>ML685821.1:14744551-14790915 GCA_007922175.1 Pelusios castaneus
TTAAAAGCACATTTCTTCTTTCATTGCCTCTTGTATGTCATTAGGGTTGTGTGTGAGAAGTGCCTACAATCTAAAGACTGCAGTCAGTCTCGGGGTACTTTCTCCAAGCTTGAATTCCCAGACACACAAACCTGGAAAAGAGTTTCAAAGGGATAGGTAATTAGCAGCTGATTTGATTGCATTAAAATGGTCATTTATTTATGAATGGTCTAATCTTGCAAGATGCTGAGTGCTTCCTGGGAAGTGCTGAACACCTTCAATTCCCATGGACTGCAGTGGGAGGGGAGAGTGCTTAGCACCTCATAGGATCAGGCCCTAACTCTGTAGATCTCTGATCTTAGCAACCCCTGTTCATTGAGGCTATGTACACATGATAAACTTGTCTCGCAATGAGCTATTGCGGGACAAGGAAAGCGCTATAATAGCACTTTCTTGTATACATACGTGCTGCTTCTATCGCAAAGGAGCATTCACTCGTGTGAACGCTCCTTTGTGATAGAAGAGCAGTGCACGGTGGGCACCTGTCCCACCATGCACTGCCCACAGCCAGCCCCCTAGTCCAGCCACAGGGCTTCTGGTGGCGGCGGGGGCTGCGTTGCTAGCCCCCGCCGTCACCCGAAGCCCTGGGGCTGAGCTAGCGGGCTGGCCCAAACCGGAGCCAGAGCAGTGAAATTGACATATTTGACAGCTCCAATGTCCCAGAGTGCCCTTGATTGGCACTCTGGGACATTTCCAGAGGCTGTCTACCATGGAAAAAGCGTACACACGAGCATAACTGCGGAACAGCTGTTCCGCAGTAACGCTCCCACTCTCGTTTTGAGTGGTTTTACTGTTGCGCAGCAAGATGGTGTTGCCGCGCAACAAGAAAAATGATCGTATGTACACAGACAGCTTTATTGCATGATAAGGAGCCTTATCGCGCAACAAAGTGATCGTGTGTACATAGCCTCAGACCTTTGATTATGCCACTGAACGTCATTTTTCCTGCTCCATGCAGATAATCAAAGCTGTACTTTGCCGCTGTAGCATTTTACCTGGACAAAGCACTGTGCAACTGCTCACTTGATCCTCCACACACCCTGAGGTACCTATAGAGAGTTGTAAAGTCACCACCTCATACTGTGAACTATGTAAGTATGTTTTTAAGGACTTCAGGGCCTCTTCTGTCTGCTCTGTCAAAAGTCCACCACACTTTGGGGTCCTGCAAAACAAATAAAGACAATCCCCTTTTCACTGAAAAAAAGCAGAGTTTAAAGCCCAGATCCTCACTGAAAACTATGGGAGTTAGGTGCTTATATCCCTGTGGGACCTGGGCCTAAATGACTAGCTCACGATCACAGAGTGAATAAGTAGTCGACACAGTGTGGTGCTTTGGGGTTCAACCCAGACCAGGAAGATGTTGTGTTGCCACCTGCCCTGTAACACTGCCTGCCTCGGTGCTGTGTAGCTTCGACTCAGAGCCCTGACACCAGCAGCCTGAACTCAGCACAAGGGCCTCACCCTGGCTTCCACCTGCTGGGTTACTGCTTGCAGTGCAACCCCAACAGCCCATCCAGCCCCAAGTTTCCCCAAACAGCCATCCGTGTAGTGTCCAGTTCTTCTCACTGAAACACTCACAGGCTATGTCTACACTTGGAAATTTAAGTCGACTTTAGCTAAGTCAACTTAGTGAGTCTACACTTAAACTTTAAGTCGACTTTGGGGGGGGAACTTACAAAGTCGACCTAGAGTGTCCACACTAGACACCTAGGTCGACTTCTAGGGGCTAGGGGGACTTAGGGCAGGTCCAGGGTGGCAGGGGGCACCCCTTGCCCAGTGCCAGGGGGCTCAGCCTTTGCCCCATTGTACATAGGTACAATGGGGCAAAGAGGGACAGGGACCCTGGCAGGGCATAGGGGCAGGGCAGAGCCCTGCCCTTTGGGGGGGGGGCATGCCAGGCCCCCCTGTGCCCCCACCCCGGCAGGGAGGGCAGTGGTGCAGTCCTGGGGTAGCCCTAAGTCGACTTAGGGCTACCCCACATCTACACTGGCTTAAGTCAACTCTAGGGAGTCAACTTAAGCCTTAAGTCAAATTAAATCTAGGTTTAATAAAGTCGACTTTATTTTCCTTAAGTCGACTTAAGGAAACTGTAGTGTATGGTAAATTAAGTCGACTTAAGCAAGCTTAAGTCGACTTAATTTACAAGTGTAGACGCACCAAGAGCCTTATATGTTTGCTGCTCCTCTAGCGACAGGCAACAGCACCAGCCCATTAGCTTGGCAGAAGGTTTCACTCTTTGGTTTGCAACACTGCACTGGGATGGTTGTGTAATAAAGCAAGAGCATGTTTATTAACAAAGAACAGCTACTGAGTGCTATCGAGTGGAGGGAATTGGGTTAGAATTGGTGACAAACAAACACAAGGAAAACAACAGCAACCAAAAAAGCTTCTAAGACTAAAATCTAACTTAACACACTAGAGTCTTTCATTCAAAGTCATTTACTCACCAGAGTTGTTTTTTCCCCAGTGCGGCTGGTCAGTTATTAGTTAGAATCCAACACAGAGCTCCAAATGCTTTGTTTCTTTGGGTATGCCTCCGGTGCAATAAAACATCCTTGGCTGGCCCATACCTGCTGACTTGGGCTTGTGGGGCTTGGGTTCTGCAAGGCTATTGGACTGTAGCTGTTTGAGACTGGGTTGGAACCCAGGCTCCAGGACCTTGTGAGAAGGGAGGGGCCCAGAGCCTGGGATCTTACAGCTCCATAGAACTAACTGTTATGAACCTAAATCAGCTGACATGAGCCACTTATGGGTTTTTTGTTGCTGTGTAGACATATCCTTTGACTCTTTAGGTGACGGATGTCAAAATGGTGCTCTTTTGTTGCTTAGCTCTTCCTAAATTCAATGACCTTGTTTCAGGAGGCAGGAAGAGAGATGCATCTTCTATCCCCACGTTGAGCATGTTAAGTGGCATCCCCATACCTGTTTTCCTGATTGCTACCTGCATAGAAACATAATTCCATTGGCTCTCCTTGCTCAATTTACACTGGAGACACATTCAAGCGGGTGGAACCACATTCCTTTGGCTGCCTGCCAAACACTCTTTACGAACATATTTCCAGTACATATTTAAAACTTTTCATCTACCACTTGTACATACACCATGCAATAATATTAATGATCAGCGTGTTGCCGGTTTGCATGGGATACCTTACATGACACGTTAGTTGAGTTACACTGAGCCAGGAGTGTCAAACTCATTTGCAATGGTGGGCCAGATTTGACTTAAATGCACTTCAAGTGGGCTGCACATCCCATAAATCGAAATACTATGGCACTCTCGTGGCATCGCGGAGTGCTGTTTATGCAAAACTGTGCTTTGTGCTATCTCTTTCTCTCTCTCTGTTAGGGAGAAAGTGTGGTCTCGTGAAGTGCAGTCTCGCGTACCCAGTGCTCTGTGATGTCGTGAGATTTGACACTCTCGCAGCATTGCAGAGCGCTGGGTATGCAAGACCACATTCTCTTTCTCTGTTACAGAGGGAGTGTGGTCCCATGGAGCACAGTCATGGGATGGATGGAAGAGGTTTGTGGGTAGCATTGGGAATGCCTTTCTTGCTGGTGGAGTCTCTGTATCTTAAAGTCTTTAAACCATGATTTGAGGACTTTAATAACTCAGACATTGGTTAGAGGCTTATCGCAGGAGTGGGTGGGTGGGGTTTTGTGGCCTGCATTGTGCAAGAGGTCACAGTAGATGATCATTCTGGTCCCTCCTGACCTTAGAGTCTATGGTCTATGTTTGACACCCTTGAGCCATCAGACCAGCTCATACTCAGTGCTACATACTGTGGAGTGCCTTCCTCTTTGGTATTAGAGTGCTCTGAAGAACCCAGCCAGGATTAGAACTCATAGCAAGGTTCGAAGACCTCTGTTTGGCTTTGGCTTCTTTTGAATGAGGTTGACTACTTACCATGAAACATTAAGGCAAATATAAAAAGTCATTCATAAATAGCAATATAACATTTTATTTATGGTTATTATTTACATATTTAGCAGTTTTCTTGCTTGTCTGATGTGCACGAGGAGATAGATTTTCTTACACGGGTAACTGTACATATTAGCATTTCACAGACTTTCAATACTTCAGTCCCCATATATACTCAATTTACAATCAAATTACATGAAAACCCAGCGTTTTTATATACAGCACTTTATTGAAATAAACACTAGCTTTCACCTACCGTCTGTGTGCATTTTTTTCCTTTAAAACACTGTAACTCAAAATCCCCACTGCCGCCGTGAAGGGTTAGTCCAACCATTCAAACACGGCATTGCATTTTTTTACCCATCTTATTATTATACAAGTTTCATTTATTAAAAATAAGGCAACTGCAGTTGATAGTCGTCACGGAATGAAAGTAAAACAGTGAGAACCATTCTGATAACAGTCATCAGTGAGGCTGATAGCTATTAAAATATTCTTGCGCTGTTACCCTAAGTAGATTTTATCTCTCATTTCTGTCTGTTCCAAAGTGCGTCTCGTCTCATTGGCAAACGCTTTGCTTTAATTAGCTGAGGTTTTGCTTCAGTCTTTTGCATGTCAACCAGCCTCGGTACGCTTTCCTATTTGTAATCAGTAGCCTTTACTTTGTCATTCACACTAATAGATAAATCTGCCCTTTTCATGATCCTCGCTGCTTGCTTGAAGTCTTTACTTCAAAACATGCTGTTTAATTTTCCTGTTCACTGATTTTCACTTGTTTCATCATCAAATGCTGCCCCCCACCCCCCTTTCCTGCTTGGGTATGCTGCACGCATTAAATTAGTGAGAACAGAAGAGGAAATGCCAAAAAGGCAGTCTTCTTTTGTTTTTACCTCTGAACGAATTGTCCTACCTGTTTCTTGGATCCCCACCATAACAGTTTGCTCTCTCTCTCTCTCTCTCTCTGTGTGCATGTGATCAACATTCCAAAGACTGACGTGGTTTCTCCCGTAATTGCTAAAATGTGGGTGCACAAGTTTATGGGCTTGCACACATTGGGGCATGATGAACTGCCTTTTTTTTTAATTTAACAGACTGCAGCATAATATTAAATTTCAACCAATGACGGATTCGGAAGTTCCAGACACCGATAATAAAAGTAACTATACTTGAAAGAATGAGAAGGTGACATGCTGGCATCCTGATGCTTTTACATTTTCCGGTTCAGAGGAGGGGAATCCAAGGATGACTGAAACCGTCTACCAGTTGGGGTGGCTGGACTTGATGGCTTCGCTTGTGGGGGAGTGCCAAACGTAGTTTGAAGATTGCTCAGGATGTCATCAAGCTTTTGGTCCATCTGTGTGATCTGTTAGGAAATCATAAAGCGTATGGTCTATCAGATGAGCACACATCTTGCCTGTTCACCTATGTGCTTACCTGCATGTATTTTGAAAGAGAATGGAAGTGCTGCTGCAAATAACACTGAAAAGAGAAATATTTTGTGCAGCCATCAAATGGGCACTTACATTTTCACAAACCCGAGCAAATCAAATACAAAAACAAGAGGCTTCTATAACTCCCCCAACCACTGAGTTGCACACAGTTCTGTCCTTTGGCTAAAGTGAAGATCAAACCTTATACTACAATAAAGACTGAAGTCACTGGGAAAGCAACAGGAATAGCAGACTATACTAGAAGATTAGTGGTCCTAGAAAGCAGGTCCAGCAAAGGCTGGCAGAGTCCTCCTTTCTAACCCTCTGCATTTCGCAGCACTACAGCATTCTCAGAAGGGTCTTATCTAACCTATCTGTTGTCAGGGTGCCTCCTTTGAAGAACTGCTTTGACAATCTTTCACTGCTCAGATTATCTCCTCCCTCTCTTTCTCAATCTATTTTACATTTCTACCTGCATCAGAGTTAGGCCATTACTCCATATTTTACTATCTTAGGACACCGGAATGGTCCCCGGCCTTCATTATTGATAGACAACTCTGTGTTTAATGACTGGAGATTTAGCTAGGTACAATTTGCATTTATGTATGTGATTCGAAGGCTGACCTATAAAGAATATTGGCTCATATATTATAGAGTTATGCTAAAAGGACTGACTTTCTATTTGATGCTTGATTTTGATCTCTCCTTTCACTTCATTAAATCACTGGCTTTCCCACTGAAATTTCTCATGCATGTTCTTTAGACTGAGAGGGATGTTTTAATTTTGCTTTGTTGATAGTTGGGTTCTAGCCAACAAGGTGCCTTGGAAATGAAAGTTTGAAAGGGTTATTTTTCTTTTGGAAAAGTCTTTTTATGTTTATGAAATGTCATTTCAAACATGATTTAGGCCAAGATTTTCAAAAGCGAGTGGTGGTTTTGAGTGACCAACTGAAGGCTTCTTGGGTACGTCCACAGTGGAACCTTAGGTCGACTGAAGGATGGTTAAGTCAACCTACAGACAGCCACATCGGGCGCTTTTTAAATTGACTTAAGCGCTTCCTTAAATCAACTTAATAACACCACCTCTGAAGGTCAGCTTAATGCTTAAGTCGACCTTATTAAATCGACTTAAGCCAGTGTGTATGGGGAGTGCCCTTAAATTGGCTTAATTGGCCTCCAGGGCCTGGTGCAATGAGGGACAGCTACCCACAATGCACCATTCCTTCATCGACCTAGCACCTGCCAGTGTGGACTCTCTAAGTCGACTTAACAAGGTTGACCTGAAGTCAACTTAAAGTTGACCTTGTTAAGTTGACGTAACAGAACCTCCAGTGTAGACATACCCCATGATAAGGCCCAGTTTTCAGAGGGTGGACATGAAACACCTTCTGAAAATCAGGCCACTTTAGGGTATGTTGAGCAGGATGGTAAAGTAAACTGAGGCACTACAAAATCACTGATCACTTTGAAAAATCTTAGCTTTGACCTAGAAAGCCCAATACTGTTCTGTTGTTCTTGAGGGATTGGTCCACACTAGGAAATGGCACCTTCAGCATCTTGTGAGCTAATCATGATTAAACCCACAGGGTTCCAACATGATTACCTGACATGAAGCTGACCATGAATTGTCCTAGGCTGCTATGACTGGAAAGTCCTGGTCTGTATCATGTCAGCAGCCTCAATTGTTCACAACAGGGCTCGAATGCAGTATAGCTTTGTAGGAGAACTAGTATTTTAAGGAATGTTGGATGGTTCACTGTGGAATTATCTGGTGTGAAACTCTGAACCTTTGAGAACTCTGAGGTGTTCCCACTGGGTCTAACAGTGGTTGATCCTTTAAAACTAAGCTTTTATTTGAAAAAAGTTTCAAGCTTTTTTTTTTTTTTTTTTTTAAATATAGCTTAGGAAATTTACAGTAGCTGCCAGGGTTGAAAGTCCGTCAGGTTGAGATTTCTTTAAAAATCAACAGCAGCACATTATTCGCTCTCCTACTCCCGCCTGTTCTTATTATATTCATCCACTGGCCACCAGAAGGCCTATCTAAATTAGATCATCATGGCTGGTGGCATATTTACAGACATATAACCTGTGACCTGGTGGGAAAGACAGTGGTGGAAATCTGCCTCTCCCAACAGAAAAACAGATGCACATACAGGCTATCCCTGCTGAAACCCCTGTCCTTTAATTTAGCGATTCCCTCAATGGTGCAACCAGGAGAAACTGGCATTACCTTTGCCAGTCCCTAAGCCTCAGTGCTTTCTCCTATCAAGTCCTGTGGGAGACAGAATGGGTGCTTTGAACTTCACTTTTAGGAGCAAAATCTGCATTCCTTTACCATGCTATGTCCTTGGAGGGGCAATTAGGTAGGAGCAGAACTTTATTTCCATACGTTTCTCCTCCGGTGGGTGAAAACAGAATGGTATCTCCCATTACAATAGCATCATTTCTATTGCAGCAAGGTTCAAAAGGGAAACCCAGAAATCACAGGGCCCAAGGACAATTTGTTTTATTTCCTGGATATAGTACAGAAAGAGCACTGTCCACCTCTACCATTTCACTGCTACCCAGAAAAATTTTACTATTTAATGAACACACTGTATACCAATTAGAGACTCACTGTACTTAAGAGCTTCAGTCCTCCTCACATCCCTATGTGGATCTGAAGGCAGCACTCTTCAGAAACAGGCCTGATGTGTCCCTTTACCCAATTACTTTGTATAAATTGACTAGTAAAATAAGAGTACTAAAATTAGCAAAACTCACTGTGGCATATGTGTAGAATGCATTATTATCTTCTTGCATAATCAAATATTGCAAAAGCTTCTAAAGTTACTGCAATATTTATAATATTTATAAAACACACTTATCCCCATCAAGTGGTTGGAGCCAACAGCAGGCCAGAGTTAAGGTGATTCTGGAACCTTAACTCCACGTGCCTTGGCCTCCAACTTCTTGAATTTTTTTTATAAACAGCTATTATATTCTAGTAAAGTTGTTTAAAATTAACTGATTTACAACCTCTGTGCAGTTACCTCCAACAGTTGCCATAGTTGTAGACCATTTATAGCTTGCCATATAACACTGTCACAATAGCAAGGGACTCAGGTATGGCATGCCTGATTCAGATTCTGAACTGCTAAAGAAAGCCTGGGGCCACAATTGGTTTTGAGTGAAGGTAAGTTCTCAGAAATTCATGTTTCAGTGGTCAGCCGATTTAGATACCTTGGCTATGTCTACACTTGCAAGTTAGTTTGAATTAAGGAAGCTTAATTTGAACTAATTTAGGCCTTGGCCACACTAGGCTTTCATTAGTTTGAATTAAGGGCTTCCTTAATTCGAACTAATAAATTCGATTGCTTAGTTCAAACTAACCCTTAATTCGAAATAGTTAGTTCGAATTAAGTCAACGTGGCCATATTAGTTCGAACAAACTGCTTAGTTTGAACTAATCGGCAGATTGACCTTCATGCAACTGACTAATTCCAACTAAGCAAGTGCCCTGCATGGCCATGGCTAGTTGGAATTAGCATTCTATTGGGGCCATGCTAGTTTGAATTAAATTAATTCAAACTAACTAAAATTAGTTTGAATTAGTTAGTTCAAATTAACTAATTCAAACTAGCTTTTGTAAGTGTAGACATAGCCCTTATTACTAATGATCTTAGAGGTTACTCAAGGACACACTCATTAGCCTTGAGTCTGTTATGAAAAATAAAGGAGAGGGTGGTACTTGATGATAGTGTTTCTAGTTTTTATTAAAATCTCTAAAAGAAAATCCACCCAATTCCCTTGTGGTTCACTGACAGGTTTTTACAGGAAGCCAATAAAAGCTTAATGCTCTCTTATGTCAGATTTTTATCTGGGAATTATAGAGAACTGTGATTTTCCTCCTGTGTCTTAGCACTGCTATGAGCGGAAGGGGATGTCTTGGTGCTTATTACTGCTTCCTGATTCTCTGGACCAGCCTATGCTGGCCCTGACCTAGGATGAGTTAGAGCTGCCTCAGAATTGCTCTACCTTATACCAGCAGCATGCGGTCCTTAAAGGACCAAATGCTAACTGAAGACTGTCATAAGAGAACTCCAGCCTCCTCCTAGCCCAACGTGCCCCACGCACCACCTATGGCACTCTGGCCGTTTCCTTGTCTAATATGTCAGAAATCACCCTGAAAGTGGTTGATGCTGTTACAGCAGCTCTTTCTTTGATTTGACGAATGGTAGAAACAGATGAGTTCTCATGTCTTAACTCTCTGGAGAGCTACATCAATCAAGCAACATGGGGGTGAATTTGGCCCATACTGCTGGGGTAAGAGAATCCTGCCTTTACTCTCCACCTGCTTTTCCTCTTCTTCTCTCTGTCCTTCTCCACCCCTGTCTTAATCACAGCTGTCTACGGAATGGAGGGACTTTGAGTCACAGAGGGAAACAGATGACAGAATAATGACAATGGAGTTAAGTTACTAATTGAACAGCTCATTGTTGAAATAAGATGATGTTACAGCAGTTAATCTATCCATATTCAGGGTGAGAATAGCAGCTTGTGTAGACATACCTACGGTAGCTGAACGCAAGTTAGTGAGGATGCCCGAGCCCCCTGGGTAAGTACCCACTTTGCAACTCATGCCTTCTATTTTCAAATTCCAAAGGGGTAGCCGTGTTAGTCTATTGTAGAAAGACAACAGAGTCCTGTGGCACTTTAAAAGACTAACAGATTTATTTATCGCATGAGCTTTCACTGTTAGTCTTTAAAAGTGCCACAGGACTCTGTTGTCCTTCTATTTTCAGTGATCTAGCTAGAGTACAGATAACATAGGTGTTCCTACATGAACGGTAAATCACAACCCCAGCTGCAGGGCAGATGCACCCTGTGCATGTAGAGTATGGCACATTCAGACAGCAAAAAATGCATGGAGACAAAATCTGCATTTGCTGTTAAGCATGTATTTGGCTGGAAGTCTGGAAAACACTAGTATCATAAGGGTTAAGCAGCATGGAATTAATTTAAAAACCACAGCCTTGATTTTCTTGCTCCCCAGTTCTTGAAAAGCCTGTTTGGCTGACGCCAGTAGTGACTCAACAGAATCTTTCTTAAACAGAAATATTGTATAGAGTAGAAATTAAACCAGAGCTATTCCAAACAAAGAAAATGGAGTGTAAGAGATTTAAGCAGGGAAATACAACCAGATGAAAAGGATTATTTAGGGCCTTCTATTGTGAGAAGTTTGCTCCAAGAGGTATATGCTTGGATCATAAATACGTTATGGCAACATGTTTTATAATCGTTCAAAAATACAGTGCTTCTCAATATCGTACAAAGTCAGTGAAACCACGTAACTGATCAGAGTTTTGTTATAGGATTTGTGCATTTTTCTTCAGCAGAAAAAAGCACTGAAGTATTTGTTAAGAAAAACAAACAAAAACCCCACATAGAAAGAATCACATGGCACTTTACCAACAAAGATAAGATAACATTTTGCACTTCCATAGTGTCTTTTATACACAGGTCTCGAAAAGCTTCTCAGTCATGAATAAATTAAACCTCACAACTTTCCTGAGCATGTTAGGTACACACAGTATTTTTAATGCCCATTTTACAGTTGGAGAATTTAGGCCCAGAGAAATTAAATGATTTGCCCAAATTCAGAGGGGAATTCTCTAGCAGATCTCTCCTGAATCTCAATTCTGTGCTTTATGCACAAGATCAGACCTCTGCCAGTTCAGAAACATACATAAGCATATGCCTAACTATGCCTGGGCATAATCTACTGAAGTCAATGGACTCATTCATTTAAAGAAAGATGCACGTGTCAATACTTGGCTTAATAGGGGTCTAGAACATTATTAAAACTGATAAAAAATAATTAGGTTAGCCAACATTGATTAACATATGCAAATTGAGACTTATGGCAACTAAGGCTAAAGTAAGTGGGGTGACTTTCAAGGTGCCATATGAGTAAAGTTTTCAGAACCAGGCCCTAATTTTCTCCATACACTCAGGCGTAATGTAGCTGACCCTGCTAAATTGAACAACTGCCACGGTCCCTCAGCCTTGGTGCAAACAGGACAAGTTGTCAGTTTGGAATAACATAACCAGGCAAATGCAAGGGCAAGGGTTAAATTTTGGAACACATTTCTCAGTTGAGTAAAGTGAGAAGCCAGCAGGCCTAGCCACAGAATTTTCAGAGATGTGATACGCTCTTCGTAGGCTCCTTGGAGACAGGTGAGTTTGGCAGCTGTCCACTGGCAAATGGCAACAAAATAGCTCCAGAGACAATCCACAAACTATAATGCTTTTAAATGTCCTTGATTGCCCTTTAGAAAGGAGCCTGGTAATGTAGTTTGAAAGATCATGTTGCTGTTAGGATTTTAGGGTGAATTGTTGGGTTACTGAGATTTCTGTGTGAGCACTCCTTCTGATAAGGAACTAGGATTCTATAATGGTGTGTGGTAAGGTTTAAAAAACAGGGTCTTGAAACCAGTTCCAGTGAGTCACAGCAGGGAGCAACCAGGTCATATTAGCAACTGGGACTCAGCAGCCCACGCTCTTAACCTTGAACACAGTGTTTGGATTCTGTATCTGAATGTCTTGTCATTTGTGGTTGCTCATAAGGCTGTCGTTGTGAAAACCGGTGCCTTTGGCCCCCCTTTAAACACTTCATTTTAGCCCAGTGAGTTCACCTTGATTATCTGCAAAGGATTTCTGAAGTGTGAAAATGGGGACCCTACGAATGGCAACAATGTGGAGGACTGGATTATATTGTCAAATTCACCACAAGCAGGACAGATTCTTTAGAGTGAACTTAGTTTTTTTTTTTTCTTTTTGTCTGTCTCTATCTTGCTCTCTCTCTCACACACACACAAACAAAAACAAACTATACAATAAATGAAATGGGGGGAGGGGGAATGAATTGAAGTACCCACATAATCTTCAAAAAGTTCACTCAATTTAAAAACAAAAATGTACCCCTTCGTGGGTGTGTCTGTTTTTAAAATATTATTTCTGGAGGCTTGGAAGGCAGAAATCAAATATGTGAACAACTCACTGACTGACTCTGCTTCCAGATGAGGAGCATAAGGGGAAGATATGTTGCTGGAACTGCACAGAATTGTGAACCCACAAACATGCTTATGTGCTATTAAGTGGATGTCAGCTTATATTAAAATAATAATTAAAAAAAAACCCTTTTCACTTTCTGAAAGTTCCTTTCCCCTTCTGCATATAGCTATCCAGATTTCTACAATCACAGTGAAGTTGATCAAAATAGCTGTGTTGAATTGCAGAGTTTTTATGAAAATATCCAGAATGTTGGTTCTGTAGTGCAGAACACCACACTAGGGCTATGTCTGCACTTGTTAATTTAAGTCGACTTAGCATGTCTACACTTAAATTTTAAGTTGACTTTGAGGGGACCCTACAAAATCAACCTGGAGCGTCCACATTGGATGCCTAACTCGACTTGTAGAGGCTAAATGGACCTGGGACAGGTCCATGGTGGACGGGGGGACACCCCTTGCCAAGTGCCAGGGGACTCAGCCTTTGCCCCATTGTACCTTGGTACAATGGGGCAAAGGGGGACAGGGACCCTGGCAGGGCATAGAGGCAGGGTGGGCAGGGCTCTGCCCTGCCCTTTGGGGGGGCATGCCAGGCTCTCCCTGTGCCAGCCGCCCTGGCAGGGAGGGCAGTGGGGAAGCCCTGGAGGCCCCTAAGTTGACTTAAAGTTGATTTAGGGGTACTCCACATCTACACTGGCTTAAGTCGACT
The DNA here is from genome assembly GCA_007922175.1 of Pelusios castaneus. Lineage (NCBI taxonomy): Eukaryota > Metazoa > Chordata > Testudines > Pelomedusidae > Pelusios > Pelusios castaneus. Next base: position 14,757,704 of record ML685821.1, read on the forward strand.
TCAGAAAGCCGACTGAAGCAGAAAGTCGACTTAAAAGGAGATTTTAGAAAGTCGACTTAATTTTTCCTTAAGTTGACTTAAGCAGCTGCTTAAGTCGAGTTAAGGAAAGTGTAGTGTAGATGCAGAGTAAATTAAGTCGACTTAAGCAAGCTTAAGTCGACTTAATTTACAAGTGTAGATGCACCTAGGATGGGGGCCAGCAGATGGGCTTTTAAAAGACCCTATTCCAGAACTTCACAGTGTGCTGTGTTTATAGATCAGCTGGATTGTCTTTGATTTTCTGTTTAATAATTAGAAATGGGTAAACTACTAGTTGTGCTACCTGGTCTGATGACTCTAACCCTATTTTCTTTGGTTGTGAATTAACAGACTGATTTTTACATATTTATTTGCTGTCACAAGATGATTTTATGCAAACATCTATCAGCCTAGGGGTGCTGCTGAAATTCTTCATTTTAGCTGTGTCTCAGTATTCACCATTCATTATTTGTGGAAAGGTGACTGGTCACCTAAGTCCTAGAAAATTTGCATGTAACTAAAAAGAAATGCCTTCCCATCGAATCAGCACTATGCTACTTGCTGGGTAGGTCGTAACAAATAGACCTCTGGCTAACTCTGGGTTCCATTTAGCATGTCTTCATAGGCGCACAATCAAACCCGCACAATCGATTCTATACTGTCAGAGGTGCCAACGACAGTGTAGCCCTAAAGTCATTTATCTATAAAATAGATACAGTGCAGGCAACCTCCTTGCAACTTTCCTCTGCTTACAGAACCAATTAGCCTCAAGCATGAACTAGAAGAACCACCTCTGGTATGAAATACTATGGCCATTTAAATCTTGTTCACTTTGCTGAGACTGCTAACAAGTGTGAATGATGGTGAGGGCTTTTGTGATATAGCTACCTGTCTACTATGAACTGGATCATCACTCAAGAGAGGCCACCAATGGCTTATTTTCTTAGGACTTAGTTCTGCAGGGTGCTTTGTGTTCAAACCAGTAAAGCAATCAAGCATGCACTAGCTCAAACTATATGAATAGTTGCAATGACTTCAAGTTATGCATGTGATTAAATGTTTTGCCTGATTGGGATCAGAGTGCTCAGAACCTTGCAGAATTGCACTTTCAGAATGAGTTTTCTTTGTTTCCTAATATATTTACACACCCACCCACATGCTCTTATTTATATACACCACTATTTTATATTCAAATTTAGTGGTAAAATGTCTTACATGCTCTTTTACATTCCTGGCAGGTAGTTGGAATCAAAACTCATGTCCTTCATTAAAAGGATTTAGTGGTATCACTGGTTGATAAATGGCTGCTTCTGTGTTAGTACAAAATAGTTTTACAAAAGGTAGATCATGCCAGACCAACCTAATATCTTTCTTTGGAAAGATAACCAACTTTTTTAGACTAAAGAAACACAGTAGATCTAATCTACCTGGATTTCAGTAAGGCATTTGATACAGTTACACATGGGAAATTATAGCTAAAGCGGAAAAGGTGGAGATTAATATGAGAACTGAAAGATGAATAAGGAATTGGTTAAAGGGGAGACTATATTGGATCATACTAACTGTCAGGTTGGAGGGAGACTACTAGTGGAAATCCTCAAGGACCACCATGCATACATACACCATTATACAAGAATATCTAGAGGATCTTGAAAACCAGAATAATAGAAAGGGGATGAAATTTAATAATGCAAAGGTCAAGGATTTTCAATAGGAATTTTCACTATAAGTTGGGGACTTATCAGCTGGAAGCACCAGAGGAGGAGAAAGATCTGAGTGTATTGGATGGTCACAGGATGACTATGAGCCACCAAGGTGATGCAGCCATGAAAAAATTTAACACAGTCCTACAATCCATCAGGCAAGGTGTTTCCAGTAGGGAGAGAGAAGTGTTGTCCTCATCATACAAAGCACTGGTGGGATAGTGTGTGCAGTTCTGGTCTCCTGTGTTTAAGAAAGATGAATTCATTCTGGAACAGAGAATGGCTGGTAGCAGGGGCCTTGCTGCCCCCAGAAAAGGTTCAGGGCCTGATCTGGCCCTGGGACTGGATCGGGCTCCCACTGCCGCTGGCCCCAGGTCCCCGACCGGGGGCCAGATTGGGCTCTTTCTGCTGGCTGGCAGCTTGGCCCCTGGGTCACAGGACTGGATCCTGCCACTGCTGGCCAGCACCTGGGTCCTTGGCCAGGTGTCCGGGGCCAGATCCTGCCACTGGCAGGTGGTGTCGGGTCCCAGGTCCTGAGCCAGGATCCTGGGGCTGGATCCTGCGCCCGGGTCCTCAGCCGGGGTTCCGAGGCTGGATCCTTCTGTTGGCAGGTGGTGGCCTGGCCCCAGATCCCTGGTGAGGGTCGGGGCCAGCACTGAAGTGGGCCGCTGCTGGACCCGGGTCCATGCTAGGGTTGGATCAGGCCTGCGGTGGCAGCCAGGCTCTGGGTACCCTGCTGGGGACGGATTGGGCCAGCTGCAGCAGGCAGGCCCCAGGTCCCTGCCAGACTCAGGGCACTGGTGCTGGGAGGGGGGGCATGTAACCTGTGTGTCCAGCGCCCGTGATGCCACTGGCTAGTAGGATGATCAGAGGAATGGAGATCCAATTTTAAAAGAGGAGACTCAAAGGCTATGTCTACACTTGCAAGTTAGGTCGACTTAAGGAGGCGTAAGTTGACTTAACTTAGTCCCCGTCCACATCAGGCTTCATTAGATCAACTTAAGAAAATTCTTAAGTCGACAATGAAAGCTTAGGTCGACTTAGTAAGACCTGCTGGTTAGGTCAACCTAACCCTCCTTAGGTCCACCTAACCCTCCTTAGGTCGACCTAAGCACAGTGTGGACGCTTAAGTCCACTTTATTAAGTTGACCTATGGGCAGTTAGGTTGACTTAACAAAGTGTACTAAATCCATGTCCGTGGAAACCACTTTGTTAAGTCGACTTAATAAGGTCGACTTTAAGTTGACTTAAAGATGACCTTATTAAGTCGACTTAACAAAGTTGACCTAATTTTTTCTAGTGTAGATATAGTCAAAGAGCTTGGCTTGTTAGCCTAACCAAACAAAAACTGAGGGGACATAGGATTGCTCTCTATAAATATATTACAGGGACAAACATCAGGGAGGGAGAGGAGTTATTTAAGTTAAGCACCACTGTGTTAGCACAAGAACAAATGGATATAAACTGGCCATTAGCAAGTTTAGACTTGAAATGAGATGAAGGTTTCTAACCATTAAAGGAGTGAAGTTCTGGAACAGTCTTCCAAGAGGAATATGGGGGCAAAAAACCTAACTTGATTTAAGACTGAGCTTAATAAATTTATGGAGCGGAGATTGCTGAGACTGAGATGACAATGGGATTGTTATGATGAAAGTGCCTACAATGGACTGTGACCCATCTGCGATTGCAAATAGCAAATATCTCCAATGGTCAGAGATGGGACACTAGATGGGGTGGCTCTGAGATATTATAGAGAATTATTTTTAGCTGCTGGGTCTTGCCCACATGGTAGGGGTCCAACTGATCACCATATTTGGGGACAGAAAGAATTTCCCCCCAGTCAGATTGGCTGTTTTTTTTGCCTCTCTCTGCAGAATGGGGCATGGATCACTTTCTGGTTTAAACTAGTATAAACAGTGGATTCTCTGTAACTTGAAGTCTTTAAATCATTATTTGAGGACTTCACTAATTCAACCACAGGTTATGGGTCTATTACAGGAGTAGGTGGATGAAGTTCTATGGTCTGCAACGTGCTAGAGGTCAGACTAGATGATCATGCTGGTCCCTTCTGGGCTTATACACTAAAAAAAAAAAGCTTTGATTAACTTGATTCCATTATCTGGTGGTTTTTGAGAATGAATATGAACTGACTTGGAATTTGAGACTTAATCACTATTCATCCCTTGCAGAAGATGAAGCTGCCAGATTAGATAACTGAGGTGTCTAGGGAAACACCTCATCTTGATGCTTCATAGAGATTTTACTGTGTGAATACTTTGACCGATTTGCAAAATAGGGAACTATAACTCCCATCAGCCCCTATCCTCTTCCTCCTGGCAAAGCAGGGACTATGTTTCCCAGCAGCCCCACACAGACTTGACCTCAGCTGTGATGCCTGGCATTCACAACCTGTTCCACATGCAACTCTGCATACAGTTTCTGTGATTTCTCTGCAGCCCCCATCCCCAGACCAGATACGAGGAAAGCCACTGACCCAGAAGGTGGCCAGGCTCTGTCTGGGGATGGGGGCTGCAGAGAAATCATAGAAACTATATGCAGAGTTGCATGTGGAACAGGTTGTGAATGCCAGGCATCACAGCTGGGGTCAAGTCTGTGTGGGAAGCAACAGTTGCAGTGCAAGGAACCAGTGAAAACGGGGGCCCCAAAGGGAGATGTTACGCGAGCCTGGTTTGGAAACTCACAGATACTTACTTGTTTGAATAGCAACCGGACTGGAGAGGGCACTAAGCCTGATGAACCCTGACTCTTGATTGGACTGCCCCAAACAGGAATCAGTGCTGCTCCCTTTGGCTGCATCTACACTGGTAAATTAAGTCGACTTAAGCTTGCTTAAGTCGACATAATGTACCCTGCGTCTACACTACAGTTTCCTTAAGTCGACTTAAGCAGCTTGCTTAAGTCAACTTAAGGAAAATACAGTCGATTTAATTAAAATTAAGTCGACTTTATAAAACCTGCTTTCTAGTAGACCTAAGGCTTAAGTTGACTCCCTAGAGTCAACTTAAGCCAGTGTAGCTGTGGGGTAGCCCTAAGTCGACTTAGGGCTACTCCAGGGCTACACCAATGCCCTCCCTGCTGGAGGTGGGGGGGGGCACAGGGGTAGCCTGGCATGCCCCCCCACCTGGCAGGGCAGAGCCCTTCCCACCCTGTCCTTATGCTCTGCCAGGGTCCCTGACCCCCTTTGTCCATTGTACCTAGGTACAATGGGGCAAAGGCTGAGCCTCCTGGCAAGGGGTGCCCCCGTGGATCTGCCCTAGCCCCACAAAGTCGACCTAGAGAATCCAGTGTGGATGCTGTAGGTCGACTTTTTAAGTTCCCCTTTAAGTCGACTTTATTTTTAAGTGTGGACACACTAAGTCAACTTTAGGTCAACTTAGTTAAGTCGACTTAGTTAAAGTCAACTTAAATTCACAAGTGTAGACATAGCCTTTGAACGGTGACTCTTTAGGCCGCTGTACCAAGGGCCTTTGCAGCCTTTCCTCTTGCCTGCTAGGTTTAGACTAAAAAACTTCCTTTGGCCGTGTGTCTAAGTGATTACCAGGACCCAGCAGGGCTACAAGGCCTATCTGCTGAAGCACCTACAGTATTTCCCTCTGAGACACAGTACATGCTACTGGCACCTTAGGAGCTTGGGATAGAGAGTAACTCCAATAATTACCCAAATACACAGATAATCCATTGGAAACTCTACAAGCCATTATTATGCATCGGCACAATTCCCCATCCCACTCCCTTAAGAATAAAACATGAAGGGTCAGGTTCTGCACTTTGTGAAAACAACGGGAGTTTTATTCATTTATTGGTTTCAATGACCAAGCTCCAAAAGGGATGGAGGATAGGGGGAACAGCTCAGTTCAGTGAAATCTGTTGTTCTGATCGATACAGTCCCCAGAAACATTACAAATAAATATATAATCTATCTGAATAGCTTGTTTGACTTAGTCCCCTTACCTCTTAACAGAGATCTCTTGTTTATTTTCATTCCATTAAACTTATCTATATAATTCTTCCATTTTCCAATCCTCCCTTCCTTTCTCCCAAACATACCCACCCATTCTTAGGTCAGGTGTTACAGCCTGGAGCAGCCTAGGCTTTATTAACCTTTATTTTAGGTACAGTCTGATTTAATTTTGGTTTCCATCTGCCTTTCCTGTTTAAATGAAAACACAAATGTCTATTCCGCTGCAGTTGTTCCTGGGGGGGTTTCCTGTTGCGACCCTTTCAGTGAGCTATTTATTCTTAAATTTCCTACACCACACTCATAGCGGCTGACCTTCATGCTAAGATGTTAGCTTGCGATTGGAATTTCTGCTGTGATTCACTGGCCCCACTTCATCACCAAGTTGCTCTCAAGAGTTACAGCTGCCCACTTATTTCTAAATTAGTCCTGGTCTACACAGATTTACTATCAGTACAACTGTATTGGATGAGGATGTGCTCATTTCATTTTACTAGAACTGTTATAGTGGGAGGAAGCCTGGTGTGGATTCACCTGAGTTACATTGGCATAAAACACCTTTATAGAAGTAAAACCGCATCCATACTAGAGGGGCTGTGCAGCTTTAACGATACTGGAAAAAGTTACCGTGACACAACTTTTGTGTGTAGACAAGGCATCACAGAGTATCCCTTGAAATGGAGGTTTTTTCCTTCATTCCCCTTTTCACCACCCCCCAACAGATAAGTCAGAAATTGTTTAACTAATTCTCTACTGATGGATATATGGGTGGTAATTTCCAGGGGTAGCTGTGCTAGTCTGTGTATAGCAAAAACAATAAGGCTATGTCTACACTTGTAAATGGAGGTCGACTTTAGCTAAGTCGACTTTGTTAAGTCGACTTAGCATGTCCACACTTAAATTTAAAGTCAACTTAGGGGGGAACTTACAAAGTCGACCTAGAGTGTCCACACTGGACGCCTAGGTCGACTTCTAAGGGCTTAGGGGGACCTTGGGCAGGTCCACTGTGGCAGGGGGGGCACCCCTTGCCAAGTGCCAGGGGCTCAGCCTTTGCCCCATTGTACCTGGGTACAATGGGGCAAAGGGGGTCAGGGACCCTGGCAGGGCATAGGGGCAGGGTGGGCAAGGCTCTGTCCTGCCCTGTGGGGGGCATGCCAGGCTCTCCCTGTGCCACCCCCTGGCAGGAAGGGCAGTGGGGGAGTCCTGGAGAGCCCTAAGTTGACTTAGAATCAATTTATGGCTACTCTGCGTATACATTGGCTTAAGTCGACTTTAGAAAGTCGACTTAAGCCTAAAGTCGACTTTAAAGGAGGTTTAATAAAGTCGACTTAATTTTCCTTAAGTCGACTTAAGCAATCTGCTGAAGTCGACTTAAGGAAAGTGTAGTGTAGACGCAGAGTAAATTAAGTCGACTACTTAATTTACAAGTGTAGACGCACCCTAAGAGTCCTGTGGCACCTTAAAGACTAACACATTTCTTTGGGCATAAGCTTTCGTGGGCTTCAACCTACTTCATCAGATGGATGCCTAACAAAGCTTATGCCCAAAGAAATGTGTTAGTCTTTAAGGTGCCACAGGACTCTCGTTGTTTTTGCTATATGGGTGGTGGGTATTTTTGTTTGTTTGGTTGGTTGGTGATTTTTTTTTTCCTGTAGCATTTTTCATTGTTTTCCCTTTGGGCCCTGCTCAGCTTCTATTTGTAATCTTGCCATCTGTATTTGCAAAATCACAGTGCAACCACACCCTGGATCACGTACTGCCATTTCTTAGCTAGTCATATGGTTGTGGCTACAAGTTCTGCTGCAAAACCAGAGAGGGGAAAAAAAAAATCAAAGCTGTCCCAGACTAAAGGGTACATACGCAGTTTTTATGAGTCACACCTTTATTTCACAACATATGCTTCATTAAAAGCTGCCAATTTTTTTTTTAAAGCCCAAACAACATTAGACGCAGGGATGCACTGGAAAAAATACTAAGCACTTTTAATTGTGCCAAGGAAGAATTGACTAAGAAGGTTAAACAAACTCTTCAGTTAGCTGGACATGACGGTTTTGTTATTTGTTCATTATACAATCCCTGATGTATCATGGTATCATGCTCTCCATTTTTTTTTTTTTTTTTTTACTTCGACTGCATCTTCTTAAAGCTGTGTTAGATCTCTACTACCATACAATATCTCTCTCCATTTATTGGTCTGGCTAGGCATTACTAGTGGCTGTGAGAATGATGACATTTATGGCACACTCAGTGCTTTCATTAGTTTTTCCATAGTGCCTACATACCATGGGAAAAAGTGCCTTACAAATAAGACAGGTGGACAGATAGGCAGCACCCACTATGCCACTCCTGTTGATTGATCAAGTGCTGTGGTCAATAATTCCTTCACTCTCCAGGCTCTTACTGCCAGAAAGTTGCCTGAGCTGACTTATATGACTGGCGCTGGGGTTAGCTCACCTAATATCTGTAGAATACTCTGTTTGCTGCAGATCCTGAGACAGGAATGATAATTCCAGTGGGGGAGAAGCTACTCTACATCCTTTTAGACTCAAAAGCAGAAAAAGTTCACAGAGCACAAAGTCGTTTGAGTGTCTCTGCTGAAACTGAGTCCAGTCACAAGACTAACTTGCTCCTCCAAGTAAATGATAAACCTTAAGGCACTGAAGGCTTCCCTAGGGCAGTTGTTAGCTGGTGTGCCTATCAGGGCAATGACATTTACAAGACTCCTCATTATTATTCTTGAGACTCGTATCGAAGAATAAGCTACCTCATCCATTCACACACAGACATAAAGCAAAAAACCCAAACCCAAACCTACTACAAATGATCACACTATCTTTCCTATACGGAGAGAGGAAGTGTCTGCTCTTTGTAACGACATGTAGGCAGTACACAGACATTATAGTGAGGGAACCTAGATAAATAGAGATGTAAGGATCACAGAGGAAAGATGGTCCAGTGGTTAGCGCTCTAGCATTGGACTCCGTGAACCCAGATTCAATTCCTTACTTTCTTTGGAACATTCAACAAGTCGTACAGGGCTCAAGGGTCAGTAGAAATGGAAGAACATGTAATGGGGAAGGAAATGCAGGGGACTCCATTTTGGGAAGAGTAGGGGAGAAGAAGATAGGGCCAAAGAGTGTTTTAGGATCTAAAATACTCACAGTGGTTGCCTACTTGTATTTCTCTTGTTCTCTGACATTATCGGCACTTTTATGAAGGCCAGGGCATGGCTGTGTTGGAAATGTCGGTTGGTGATGGGGATGTGATAATGCCAGGGAGCAGATTAAACCAGGAAACAAAAGAATAAATGTCTAATTATTGAAATGGAGCACAGGGAGGCAATAAATCTGGATTCTATTTTCAGCTCTACCAGTGATACAGTGCGTGAGAGTGTATGTCTACACTGCCCTGCTCAAACTAGCATGCTAAATATAGCAGAATGGTTATGACAACGGGTAGTGGCACAGGCAAGCTGCCCAAATTCAAGCCCACCCAACACTCTGGCTCCATTCCAGGGTTCCTCAACCTTTAGTGGACTGGGCAACACTTGAAGGTATTAATTACTTTGTGCGGAACACCTGATGAAAACTTTCTTGAAAAAGCTGGTATATACTGGCTGTAATGTTCATAATATATACCGGTACATACTATGTATTCCTGCAAAAATGATTAAGGAAACAAAATTAAATTAAATTTTACAAATATAATGTGTTTATTTCGAAAAAAAAATAGATACACAATGATACGCACACAACTTAAAACTAAAAATATTACTCAAGTTTTTATGGGAATGTCAGGCCTGCATGACTGAACAAAGTTCATCTATTCATTGAGTAAGGTTCGTCAAAGAATGTCCTACAGTGTAAGTTATGTCCAAGTGATTTCAATGCTGGCAGTAACGGTGGGAGGAAATTGAAAGTGCCCCAGCTGCAGCAAAGGAGTAAGGTGGCAGGCCAGTGAATGCTGACAGGTGCCTGGAAACTTTGCTGTGGCTGTGGCATTTTAAATCTCCCAGGCACGCACTGGCTCGCCATATTGCACGTCCCTCCCATCCACTCATCTCCCCACCCCAACGGGGAGGGGTCCAGGTCAGTCCAGCGGAAAACCTTCATTATGTTTGCAGAGTGCTGGTGTTCCACAGAACACCAGTTGAGAAACACTGCTCTATTCTCAGGTGGCTATATTGTGTTACTCTTCGGGCTGCAGAACCCACACTGCAATTTTTAGCACCCTAACTCCAAGGCAGCTAACATGTGTGCCTACCCATGCATGCAGGAACGCTCCCGGCTGCTCTGCAAACATGCTCTGGGTAACTTCGGACAAGTCCTTTATTTAACCTCTATAAAGGCTGGGCCGTGCACATACTTGCACTGAAATAACGAAATCGGTTGTAACATGCACCTTTTGCTGTTTCAGGCATGCCTGTGCATGTACACTTATTTCAGCATAAACGTGTCCTATTTCAGTTTAACTTACACTGGTGAAAAGAATGACCCGAGCGATGTTGATATAGAGTACTTGTACATGCGGAAGTTATTTCGGTGCAAGTCTGCATGTGGACAAGCCTTCAGCCTCCCGGCTCACTCCTCTGCCAACTGGATCACTTATCCTAGCCTGAAAAAAGTGCTCTGAGGCTTAATTAAAAATGACAACGCAATTTGAGAGATCTCTGGATAACAGAAGTGCAATATTTTGTTGTTATTAAAAATTATGTTTTCCCACCACTCTGGTGTTTTAATTGCTTGGAACAAAACCCCACTGTTTGCTTATTAAAACAGAAGTAAAATATTATCAGTTACGCCGCCCTAGGGTACGGCTGCCTTTAATCATTAGAGATTCAGACCTGCTTTGCTGCACCTGTTTGTTTTTTGCCAAAGCCTCACTTATCGAGAAAGTGATTTCTTTCTATTACATTAAAAGGCTCATTTACACCAGGCCGGATTCTTAGTACTGCAACCACTGTATTTTAAAGCAAGTTTGGAAAGATCCAAAAGGTACTGGGAGGGATTCCAGTCTGCATGGTTTTCTTTTGTAAACACTATTATAATCAATTGTTAGATAACATTAAATATGTCCATATGTCAATGCAAAAAAGGGCTTGATCCTACAAGGCCCTCTGCCTTTTAGGTCCAATCCAGCAAAACATTTAAGTGCAGGCCTAATTTTAAGCATGTCTGAAGTCCCATTGAATTAAGTACTTTGCTGGGTTGGGGCCAGAGTGCTGAGCACTTTGCAGCAGTGAGCCCTAAATGGGCTGGTGTCCTCACACAACTGCTTGGGGAATGTTTGAAAAAGGCACGAGAGATACTCACCTCAAAGACTTGATCATCCATTGGTCAGATATTAAGAACACACCAAAAGTAGACCTTTGCAGTTTCATACATCAGGGTGTCAAACAGGGAAAGTGAAAGGGATGTGTACTCTCCCCCACCCCATTGAAAAATTGCACGTGTGCGTGTGTCTATAGATATATTGCACACACACATGCACACACTCTCAAATACCTTATGCAAAACACAAGCTTAAAGCAGGAGATACAATAAGGCAGATTTTTCCACATCAAGAATCTAAATTGTGGACCTTTTTCTTTCCTTTCTGGCTTGGAAATAGAAGAGAATTATCAAAATCAGCATGGCTACACCCCCCAGGGAGAGTCTAATAAAGCATTAATTTAAGTACAGAAAGGGAGGAGTCCTGTTTGAACTCTGCTGAGCTAGATGGATTAACTACAAAAGCTGGCATTGACAGGGTGGCACAATGAAAAGTTTGTGGCAGAGGCACTGCTCAGCGTACCTGCAGCGGACGCAAACAATAGGAAGCAAGGCGGAGGATTCATGACCGTAATTGCCATATAGCTTTCTTTCTGGTGAGACACATGCCAAGCCCACAAAAGCCTGGCTGGGCTTTTAGATGCATATCATTGCATCGTTAGATAAAAAAAAAGCTTGCTATTGTTATGATCTGTCTTGCAGTCTTTTAGAATTACACATCATGGTGCTCATGAGGAAGTAACTCTGGGCTGAAGTATCATACACCTCTTGCTTCCAGAGTATACAGGATTTTGGAGATTCTTTGGATGTTTCGTATGATTTCATTGCAGAGAAAATGAGCAATAAAAAAAGTGCATGTATTAACATGACCATCAAGATGTAAGGATATGGGAATGACCTGCTGAGATTTCACAGTGCCGTCATTAAGCAAAATGTTTTGGCGAGCGGCAGCAATTTTCATTAAAGCCTTGGTTTTTCAGCCTTTATGGGCTTCCAGGGCACAGCTCAGATTCACAGAGGTCCTGACTAGATGTTTCTGCCGTAAGGGGAAGGTAGGAAAATACCATAGTTCAGGCCAAGGTGATCTATTAACGAAATTAATAAAATCATGTGCTTGTGTGGGTTTTTTCACCTAGACTCCCTCAGATTTAATTGATTACTTAGCTTTCCTGCCATGATCTCTGAATTTGAACAGTATCTTAAAGTAATCTAGAACAGTGGTTCTCAACCATTGTGTCGGGACACATTACTGTGTTACCACATAGCAGTACATGTGTCATGGAGAGCCAAGTGGGGGATTGGATATGGCCTGGGGTGGGGTAGGCTGGTGTGTCCTGTAGGTGTGTCCTGTCATGACCCACAAAAAGTTGAGAATCACTGATTTAGAACATGCAGTGTATGTCCAAGATGTAGTCAAAAAAGGTAACAATTGGGCTACTGGTTGTACAAGAAAATGTCCACCTGTTTACATCTAGGTTTATTTAGCTGGGTGTTACCAGAATGGAAAAAAAAAATATCTTTGTATCCTTTCTCTAACTGTATTTCTTAAAAATTATAAGCAAAATTTGTTATGTTCTATATTTCAAATTCCAGAAGCGTCTCATATGCATGTGTGTCTGTACCAAATATTAACGCGTAAGAAAAATACAAGAAAAATAACAATGCCTGTGAATTCATGTCCTGGAAGTTATGAGCTATAGTTTAGATTTAGTCAACAGTGTGCTCACTTCCTCCATACATTGAAACAAGGGATGTCACACAGCTCGATAATCTGTGTGAAAGAGTCCTCTGAGTCAACACAGACATTTTCTCACAACAACATTTCAGAGAGTAGGAAACCACCAGTAAACCCCCGATTCTCCAAAGAATCGCAAATTGAAGAATGGTAATCACGTACTGTGTAAGAGAGCCGCTGGGTGGGCGGGAGGGCAGCCATGCGCGCGAGCTATCTAATCCACAGGCTTATGCACGGCAGGGACGTGGATTCAGCTGCTGCGCGTGCACAGCTGTGTCAGTTATATGCGCATGCAGGAGCTGCGTCCACGTCCCGCCGTGCATATATACAACTGTGGTTTAGTTATATAGATTCCTGCTGAGAAAGTGGCTTGGGGTATTTCCATTTGCATGTGATCACATGCTTGGCACTCATTAGCAGATAGGAATACAGCTCTTGTGTTGTCTAACTTCAATTGCATATGGAAGCAGGCTCAGGAGAGAGCTCACTGGCTATGTCTACACTTGTGAATTTAAGTCGACTTAGCATGTCTGCAGTTAAATTTTAAGTCGACTTTGCGGGGACCCTACAAAGTCGACCTAGAGTGTCCACACTGGACACCTAGGTCGACTTGTAGGGGCTAGGTAGACCTGGGACTGGTCCACGGTGGCGGGGGGGGGCACCCCTTGCCAAGTACCAGGGGGCTCAGTCTTTGCCCCATTGTACCTGGGTACAATGGGGCAAAGGGGGAAAGAGACGCTGACAGGGCATAGGAGCAGGATGGGCAGGGGTCTACCCTGCCCTGTGCCAGCCACCCTGGCAGGCAGGGCAGTGGGGGAGTTCTGGAGAGCCCTAAGTTGACTTAGAGTCGACTTAGGGCTACTCCAGGTCTACACTGGCTTAAGTCGACTTTAGAAAGTCGACTTAAGCCAAAAATTGACTTAAAACGAGGTTTTATAAAGTCGACTTAATTTTCCTTAAGTTGACTTAAGCAGCTTGCTTAAGTCGACGTAAGGAAAGTGTAGTGTAGATGCAGAGTAAATTAAGTCGATTTAAGCAAGCTTAAGTCGACTTAATTTACAAGTATAGACGCACCCACTGGGTTTACTAGGAAATATGTTTGACGTATTTGAAATATCATTTTTTCAGTGCCCTTCCCAGATACAATCTCCAGTGATAAAAGCAGGGCCTCCTTTTCAGAGTGAAGCTAATGGAACTAGAAAATGGCTAAATGATCATTTTTGAGTGTCACCAATAACAACAAAGCAGTGGTCTGAACGGCAGCTGCATTGGCTTTTATCCCCAGCCTTGCATTTAAGGGAGGCCCCACAATGTGCACTAATATAACAGTCGTGTGTCAGCACTTGGGTATCAGAAGAACCATGGGTCAGTTCCCACCCCCTCACTGTACTTGTGCAGAAGGCCCTGATTGCAGTAGAATTCCTACGGCTTTGCTGTGCAGGGTCAGTGGGGATTCCATGCCAAGGTCTGCAACTCCTGCATGTTGCAAAGCCTTTGAGAGAGGACGAGAGTGAGATGGGGCAGGGCCAAAGTATCCATGTGTATATTGAAGGGAATTTGGCTTTGCTGCTGTGAGGGCTACTGCAGCCCTGGGGATCCAAGGAACAGATCCACTGCCACGCTGGAGCCTGGAGCAGAGGACTCTATCTCCTATGCACATGGTCTATGTATAGGTAAGAGCATAAAGCAGAGATAGACTGTCTTCAAGGCACAGATTGGACTCCCATGCTTAGGCCTTGTCTACACTAAGAAAAAACCCTAGAGACCCCTCTTAGATTTGCCCTGACCAGCTAACATGTTAAAATTAAAACTACCTTGTCTACACGAGGATTTTAACATATGTTAGCTCACACACGTTATACAACACATGCTTAAAATATACCTTTCTTTCCTAGGGTAGACATGGCCTTACATTTCTACTCAGGGGTGGAGAGAGGAAGGCATGGGAAGCTTGGTTTCATGCGCATGACCCTTGTGAAGACCACACAGTGTTAAAACCTGTGCTTGGGAAATGCAGGGGCTGCCAGCTCCATGCTGCCCAAAGGGGATCGGGAGAAGGTGCAGTAACAAGCGGTACAATAGCAAGCGTGCTTTCTCCCAAAGAGCTGGTTTTCTGCCTCCTGGAAACAAAATGGCCCCTCGTACTTCCCTGGGATGAACAGCTCCTCAGCTTGACAACTGCAGGATCATCAGCACTTGGCTGTGTTACAGTCAGGGCCCAAACATAATTTTTTCAGGCCCAGTACAAACTTGTAACACGTCCTACCCACCTCCTGCATACCATAATCCCTCAGGCTGTGCTGGGTCCCCTAAGGACTCCAAGCCCCAGTAGAGTGTACCCTTTTCCACCCCCCCATGTGGGAGGCCTGGTTACATTAACAACAAGAGACCTCAGCTGAGATGGAGGCACTATATAAGCAAACAGTGTCATGCGACTCCCTGCCTCAAAGACTTTCCAATCGAAATAGACAGGACTGACACGGGTTGGGGGAAAGGAAAGATTATCACCCCATTTTACAGATGGAGAAACTGAGGCATTGATTATAGATTTGATCCTGCAAGGTGATGAGCAACCTGGCCCAGATCCAGCAAAATACTTATGCGCACGCGCACACACACATACATGCACATGGGTTTCTGACTGGTTGATTTAACACTTTAAAAACATCTCGCAATGAATAGCGGTCAGACTTTCAGAAATCAGAGCAGCTGCCGCAGCTGATTCTGAAACAAGGGTTCATTGACAGAATGATCCACAGGCAATTAAGGAAGCCATGTGAACATATATCTGAATTACATTGCCATACATAGGATGACCAGATCACAAGAGAAAAATATCAGGACACATGGAGGTGGGGAACCTGGAGCTCCCAGATGCTGTGGGGGGATCTGGATCTCCCTGCCACTGTGAGGGATATTAGCTATGAGGCTGCCAACCCCAGCTGGGAGTTCCTGGTCCTCCCACAGTGGCTGTGACCTGAATTTTAACCTGAATAGTGGGACAAAGGGTTAATTATTGGGACATTTGTTCACCCTAGCCATATATCAAGGGCTCTGCTTATTCAACTGGATAGTCCTTAGGAGGCTTGGGCAATGAATTACTCAGATGAAGTCAATGGTACTTCTTTGAGTGAAGCAAGCTGGATCTGCTCTCAAATCCCTGGGTTATCATTAACTTACCCCTCTCTGACTGAATAATTGGGTACTCTAAATGACAGGCAATCTGTGATTCTGAGTATAATTTTAAAATGAATGGCACTGAACGGACAGCTAAGGAGATGAAGCTCTCTCTCTCGTTAGCCACAGGTTGGGCAGGGCATGACAGTTTGTATGTGAAGCAGAGCTGAGAGAAGCTTTGTAGTGAAACTCCAAACTTGGCTCCAATGTCACAGGTCCTGTCTCCCTTCCATCAAATGTGCAGAGGTTAAAAAGCTTATCAGCTAACCTGGGCTGACTTTTGAGTGAGCCTTGGTACATTTATAAGTTCAAGTGGGAACCATTAAAAAACTCAGAGGCTTTGCGTGGTTACATCGCCAAACCAGATAACACTTAGTAGTTTGGGATGAATTTTGCTTTGAGTTTTTGCATACAAATACAAAGCACAGTGCAGACTCTGAGAAGAGGAACCCATGCAAACCAAAACTGCTGAGTTTTGCACAGCTCTAATTGTAATCTCTCCACAGTCCTGTTCTGATTTGCACTGCGGTAGCAGTGAAGAGCTCCAGTCAGCATTGGGGTTTCCCTCGTACAATAAAGGCAGGATTCCGGTCAGAAAAGTTTACAATCCAAACTAACCACACAGATAAACAATGTAGGAAAGGAATACAACATACAAGCAAAGTGATTGGAGTGTTGGTTGGCGGGACTACTGACATACCTTCCTCTTCCACCCTGTATTTTCTAGTTAGACTCTGCTCTTTGGGGCAGGAATCATATTTTCCTAATTGTAGACTGAGGTGGGGTGAGAGGAAGAGTTCATGGAAGCAGGGAAGGGACAGGGGACACCAAGAGGGGTGAAGAGAAGGGCGGAAAGGGAGGTGACAGCCTCGGGGCAAGAGAGTGAGGTGGGCAGTGGAGAGTCAGTAAGACATCAGATGAGGAGGAGGATGACGGAAACAGCTAGTTAAAGGGGAAAAAGTCTGGAGGGCAAACTGAACTTTCACCAGTCTCGACATCCTCATCTCTTACAAAAAAGCTTTACTGGGATACAACTTATAATTCCTGACTCGGGGCAAGTCAGAAATCCAATGCATGAGACAGGCTGATCTCGGACAAGTCACTTCATCTTCCTCTGCTACATCTTCCCTATATGTTGAGAAGGGATAAAAATACACTTACTCCAGGGCTTAATTCACGAGGGATGTTAAGTCCTTTGAGATACTCTTGTGAAAGAGAATTGTGGTGGTCTATCATTAGTAGCCTCCTCTTCTCTTATTTCCACTGCCAAGTTGAAACCAGGAATTGGAGAAATTGGAAAATTTTGGCCCCAAGGGACCTGAACCACTTCAGACCTCAAAAGAAGTTGGTGGTCTTTTTTCCATTCTGTCCATTGTGTAGTGCTGCTGGGATGTGAGTGGAAGTTTGGGCTGGTTATTTTATCCAAAATCACCATTCTGCAACCATTAGTTAAAATAAACAATCCTCTTGGGTATGCCCCACAACTTGAAAGATAAACATCTTGAAATCAAAATCCATTTCCTCACGCTGTCTTTTCCAGCACTGCATAAACATACGAGTTTGTTATTGTAGGGTTCAGCATTCCTCATTTTCATGATTTTATTGCCAGTCTTGTAATATTTATTGTTCTTTAAGCCCCAGCTCCTGGAGTAAAGTGATTACACGATCATCTCAGCTTTCATTTGACTTTCTAGTGCTCTGGGCTGCAGAGGAAATCTTGAAACTGGGACCAGAATGTTAAAGGCTCAAAGTCTACGTAATGATTCTGGAGGCCTGACGTGACTTTTTGATGTTTGGGATGAGCAATATAGAGGGCTACTCAGGCCTGTGATTGCACGCTGATTTGTTATTGTAGAGTTGCTCATCAGTACTGGACTGCTGCCACTTTTTTCTTTTAAAGCAACCCTACTGAGGCATTTGTTTATGAAAAAAAATCCTACACAAGGAATTACATAGACTTGGCAAATAGAGACGCTGTGTCAATTTCTAGTCCTCCCAAATCTGACAGGCTCTAGTTAGCTTTCACCAAAGAAGAAAAACAGAGCTGTTAAAAAGTTGTAGTTGCCAACTATCCAGTAAGTGTATAGCATAAGGTAAAGCAAATGTAAACATAATATGATGGAACACATTTTATATTTCTTTAAAGAAGCATACTTTCCTCAGCCGTTTACTAGGCCTTATATACCATAGGAAGTTTCATTCTCGCAGGTAGCTAAATATATATTAAATCCCAATAAGTCACAGCTTAAAATAGATATTTTAAATAAGAAACTAACCAATGCTTCTGCCTTTAACATGGGAAAAGCTTATTTTGCCTGTTGATTTATTAAGGTTACACTTTTCAGCACTCCATTTCCTATTTCCCCATGCCACAAGCCCCCGTGGGAGAGAAAAAAACATGCAGTGAATGGACTTAATTATTACCAATGTAACTAAAGGGCCACTAGGAAAGGAGCAGAGCAGGAAAAGTGATGTAAAGAACATAACAAAAAATAACCAAGAAGAGAAACTGGGTAATTTTCACAAATGGGAGAAAGACATTAAAAGGTGTAGACTACAAGAGTCTGGTGTGTGCTGTTCCCAAAAGCACCGAAGTGACTTAAGAGCACTCTGCTCTGCCACTATAGTAATGGGGAGTTCAATAAGCCACATCAATGCATTCCTGGCATGGAAGTGTGCATGGGCAGATGGACCTTGTTCATTCTACCCTGTGCAACCATGAGGGAAGGAGAAAAGGTTCATTGCTGATATGCAATTTTAGTGCACCGATTGGTGGTGGTGTTGGTTTTATACACATGAATCACAGTACTCTACATCTGCACAATTCCCCGTGCTAAACACGGGTATGGCCACACAAGACACCTCTCACTTTCCTTGGGTATGTCTACACTAGCAATTTAGGTCGACTTAAGGACCCTTAAGTTGACCTAAATTACTCCATGTCCACACTGGGCTTTCATTAAGTCGACTTAAGAAATTCCTTAAGTCGACTTAATAACTACTCCTCCTTAGGTCGACTTAAGCCTTAAGTTGACTTAAGTCGACTTAAGGACGGTGTGGATGGGGAGTAGCCTTTAAGTCGACTTTATTAGGTCGACTTAATCCAGTGTGGATGCCTACATCCAATGTTAAGTCAACTTAATAAAGTCGACTTAAAAGGAGCCACTTTGTTAAGTCGACTTAATAAGGTTGACTTAAAGTAGACCTTGTTAGGTCAACTTAACAAAGTTGACTTAACTTTTTCTAGTGTAGACATAGCCCTTGTGTCCCTAACTCCAGTTACCAGAAACACACTTTCTAGTTGTTTGGACTGGGCCTGTAAACTGGCACTGTCTTTGACTGACTTCTGGTGAAAATTCTCTCCCTTATCCTGATATACGTGTGTAGGGCTTATTATATGCACGGGAATCAGGGGTGTGTGCAAGGGGGGAAAAGCAAAGAGGGCTCCCCAGTCGGTGGGGGCAAGAATTCCTCTGGGACCAGGGTGGGAGATGACTGCTCCCGGGTGGGTAGAGCCAGTTCCACTGGTCCCGGGACCATGGTGGAGGGCATATGGGTGGTGGGAAGCTGGTGGAGAACAAGCTTCTCTAGCTACGGGCAGACACACAAAGTGCCCTTCTAAAATCAGCCAAAAATTTTATTCCTGTGCATGCTCCTGAGGGGAATATACCGGTAGTCCCAGCTTCCAGATGGCGTTAGTGACCTGCTGCTGGATTGATAGGGGCTTTCTAATCTGAATGTCCTGGTGTGGAAGGGTGGGAGCAAGCTCCTCTAAACCTCCATGATGGTCGCTTTCCTCATGCAAAACTTCTGGAAAGACAACAGAGTCTTGTGGCACTTTTAAAGACTAACAGATTTATTAATCGCATGAGCTTTCGTGGGAGAAAATCCCACTTCGTCAGACGCTTTGAAGATAGGAAAGTTACAGAGTGGGAGGAAATTAAATGCAGGCGAGTGTATGACATAGCATCAAGCCAGGCTGTAACAGCAAATCAAAGTAGGTGTCAGGATTCAAAACACTGGGGAACAGCACATAGAGGAGGGGGGAGGTCAATTCACTTCTGGAGTCACTGCTTGCCACACCAAGTCTGCATGAGCATGTGATCACACCACTCTGTGGTCCTGCTCCGGAACTGCTGGTCGGCAACATGGGATTCCACAGGTATTAAATCCTGTTTCCACACATCTATACAGAGCCTGTGATCTTATTAGGGTATGCCGCTGCCTTCTCTACAAGGCGCTATCAAAATGCCATCCACCAAGTCTTATGCCCTGCATTCACCTCCTGTTGCTAAAATGAGAGCTGCATTAAATTTCAAAAGCCAGACCCAGTCATGGCCCTGATCTAGATTCATGCCTTGCTATTGACTGGAATGGAAGCTAAGGACAGAAAGGTGGGGACTACTGAGCTGGAAGTGCTTTAGTGTGCTGAGTTGGCAGACCTTGAACACTTCTCCATAGGGGCATGGGGAGGACAAACAAGTTCTCCCACAATACATGTGCAGAATACTGTATAGAATGGTGCAGCACCAAAAGCCATAGGATATGTCCACAGAAATCCTAGGGCCTAACCTGGATTAGTGAAGAGCTAATGTGGATAAGACTAGATAGGTATGACTTGAATATCGTTTAACATCACAGCTGGGCTTGGCTAACCCACATTCCCAGAACAGGTGCCCATTCACAGCTAAATTCTGCAGTACAAACATACGCTTAGTTCAGTGGTTCCTAACTTTTCCAAACTACATACCCCTTACAGGAATCTAATTTATCTTGCACACCCCCATGTTTCACTTCACTTAAAAACTACTTGCTTCCAAAATCAGACAAAAAAAATTTCAGAAGTATCACCACACACAGTTACTAAAAAGTTGCTTACTTTCTAATTTTTTACCATATAATTGTAAAATAAATCAATTGGAATATAAATATTGTACTTACATTTCAATGTATAGTGTACAGAGCGGTATAAACAAGTCATTGTTTGTATGAAATTTTATTTTTTACTGACTTTGCTAGTGCTTTTTATGTAGTCTGTTGTAAAAGCAGGCAACTATCTAGATGACTTGATGTATCCTCTGGAAGACCTCTCTGTGCCCCCAGGAGTATATGTACCCCTGGTTTGAGAACCACTGCTCCAAGTGATTTAGGCATTTTCTGAAAATTCCACCCTCAATGTCTATCCTCTTATATTTGTTCACTACTATTGCGTTCTTTCCCAGATTTTCAAAGAAAACTCGTTTTTTATGAACAAACAATGTCCCTATTTTCTTTTTGACATTCCCTTTTGCCCACACTGTCCCCTACTCATTTGCTAATCAAAGCGGCTTGTAAATCTCAGAGTCAATTTATTTTCCTCAGAGTTGGGTTTGGTTTTTCAGATTAAGCTCAGGAGGCGTTGAGAGGTCTTGGAGATTCTGACTGGTATCATATGGCTTCTGCCATCTTGCAAAGCAGAAGTAACCATGGATTAATCAAAATATAATGAAAAAAATCCAACTTCCTTTTGCAAACTCATCATGGAATTATTCATTCATTTGCATTTCTGGCACTTACAAGTAAAAGGAACTCATGCCAGATGTGAGGAGCCATTTGAAGATTTTCACAGTTAAGGCTCCCATCATCTGAAATCGATTCCACTCATCCATAGACATGTAGAAAATCAAGTTGGAATGGGAACGCCTTTGGTATGGAAAGCAATGCAAGGCAGAATCTTGGAGACTTATTTTCTTTTGCAGGTGCTGCTGGCTAATGAAATTTGAGGTCTTTGGATGGATTTGGGAGGAATTGCCCTCTGGTTCACTTGCAGCTTAGTCTAATTATTCCAGCAAACTTGGTCTCATTAATAATGTTGCTGATTCTAATGGTTTTGGAGAACATCTGTTTTGCTTTCAAGTAGTTAGATTGTTAGATCTAAAGATGGGGTTTAATTTCTGTTGCAATCAGATGACTTGCTTTTAATTCCTGTTCATTTTTGTTTTCAATGGATATTGTGGACTTCTTGAAAAAAATTCTAGTGGGAAAATACTCCCCAGTCATGACTCGGATTCTCTGAAACATCTACAATCAAGAAAAAGTCACTTCTTCAAAACAGTCATTAACGGGATGATTCTTTAACCATTTGTTACTAACAATGGTTATTGTGAATCAGCTCCCTGGCCTCACAGTGGCAATAGCAGAGAAGTGAAGTGTTTTCTGGCAGATCCTGCAAGCTCCTTCAATGCAGGAAGCAATAGATTATAAAGAAATTTTATTTTAGTCCCTACAGGGCAGATTCCAAAAGCCAGAGTACCAGATCTATTTTTCTTGAAGCCCTCCAGAGGAAGTTCTTGAGATCCCAATACAATATCAAAGAGGTCAGCTAGAAAAGAAAAACGGTCTGTTCCTGGCAACACATCAAAACATTTCCCACAAGTTTATAGTTGTCTATGTTCAAATGATCATCAAAAGAAAAAAGCATGGGAGAGGCTTTTCTTTTTCCTTTTTAGTGGCAAGAGGTGTTATTAAGTCTGAGAACATTGGTATTTTCCAGCGTGCCAGCCAACATTAATGCTTAAGACACATAAGGCTCTCATTCTTAAAGTATGGACCATTTAAGTGCTAATTTATGTACAAACAGGTATTTGCGTGTGCAAAACATTTAGTTTCAAGCCCAGTACAGGCAGCTGATTGGGCACATGAGAGCACCTGTTCTGCACACACTTTGCGTAGTTTGCACACAAAAATGGCTGTGGGTGGGCCTCAACGTGTGGATGTTGTGAGCAAAACCCAAGTGCCTACTTTTAATAATGGATTTCTCTGTCTGGGTACCTATATTGCCCCAGGCATAGTTGTAACCAAGTCCCTAACAGATTTCATTCTCATAACAACACTATAGGTAGAGAAATAGCCCTATTTTATAGGTGGGACCAAGGAACAGAGATTCAATGGCTTGTCTGAAGTCACAGTAAATTGGTGGTTAAGCTAAGAACTAAGCCCCGATCTCATTATTAATAAGTATTATTATTTATTTTTGTATCATAGTTGTGTATAGGACCAGGACTCCATTATGTTAGGAGCTGTACAAACATGGAACAAAAAGTATGCTCTACCTCCGACAGCTTGCTGAGTCCCAGTTCCCCTTCAGCAAGATCATACTTCCTATCCTGTACAGATTATGTCTACACAGCAAGATGCTGCCCACAGAAGGCAGTCTCAGAGCCCAGGTCAACAGATGTGGGCTTACTGGACCCAGGCTATTGGGCTAAAAACATGTGTGCAAACACTACTGCTTGGACTGGAATGTGGGCTTTGAAGCCCACCCACACCTCTCCCAAGGCTTCAGAGCCTGCACTCTAGCCTGCTGAGCCCAGATCTGTCAACCTGGGTTGTACAACTTGCTGCTGCTTAACATGTGGACTTAGCGTTGGTGTCTCTGTATGGCCGCAGCATTCACCTCTTGAACAATAGCTATGGCTGGGCCTGCACTAGAAAAGTGTTATCAGTACAGCTGTATCAGCCAAGCCTCCCAGTGTAGATGTAGCTTTTGCTTCTATAGCTTAGAGCAGTTTGGCAAGTGAAATAAGCCACCGTGGCAAACAAAATCAAACCCTGCAATAAAACACTGACGTTAGTATAACAGGATCAACACTAGGGTTTTTGCCAGTATAGAAATGTTACCTAAAAATCGCACCCATAACACTAACTGTTGTACTGTCAAATATTCCTAGTGTAGACCTGGCCTATATAAAGAAGTGGCAAGAAACAGCAGCTCTACTAAGGACAAAATAGAGAAGTAAAAATGTTATATTTTGCCATCTCCCTTCTCCCTGCCCCCATCTCAGCACTACTGGTGGGCCAACGACAATAAACTGAGCGACAAGAAGTACCGAAGGGTGCCTCTACACTTACAAATTAAGTCGACTTAAGCTTGCTTAAGTTGACTTAATTTACTTTGCGTCTACACTACACTTTCCCTAAGTTAACTTAAGCAGCTGCTTAAGTCGACTTAGGGAAAAATTAAGTCGACTTTATAAAACCTCCTTTTAAGTCGACTTTGCTGGCTAAGTCGACTTAGCCAGTGTAGACGTGGAGTAGCCCTAAGTCGACTTTAAGTCGACTTAGGGGGCTCCAGGGCTTCCCTACTGCCCTCCCTGCCAGGGTGGCTGGCACAGCCACAGCCTGGCGTGCCCCCCAAAAGGCAGGGCAGAGCCCTGCCCACCTGCCCCTATGCACTGCCAGGGGCCCTGTCCCCCTTTGCCCCACTGTACCAAGGTACAATGGGGCAAAGGCTGAGCCCCCTGGCACTTGGCAAGGGGTGCCCCACCCGCCACCCTGGACCTCTCCCATGTCCACCTATCCTCTACAAGTCGACCTAGGCATCCAGTGTGGACACTCTAGGCGACTTTGTAAGTTCCCCGCTAAGTCGACTTAAAATTTGAGTGTGGACATGCTTAGTCGACTTAACGAAGTCGACTAAAGTCGACTTCATTAAGTTGCCTTAGCTAAGTCCACTTAAATTAACACGTGTAGACATAGCCTAAGAGACATGCATAGGCGTTTCTATCAGAAGATCTCTTTTGCTCCCAGCTCTGGATGGGGAGTCAGCGGTCAGTGACAAATGTAACATTTCTACAAGAGGCTGCCCAGCTCCTACACCCAGAAATGAACGAGACACACATGTGGGGGCTGGGCTAAAAGTACAGGGTACTTGCAGCAGATTGAAATTCACTAGAATGGAAAAATAAACCACTGAAGATAAGAAACCAAAAGGAAGGAGGAAGGAGCGCTTTTGGCTGAAAATGAAACTGCTGTAGTTTGAAGGCAAACTGCAACCATTTGTGATAGGTGAGAGAGCTAAAGGGGCTACACTGTGGCTCTCAAGCCACTAGCGAGGCCAGGAGCAATACAGAAAAGCACCACTGCCAGCAAGGGACTCCTAGAGGCATTACTCCTGAGGTGACCCAGTGCTCTGGGAACAAACCCATAGCTATGTTCTTGGATACATCCTCACTGCAGAATTAGCCCAGACTCTTCCCAGTGTTTGGACAGGGATACAAGTGAAAAGGGCTTTCTTTGGCTTTCTCTTGCCTTGTACATCCATATACGCCAGATACAATCTGTCCCTAATACTTACTAAATAAAACAAGGATCAATAGCCAGTTTTGCCAAACTTAAAAGCATTTAAAAATCAAGAGACAGGTCTAAAAAATCATGAGGTAACTTAAAAAATTTAAGGCTCCTTTTATTTATCTTCTGGGCTCTGAGCCGTTAAGCACTTGGGTCACATTTTAAAGTTTTTCATCACAACCAGGAGGGATGGAAAATTGCTTTAAAAATAAATAAATGAAAGCTGAGATTCTCAGCGAATCACATGGCTCCAGAAATGCAGAAGCATGACTCCTCTGGTACAGTGGAAGTCTCAACAATAAGAGTAAAGCTTTTTTTTTGTGCACGATGCAGAACTTTCTCCAAGGAGTGATTTGAGATTGGGAAACAAATACCTCCAAGAACAGAGAGCCATTGTGAACTTCCCCACTTTCCACTCCAAGTTCAAGGTGCATCTTTTAGACCTTGCCTTCTTCAATATAAACACATAGCAATAGGTATATTATATAAAACAACAAAACACCTACCAAACCCAAACACTCCAGTGCACATTCATCTCCCCCCGAGGAGAGTAGGAGAGAACAAACTATATGGGACAGATATTGGTCAAGCTCCTTAACACACTACTAGAAAGTTCTCAGAATACAAGTAATGAGCATGGTCCTAGAACTCACATAGACCAGAACCTAGAATGGAACAGAATAAAATTGGGGCTTTAAGAAAAACTGCAAATTTCAAGAAATTCATGCTAAACGTGTGAATGGACAACTGTCTTAACTGAATGCTCAAATTTATATTTTAGAACTCCAACCCCATAGTACCTGCATTATCTCAAGTGTGAATGATTCTTTTGTCTCTCACAATGTGATGGCTTCCAATTTAGACAAAACCCTGGCTGGGGTGATTTAGTGGGAGTGGTCCTGCTTTTTAGCAGGGGGTTGGACTAGATGACCTCGTGAGGTCCCTTCCAACCCTATTATTCTATGATTCTATGAATTTACTGCAGCAGTAAGAAGTCCAGGCTGGTGAGATAGGAGTCAGTTTGGCAAGAGATCTGCATGAGTAAGGGGTCAAAATAGATGGAAATGTGCTGGCGGACACAATGTGCTGCCAAGTTGGACTGCACTGAGCAGGTAGTGTTCCAAAATTCTGAAAGTGGGGGGAAAACCCATCTCAAAATGTCTGGCCACGATGAAGTATGACAAGGGGCATGATTTGCTGAAATGCTGGCATGCTCCATATGAAATTCAGTACCCCACAGTGATCAGTGCTGTCAGACCCTGGGTAGAGCTTTTGTGCGCAGAATGCAGCATACATCCACGTTAGAGATGGGATATATAAGGTGCCTGGATACTAAAAATGGCTATGTCTACACTGGCAATTTAAATCGACTTAAGGAGGCTTAAGTCGACTTAAATTAAGCCACTTCCACACTAGGCTTTCATTAAGTCAACTTAAGAAATTCCTTAAGTCGACTTAATGAAAGCTTAAGTTGACTTTGTTACTACCACTCATTAAGTCAACTTAACCCTTAAGTCAACTCCTTAAGTCGACTTAAGGACAGTGTGGACATGAAGTAAGCCTTAAGTCGACTTTATTAAGTCGACTTAAGGGTGGTTAAATTGACTTAAAGTGGACTAAGTCGACTTAGTCCACTTTGTAAAGTCGACCTTATTAAAGTCGACATAAAGTCGACTTAACTTTTCTAGAGTAGACATAGCCAATGATGACGTTCCAGACCCATTTTAACTTTAATCCACCCCTAAATGTGATGTGTCAAATTAATCCCTAGTAGTAAAACTCCACCAAAATCAACACATTGATAACATCCGGGATGAATTTATCCCAATGGCTTTCTGTAGAACTGGTTCCTGTGTAAATTGTTATATCCATCAGATGGGATTATGGGTGGGGAATAGGCAGCTGGAGGAGTTGAACTGTGCAAATACTAAGGACCCACTCTCTTATAACTGTCTCTTCTGTGTTATAAACTAGGCAGGAAGGGGAAAAAATTCTCCCAAAGTGTTAGGCATATGAAAGTAGCTGATTTCTGAAATAGAACGCTTTGCAAAGCTTTCTTTTGAGCCAGAGATGAACAGAGATGGGGTTGAAACAAATACTCCAACTCCTTCAAACCACAGGGTGGTGGCAATTCTGATCTGAACTCTGCATTTCGAATCCAGCTGCTCTGTAATATTTGCCTAAGAATTGTTCACTTAAGCTATGTGTACACTAACGCTCCTCTACATTACACAGTTCTGTTGACAAAAAGCTTTCATGGACAAAACAATGAAGGTATCTACACTGAAATGTTTCTCCCACCAATGTAACTCCCCTGTTAAGCTGACATAATACAACTACCACAACAAGCATCATAGAGATTTTGGTGACGTAGTTAGAGTAAGGCAGCGTCATTGTAGACTTTGCCCTTGGTTATATCACCCTAATGGTCTCCAGGAGGCGTCCCATAATGCCCATCCTGACTACAATGGTCAATCGTTTGAACTCCATTGCCGTGAAGGTACAAAGGTAGGTGCCTGTCCAACATTTAAAGACCCAGGAAGTGTTGAAATACTTCTTCCCATTTGCCCAGCATACACAGTTCATTCAGCATCTTCCCAAGCTGATCATGCTGACTTTATGCAACAGTTGCTATCCGGCATGGAGCACATTGAGGCTGTTGGAGCTGCTGAGTCTATGTGGAGAGGAGGCTGAGCAGTCACAACCTCATACCAGCCATAGCAACTTTGATACCTGTGGCTATGTCTACACTTGCTTGCCTAAGTCGACTTAAGGAAAGTATAGTGTAGACGCAGAGTAAATTAAGTCGACTTAAGCTTAAACTTAAGCTTGTAAATTAAGTCGACTTAATTTACAAGTGTAGACGCACCCTATGGGCTGATTGTTAGTGGCATGCAGGAGAAGGGAATCAAAAGGGACATGCAACACTGCCACGTTAAAATCAAGGAGCTGAGGCAGGTGTACCAGAAGGCAAGGGATGCCACCTGTCATGCTGGTGTGGCGCCAAAGATAGGAGCTGCATGCCATCCTCAATGGCAACCCAACCGCCACGACCGAGAGCCCTATGGATACTTCACGTGGTCTCAAGGAAGTGACCAGCAAACTCTGTCCCAATGATGAAGTGGAGCTGGAGGACAAAATGAAGCACTTGATAGGGTCATCCGGTGGTATTGGCAAGTCAGGACCTCTTTTCAACTCTGAGAGGTCTAGTTAGCATTCCAGCTCTGGTGTGCATGATGTAGGAGAGGGGAGCTCTGGTAAGTGGTAATTTTACTTTGATACTGCCCGGTGAGTGGAGATTGAGGTCTCATGTACTTGTTATATGGTAGAGGAGCCATGGTGAAAAGGTTTATTGATGAAACTCTAAGAAACTTTCCTGTAAGTATTCTGTAATCTTCTGCCGAAGGCTCCGTGGTAGAACTACCTTGTTTGTTCTCCCGTTGTAAGACAAACTTTGCCGTACCACCCAGCAGTATTTTTTTGCAGGGACCAGAGTGGCACACAGGTGAGCAGCATATGGAGTCAGTCTGAAGCCACACACATGGAGGAGATGCACTCTTGCATCCTGGGTTAATCTTAGGAGTGAGATATTTGGTTCAATTATCCTAGCTTCTGGTAAAGAGGTCGAATATTTAGAATAGTCTTTCTAGTCAGTTGCAATAACCCCTGTTGCCAACCACCCATTCTCCCTTCTGGCTAATTTCCCCTTGCCTCACCCCCACACTGCACTCACCATATTTAGGACCTGTGTGCTAGCCAAGAGACAGTGAGAAAGGTGTGTGTGTGTAACTTTTATGATTCATGTGAACACACTAACAATATTGTCTCTGTTCATTGTTTCTTTGGCTTCTGCAGACCTGTCCTTCAAGACCCACTCCTCCACACCAATGAAGCAACTCCAACAGATAAAGTAGTGACCCAGGAGTGAGGAAGATATATTTCACTTAAAATCAGCAGTGAGGTGATGACCCTCAGTAGGCCTCCCCCGGGGAAACTTCTCCCCCTTCGCTTTGCAATTATTATGCAGAGTATAGCAGATCGCAATGACCATCAAAATATTTTCCTCACAGAGGTCAAAAAGACAGGGCCATCAATCTTTTAATCAGCCAAAGGCACATTCAGTGGTCATTTGGTGCCTCTGGTTGAAGCACTACTTGCTGTTGTCTAGGTTCTTGGTGTAAGGCTTTGTGAGCCATGGGAGCAAGGGGTATGCAGGGTTTCCAAGGACCACTGTTGGCATGAAAGTCCCAGCATGCAGATTTTTATACAGTGCAGCATTCTGAAAGATGCGTGCATCATGTACCTTCTCTGACCACCCCACATTCGTGTCAGTGAAATGGCTCCAATGATCCACCAGTACTTGTAAGACCCGGGAGCAGTAACCCTTTCGGTTAATGTACTCTGTCGCAATATGATCTGAGGCTGTAACTGGTGTGGCAAACAGTCCACTCTGCCCCTGTGGGTCCTGTGCTTTATTCTGTTATGGGGCCCAGGGAAGCCCTGTCTACCCCTGTTTCTGGGTGGTCAGTGCCCCTCTGCCAGCACAGAGGGATAGAGGGGGAAGGGGTTCGGGCCCTCCCTTTACTCTGGGCCTTAGGAAAGGCAGCTGCACATTGCTGGCACTGCAAACAGCAACACTACCTTCCCCTAAGCTATTTCCCCTATTGGTGCTCTTTTACCTTTCTTGTAGCTAGAGTCTATTTCCTCCGCCTTCCTCCAACACTCCTCTGCTTTCCTCCAACACTCCTTACTCTCCACCCCTCTTGCTGGGGCGAGGCTTTCTTATCAACTGGCCCCTGATTGGTCTCAGGTGCCTCTAATTAACCTGAACCAAACCCTGCTCAGTCTGCAGGGAACAAAGCCCGGATCATTCTGGGGCTTATATATCTGCCTTCTACAACTCTCCTGCTTTCCAAATCCCTTATTTTGAACCTCTGACCCTCACACCCGTTCCTGTTTGTCATTTGTTATCCCCTGTAATTAATTGGAAGCTGGGTACAGGGCTCCCTCCCCTTAGGCTGGGGGAGGAGCTTTAGTAGTGGGCGGGCTAGCGCCTGCCCACTTCCCAGTCCTTTCAAATAGGGACAACTCTCCTGCTTCCCTCTGGCCCTGCTGTCTCACACTGGGAAATGTATTCTATCAATCGCATTGCTGCAGTTAGGGAATCCATTACCTCAAAGCCTTAGATTATTTCCGGTGTAGTACCGAGTGTTAGAGACCTTCATAGCAGGAGGTGATTAATGGCCCTGCACGCTTGTATCACTGCAACCTCCACAGTGGATGTTCTAACTCCAAACTGATTTGCAACTGACTAGTAGCAGTCTGGAGTTGCCAGTTCTCACACAGTGATCATCACTCACTTTCCCACAGTGAATGCAGCTCTCATTCTGGTGCCTTTGTTCCGCAGTGCTGGGGCAAGCTCCGCATGCAGTTCCAGGAAAGTGGATTTGTGCATCCAGAAGTTCTGCAGCCACTGCTCATCATTCCATGCATGCAGCATCAAGATGCAACCCCACTACTCAGTGCTTGTTTCCCAAGTCCAGTATCAATGGTTCACTGCGACAAGCTGTTCTGTGAATGCCAGTAGTAATCCTGAATTATCTGTTTCCATGGCAGACATCACTGATTCACTCTGCTTCGCAGCTCATGAAATACTGCAGCACCAGCCGTATTGCATTCATAATACTCATCTCCACACTGGTCAACAGCTCAAGACCCATGCTGTCAGGCAGAGAAGGAAAGCTCATATTTTACAAGGAGTGTTGAAAAACAGTGTGAAGCAAAGCTGGAAGGCTATAGAATAATGGGATGGGAAAAACTGCATCATGGGATAGCAAGCACATTCTCATGATGTATCCCAATCTGTTCCCAAAACTTCCAGCTTCTCAGGTGGCGAGTTGCACGATGTAACACTCTCTGCAGATGCAAGAGCAACGAGTCTGAACATGCTCTACCAACAGAAGTAGTGTTGTGTGGATGTGCACAATTCATGTTATTAAAGCGGCTTCTAATCATTGACATAATTCAAGTAGACTTAACTAATTATGCTACAATGACATTGCTATACTCCTGTAGTGAAGATACCTGTTACAGCACTGGAGGAGTTTTTTTCCATTGCCATAGTTAATCCATCTCCCTGAGTAGCAGTAATTAGGTCAATGGAAGAATTCTGCCATCAATTTAGCATTGTCTACACAGGGGTGAGGTCAGTTTAACTATGGTGTGATTTTTTCCCACCAGCCTGAACATCAAAGCTAGGTTGATCTAAATTAAGTATAGTCCAGGCCTTGGATCTGATCTAAAGTCCACTGAAGTCTTTTAGCTCATAATGGCTTAGCACCACTGTCACTTAAAGAAAACAATGGCATTATTTTTGATTCTGCTGTTAGCTTTTTCTTACATACAGAATTCCAGATGCTATACAAGACCAGTTCACTTGTAAATGCCACAGATTTATTTTTTTAAGATCTTTATATACAAGAAACCAAATGATTTTACTGAAAACCAAATAGATTTACCGAGCATTTTAAAACCAACTCTTTTTCTGTTTGTTTGTTTTTTTTCTGAAAAAAAAAAATCAAAGGTTTTCTTGAGAAATCTCAAAAAGAATTTTAAAAACACTCCCGTGGAAAACAGTTGCTTTTTTTTGGACCGGCTCTACCATAGAGACATATAAAGAACAAATTACAGGCAATTGTGTAATAAATCACACCAGTGCATGGTCAGGTGTGCACTTGTCCTTTCCTTCCTCACACTTCCCATGCAGTAGAAAACACTTGGATTTTTGCCAGCTGCCTCACAATGCATCAGAACTGTGTGATGCGTGCATCCTGTACAACACGACCTTGCTCCCATTGATATAAATGCGAAACCTTACCTTGACTTCAGTGAAGTAGGATCGGGCCATTTGCCTTAAACTAATAGACTCTAAAGTCAGAAGAGACCGATATGATCATCTAGCCCAGAGGTTGGTAACCCAAAAGATAAGAAGAGCCATTTTTGAAAAGTCTTTCAATAACCAAGTGTTTTGAGAGTCACAAGGGGTGTAGCCTCCTGGTGGTGGGAGTTGGCCCAGGGTACCTGCCGCAGGCTCCCCTGGTTGGGGGGATGATGGGAGGGGGCGGGGGGAGCTCAGAACTAGGAGCAGGCCCTCCCTCCCCCGCAAGGTCCTCCGGTGGTAGTGGTGGGGTGGCTCAGAACCTGGAGCCACAAGGGGGCAGCCAAATAACTGCATGTGGCTCCGGAGCTGCAGGTTGCAGATCCCTGATCTAGTCTGACCTCCTGCGCAATGCAGGCGACAGAGCCTCACGCACCCATCCCTGTAATAAACGGCTAATCTATGACTGAGTTATTAAAGTCCTCATAGCATGATTTAAAGACTTTAAAGTACAGAGAATCCACTAGCAAGTGAGCTGCGCCCCATGCTACAGAGGAAGGTGAAAAAGCCCCACAGCCTTTGCCAATCTCCCCTGGGCAAAAATTCCTCCCTGGCCCCAAATATGGCAATCAGCTAAACCCTGAGCATGTGGGTAAAACTCACAAGCCAGACACCTGGAAAGAATTCTTTGTAGTAAATCAGAACCCATCCCATCTCGCATCCCCTCAGAGGCCTTTGGGTGTATTTACCCCTTGTACTCAAAGGTCAATTAATTGCCAAAGCAAGCTGTCCCATCACACCATCACTTTCATAAATTTATCAAGCTCATCTTGAAGCCAACTAGATTTCCCCCCCCCCATTGCTCCCCTTGCAAAGCTATTCCAGAACTTTTCTCCTCTGATGGTTAGAAACCTGCATCTAATTTCAAGTCTAAACTTCCTGATGGACAGTTTGTATCCATTTATTTTTGTGTCCATATTGGTGCTGTACTGAAATAATTCCACTCCCTCCCTTGTATTTATCCCTCTGATGTATTTATACAGAGCAATCATATCTCCTCTCAGACCCAAGGACTTGTGTTTCTGCTGATGCATGGGTATGGTGTGCATATCAGATGTTCTCCTTCCCTGTTTAACAACGCAATCAGCTATGGTTTCAACACTTCTGTTCATCATTAAAGCCACCTTCTGTTTGTATAACAAAATTTTGATTACAACGTAATCCTTTCTTCTGCCTTACTTTCCCCTTCCCCATAACATGAATAATATTTAGGGTTTAATTCATACTCCATCAGGTGAATCTATCTATCTATCTATCTATCTATCTATCTATCTATCTATCTATC
>ML685821.1:14790925-14861925 GCA_007922175.1 Pelusios castaneus
ATCTATCTATCTATCTATCTATCTATCTATCTATCTATCTATCTATCTATCATGCATAAAGTATTTGATTAAGGAACTATTTTAAAATAATCTTCAGTGATTGCACAGAAAATGATGCAAAAGTTGCTAGAGCAGTGCACACATGCTGGAGAGGAATCTCTTTCAGTTCCTCTTTTCTTCAGCTGTGTTTAAAAAGGGTTCAAAGATTGGTTTAATTTTGAAAACCAGCTCTGCAGACACCAAACCAAATGGCAGCCTAGTCTAAAGTTGGCACAAAGACAGCTCATTTCTCAGTGCCAATCTGCTGTAGCTCATCTAGTATATCAGTCCAAGTTGGCTGTCTGAAATTCAAGTTTAGTGGCCTGAAAAATACCCTAGTCCTGCTTTGTTTCATGTAGTAAACAGCTCACTTTCTGTGTTTCTTTAAGATGAAAAAAATTTAAAAAAACCCACCCCACACTTGGTCATGCTACCCACCCCCCCATTTTACATCCTTGTAATGTTTCACTATCTTCCTTGTGCACACTCAAGGTGAAAAACCCAGCCAAAGTTTTTTCTTATTCAGGCCTTAATAGGTCTGATCCTGTCAAAGGCTGAGCACTCCTGAAGGGCTGAGTCTAGCATTTACAACTGTGTTAATTAACTGGCAATCAGTTAGCTTAAAATAAAACAGGACCACAAACTGTAGTGTACAAAAATCCAGGAGGGGTTTTACAGGATTGGGTCCACTAGCTTTTAATCAGAGCTCATTAACTTGAAAGGGTGTTTTTGTTTCTTTTTGTTTAAAAGGTTTTTTCAGGATAATGCACGTAAAAGAAAAGCAAGCAGTGTTACCAAGAGTTTATCGTGTTTTACCATTTATGTCAACTAAATTCCCTTCCTGCTATTTAAATAAAAATAAAGACCTCACAACATTCCCTTATTCAGACAAATAACTGGAATGCAGGATCAGGCACTCCCCCCCCCCCCCAAATAAAACTAATTAAATACACGTAGACTCCAAATGACGCGCAAGCCCAGTCAATATTTCGAAGAGGTAAAACCACACAAATACCAGTGATGGAACACTGGTTCCCAAATAATTAAATCCAAGCAAGGACTCATCTCTTCCAGTTTTCTACCAGCTATTTCCTCTTGAAGGAAACTGAACTCAGAAAATCTGAAATCTGTTCTCCCCGGGCCAGCTTTCTAGGCGACGCAAAAGAACTCAGCTTTCCTCAGAGTACAGCTAAACCCCACCAATGTAATTAACAAGTTAGTGAACCATCCAACAGATTTCACTGCTCTGAAATGGATTGGGTGTTTACAGTCACCTAATGAACGAAAAGAATGAGGAAAAAAAATTGAGATGAGACAGATATTTAAGTCCTAATTCACAGATACAAATATGCAGTGGTTTGTGAAGATCTCTGTGTTAACAAGAAGCGCCCCCTCCCACACCTTCCTAGGATATTCTCACTCCATTAAGCTGCATATTAATAATAATGCTTAGCACTTTACATGGCACTTTACATCTCTGAAGTGCTGTGCAAATATTAACTAAGTGGGTTAAAACAAAACAACTTGTGATGTAGTGGGAGGTGATAGTTACAGAAGAGGAGGAGAAAATGCTTGTGCAGGAGACAAGACTTGGGTTCAAATATTTACCTCACCTTATCTAGTCTTATCTAATAAAAAGAGAATGCCAGTGGTCCAGCTGAATTCAATTGAGAGTCTCTCTTTTTTCTTTCTTTCTGGTTTTGTTCCAACTTCTTATGTTTTATATTGCTTTGGATTTTTCCTCTTTTTATTTTCACTTGAATCATGTAGGCGGAGAAAATAGATAGGAAACGTCACCCTTCTGAGTAGCTCTAAATAAAAAGATTTGTGTTTTTAGGAGACTCTCTCTTCTCCCCTCCACACCACAAAGAAGGAAATGTGGCTGTTACATACCAGGGCCATTTCTCTGTTCAATTTGGCAGCTTTGTGTAAAACAATCACTGCAAGACAACTAATCAGTCCTGAAGGTGACTGTATACACTACTCTGAAGAGGATATTACCATAGGTTCTGACTGCATTCATCTCCCCTGCTCATTTCTTTAAATGAGACTGCTTTCCAGAAGCTCGGGTTACACATCCCAGTACCTCTGCAGACCCTAGCACTGCAGCTGGGGAAAAGCAGGGGGTAGAAAAAAGGAGGGGACTGGCTCTGGTGGCCTCTTTGTATGCACAGCTGATGGGACCTGTCGATCCACCCATTTATCTCAGCTTCTCCACTGTAGGAGTGAGAACTTTTTCCCTGCCCCCATCTTGTTCTGTGTTTCTCTCTTCCCCAAACAAAAACCAAACAAAACAAAAAAAAACAAAACAAAAAACTCCAAATCCTTCAGGGAATGAGTTTTCTGAGTCTGGAGCAATATGGAAGTGGCAACAGGATTTATAGGCGATAGTGGTTGGGCAATAGTTACTTTACACATGGTGCTCTGGTGTTAATTCACATCTTTATGAGCGAAGCAGCACATGCAGTTTTGATTGTTCCAATAATGACTTGGGCAAACAAGATGATTGATTAAGCTTGTGTATGCAAGCAGAGCAACAATACTAAAGGTTAGATTCCCATCCAGCTTTTGTAGGCTATGATACGCATGGTCTAGATTTGCAGCTGATAACAGGAAATATATAACCACTGCACATATAAGAGGGAAATCAGAAAATGCGTAATTGTGGGGTGAAACAACTGTAGCTTTTATCTCCCAGGACAGATAATTCATGATGTATTATGCTGCGAGCAGAAACTCACGTGCATTTCGTGCTTTTTCTGCTTTTCAGTAAAGAGAGCAGCAGGGGCGGGGGGAGGAGCAGTAGGAGAAGAAAAGAGAAATGGAAGTAATTTTGCTCACACACAATATTGCAGGGAGAACTGGAGCAATTTAATAAATGTTGTGTGATGAGATGATTTTAAAGTAACCAAAAATCTTTCCACTCTCACTTTCTGGGCTGGCGGGAGCGACAGAGAGCAGTCAGAGCTAAGGAGCTGGATCAGGCTTGGGATAAGAGCGGGGAGTGTTTTGTGTCACTCAACAGCAGCTCCTCCAGTTCTGATGGATTCCAAAAAGAACACAGTAAGTCGTCCCCTCAGCCAGGTGGGTGGTGACTGGGTCATACCGCACTGAGAAGTATAGAGAGAAGGAAACTGTAGCGAGGCAGAACCCTATAGGGCTTTAGCAATGAAGGCCCAGGAGCTCTTCCCCCAAACAGTGAGAAAAAGGAGTCAAAGACGAAAACAAAATTCTAGCATTCTGCTGCCATTGGTTTATGTGACACTAAGCACCTCTCTCCTCACACCCTAGACATTATCAGAAAATTCTTTGTACAAAATGTGTCCTGGGAGATATCATCTGAACACTAGTAACTCACTGTTCATTAATCCTTGCATGATGTACAACCGTGATGTGTATTAGAGTTATGAATATATGCTGGAATTATGATTGAAGTGTGTTTAAATCAGGCATGCCAGAAGGAGTTGGTAAACAGGTCTGCTCAGGTCTTGAATACAACTGAAGCAGGATGGACCATAGACTATTGGATAGTAAATTTACACGTACGGTAACAGAACCGTCAAAGCTCACGAGATGGTTGGGGCCACCATATCTGGACCATGTTGCTTGTCAGGAAAAGCCAATGAAAGCACATTTTCACACCAGACAAACAAAGCTGTCAAGTGAATGAGTCTGGGAAGAGATATCAGGGCCTCAGTCATCAGAGGAGAGAAGCTTGGTCTGGGCTTTACCTTTTAGAAGAATCCATTTCAAAAGTTTACTTGTTTATAAAGATAGGAGGCTGAATGTCAAGTGATAAACAACTGAATCAACGGACTGAATATAATGTTTCTGTACTCTAAAAGTGTATGAGGTGTGTTTTTTTCCTGAAAGCTGATGATACACTGGTGATTGATATAATTGTGGAACCTATGTATTAACAAGATGGAATTACGATTATCCATTGATTTATGTTTTATAGTGTGTGGCCAAACAAAGGAAGGAATAGTTCTTGCCAGACAGGAAGGGTTGGGGGTAACTAGTTACCCATCTCCTATACAAATGAAGCACGGCAGAATCAAAACAATGGAACACCATTTCCACACAGGAGGAACAGAAGAACAGCATGACGTTATCCTGCATCTTGAAACAAGTTCCTTGAGCTTTGGAAGATATAAACAAGGGCAGAAGAAGCCATCTTTGGCATCCATCACTAGATAGACACATGGGACCAGAACTCTTGGAAGTTGAGAAAGATGCGTCCTTCAACCAAAGGGGGTTGAAATCTTAGGAACTGAATGTAGGTGAGAAACCTGCTTCAGCAAAGACCTTTTTCCACAGATGACAAGGAAAGCCAGCATGCTGTACTTCTGTGGAAGGTCCTGATCTAGGAAAAGTCAGTCATGACAGGGAAGAAGAATGACCAGTGAGAGACCATTTTGAATAAAGCCTGTTTCTTG
Organism: Pelusios castaneus; assembly: GCA_007922175.1. Taxonomy (NCBI): domain Eukaryota; kingdom Metazoa; phylum Chordata; order Testudines; family Pelomedusidae; genus Pelusios; species Pelusios castaneus. The sequence goes on from ML685821.1 coordinate 14,795,404, forward strand.
CTAGATTAAATTTTAGACTTTTAGAAACATGTTTTGTTTTTTTACTTGTAATTCTTCCTATCTTCATAACTTATACCTGAACTCACTTAATTCTATGTATATTTTGTTAATAACATTTACTTCATTTTTATCATAAACCAATTCAGTGCTGTGTGTGAAAGGACAGATGTATTTATTTTATTAAGTTATGCTGCGATGTGTTTTTGTGCCTTTTGAGGAACAAGCAAATCTTAATATAGCTCTAAGCTGGCCAGGAGAGGGCTGAACACTTCACGTTCAATGCTTTTCGGGAAAATTCAGGAATAGAGCGTTTTGGAATCACCCTGTAAGTAGTAAGTGAGGCTGGTGCGAGCCCAAATGTGACTATAGACAGGCTGCTGAGGTCAGGGTTGCTGGACCAGAGCTTTCTAACACAGTGGTTCCCAACCTTTTCTCTGCTATGGTACACCTTGATATCTCTAATTATTTTGAGGCACACCACCATACAGTTGCCAAATGAACTCATGAATATTCATGAGCCACCCTCGAACCGTGACACCTTGTGACAGTGCAGGAATACAACTCTCACTTAAAACAACAGGAGTTACAAGCATGTGTCAATGAGACATTCTAACCTACAGGGAGACCTATGAAGCTCAAAGGTATAATTTCTCAGGGATTCTTATAAAGTTCCGTTTGGTTTCCTTTGGCCTCTAATTTCACTTTGAAGCTCCAACTCAAAACCTCAGAGGGTGATTCAGTCACATTCCTCAAGGGGAGGAGCTCACACCATAGGTGGCAATCTTAGCAGAGAGGTGAGACAGTGAGTGGGCATGGAAAGCAAACACCTAATGGGTGTCCTTTCAGGTCAAATTTAAAGGACATTGGTGTGATGGCACCAATATAGTCAACCCAATGAGTTAGCCCCCAAAATCATTAGATTGGGTTAGAAAATCATGAGTTCTTTCTTAAAGTAAGGTTTTGGGTTCTTTTAATTTGCCTTTTGGTTTCTGAGCCTTTTGGGTGCACTCAGTCATGATTTCGGATTTTTCTCTGCAATCGTAGAATCTTAGGGTTGGAAGGGACCTTATGAGGTCATCTAGTCCAACCCCTTGCTAAAAGCAGAACCACTCCCACTAAATCATCCCAGCCAGGGTATTGTCTAACCAGGCCTTAAATATCTCCAAAGACAGAGATTCTACCACCTCTCTAGGTAACCCATTCCAATGCTTCACTACCCTCCTAGTGAGAAAGTTTTACCTAATATCCAACCTCAACTTCCCCAGCTGCAACCTGAAACCATTGCTCCTTGTTCTGTCCTCTGTTACTACTGAGAACAGCCTAGCTCCCTAGCTTCAAGTAGTTGAAGGTTGCTATCAAATCCCCCTTCAGTCTTCTCTTCTGCAGACTAAATAAGCCTAGTTCCTTCAGTCTCTCCTTGCAAGTTATGTGCCACAGCCCTTTAATCATTTTCATTGCCCTCCGCTGGACTCTTTCTAATTTGACAACATCCTTCGTATAGTGGGGAGCCCAAAACTGGATACAGTATTCCAGATGTGGCCTCACTAGTGCCCAATAGAGGGGAATAATCACATGCCTCGTTCTGCTGGCAACACTCCTATTGATGCAGCCCAATACGCCATTGGCCTTTTTGACAACAAGAGCACACTGTTGACTCATATCCAGCTTCCTGACTACCATAACCCCCAGGTCCTTTTCTACAGGGCTGCTACCTAGCCAATTGGTCCCCAGCCTGTAGCAGTACATGGGATTTTTCCATCCTAAGTGCAGGACTTTGTACTTGTCCTTGTTGAACCTCATGAGATTTCTTTTGGCCCTATACTCCAATTCATCTAGGTCTCCCTGAATCCTGTCCCTGACCTCCAGCATGTCTACCCCATTCCCCCCAGCTTAGTGTCACCCACGAACTTACTGAGCGTGCAATCTATCCCATCATCCAGATCATTAATGAAGATGTTGAACAGAACTGGCCCCAGGACCAACCCCTGGGGCACTCCACTCATTACTGGCTGCCAACTAGATATTGAGCCATTGATTCCTACCCGCTGAGCCCAATGATCTAGCCAGTTTTCTATTCACCTTATGGTCCATTCATCCAACCCATACTTCCTTAACTTGCTGACAAGAATGCTGTGGAAAACCATATCAAAAGTATAGCTAAAGTCAAGGTAGATCACGTCGATGGCTTTTCCCACATCCACAAATCCAGTCATCTCATCACAGAAAGCAATCAGGTTGGTCAGGCATGATTGGCCCTTGGTGAATCCATGCTGACTGTTCCTGATCACTGTATTTTCTTCCAAGTGTTTCAGAATGGATTCTTTGAGGACCTGCTCCATGATTTTTCCAGGGATTGAGGTGAGGCTGATTGGTCTGTAGTTCCCCGGATCCTCCTTTTCCCCTTTCTTGAAGATAGGTACTATATTTGCCTTTTTCCAGTCATCCGGGACCTCCTCTGTTCACCATGGGTATGTCTACATTGGAGCCTTAGGTTCACTTAAGTAAGGTTAAGTTGAGCTACAGATGGCTGTGTCTACATTGGGCTTGTATTAAGTCGACTTAAGCGCTTCCTTAGGTCGACTTAATAACATCACCTCTTAAGGTCGACTTAACGCTTAAGATGACCTTATTAAGTCGACTTAAGCCAGTGTAGATGGGGAAAGCCCTTAAATTGACCTAATTGGCCTCCATGCCCTCTCCCAGGGCTACTCACAATGCACCACTCCTCCGTCGACCTAGCACCTGCCAGTGTGGATGCAAGCAGTCAACAATGGACTCTCTAAGTCGACTTAACAAGGTTGACTTTAAGTCTACTTAAAGTCGACCTTGTTAAGTCAACTTAACAGAGCCTCCAGTGTAGACATACCCCATGAGTTTTCAAAGGTAATGGCCAGCGGCTCCGCAATCACATTGGCCAACTCCCTCAGCACCCTTGGATGTAGTTCATCCGACCCCATAGACTTCTGCACATCCAACTTCTCTAAGTAGTCCCTAACCTGATGTTCCATCACCAAGGGCTATCTTCCTTCTCTCCATTCTGTGTTACCCAGTGTAGTAGCCTTGGAGCTGACCCTGCCTGTGAAGACTGAGGTAAAATAAAAGCTTTGAGTACTTCAGCCTTTTCCACATCATTCACCATGAGGATACTTGCCCCATTCAGTAAGGGACCTACACCATCCCTGATCCTCTTCTTGTTATTGACATACCTGTAGAACCCTTTCCTGTCATCCTTCACATCCTTTGCTAGCTGCAACTCTAATTGCCCTTTGGACTTTCTGATTTTATCCCTGCAAGCCTGAGCAATAACTTTATATGCCTCCCTAGTCGTCTGTCCAAGCTTCCACTTCTTGCAAGCTTCCCTTTTATGTTTCAGCTCACCGCAGAGTTCTCTGCTAAGCCACGCTGGGCACCTTCCATATTTGCTGTTCTCTCTGCACATCAGAAAGGTATCTTCCTGTGCCCTTAGCAGGGTTTCTTTAAAATACAGCCAGCTCTCTTGGATGCCTTTCCCCTTCAGATTAGCCTCCCAAGGGATCCTGCCCCTTAGTTCCCTGAGGGAGCCAAAATCTACTTTTCTGAAGTTCAGGGTGTGCATTCTGCTTCTTTCCTTTCTTCCTTTGATCACGATCCTGAATTCTATCATCTCATGGTCACTGCTGCCCAGGTTGCCATTCACTTCTACTTCCCCGATCAATTCTTCTCTGTTTGTGAGCAGCAGGTCGAGAGGTGCAAAGCCCCTACTTGGTTCCTCCAGCATTTGTACCAGGAAGTTGTCCTCAATGCTCTCCAAAAACTTCCTGGATTGCCTGTGTACTGCTGTATTGCTCTCCCAGCAGATGTCAGGGTAATTGAAGTCTCACATGAGAACCAGGGCCTGTGATCTAAAAACTTTTGCTAATTGTCCATAGAATATCTCATCCACCTCCTCCTTCTGCTCTGGCAGTCTCTAGCAGACACCCACCATGACATCCCCCTTATTGCACTCTCCTCTAAACTTAACCCAGAGACTTTCAACAAGCTTGTCTCCACTTTCATAGTGGAGTGCCGAGCAGTCATGAAGCTCTTTTACATATAGCACTACTCCTCCACCTCTTCTTCCGTGCCTGTCCTTCCTGAACAATTTATATCCATCCATGGCAGTGCTCCAGTCATGCAAGCTATCTCACCATGTCTCTGTTATTCCAATTACAACATAGTTCCTTATCTGTGCCCGTACTACCAATTCTTCCTGCTTGTTTCCCAGGCTCCTTGCATTTATGTACAGGCACCTAAAATACTGGGTCGCTTGCCCTACTTTCCCCCATCGATTATCTCTCCTGTTGCATTTTCCTCCTTGCATTTTCTCCCGGTGTCCTCCATCCCCACTCACCTCAGGTATTAGGGCTTCATTACGGTACCTAAGAGAATGATTTGATTCCTCCCCCCCAAGTTCTGACTAGTCTCTCTTTTATCCCTGCTGTTACAGCCCTGGCTTTGGCCACCTTCCCCCTTCAAACCTAGTTTAAAGCCCTCCTCACTAGGTTAGCCAGTCTACGTCCAAATACGCTCTTCCCCTTCCTCAATAGGTGGAGTCCATCTCTGCCTAGTAGTCCTTCTTCCTGGAACAGCACCCCATGGTTGAGGAAGCCAAAGCGCTCCTGGTAACACCGTCTTTGCAGCCAGGCATTCACCTCCAGGATGCATCTGTCTCTGCTCGGGCCCCTACCCTTGACTGGAAGGATCGAGGAGAACACCACCTGTGCACCGAATTCCTTCACCCGTGCTCCCAGAGCCCTGTAGTCACTTTTGATCTGCTGAGGGGAGCATCTCGCAGTATCATTAGTGCCCACACAGATGAGTAGTATGGGGTAATAGTCAGAGGGCTGGATGATTCTCAACAATCCCTCTGTAACATCTCAGATCAATCATGAACACAAAAACCCAACTTGTTATTTAAAACAAAGCATGAGATTCTTATGTAATCACTTCCCTCCAGGAGTTGCTGCTTAAAAAAACAAACAAACCACCAAACATACAACACTGATTGCTGACAATACTATAGGAACTGGAGAAACTTCCACTAACCCCGAAGATCCTATGATTCAATGAAGGAGTGCATCCTCCAAGGGCTATTTTTTACCAGCCTGTCTCTCAAAAGCAGTGTGTTCCACCTTGGTGTAGTTATGTCCTGTTTGTATGGTCATTTCAGTTGTATACAGCTTGTTTTGCCTGCTCCAAGTTGTGAGCAGCTAAACATCTGTCGAACTGTGGAGTTACAGAAGAATTCTGAAAATTCCATGCATAGACTGTGTAACCAAAGATCTTACTGCTGATTGGAACTCAGCAAATGCTAGTCAGGGATCTTTTGAAAAGAAAGACTTGATTTGCTGAGCACATTTAAAGGGATTAGCAAGAAACACATATTTACGGGCATTAGAAGGAAAGTTGATGGCAGAAAGATCTTGGATGATATGATACCCTGGGTGGACCAAAAGGATTATTCGTCCTCTGAGGTTAACGAAGGATCATACAGAATGAGCTGTCATGGCTGCAGACTTCTGGTAATGGAGAAGCCACATAAGAAGAAGAAACACCTGCCAGATTCCATCCCAAAGGCTGCTGCAATTCAGCAGTAGGTGAAATGATTTCTCATATTGTTTTAGGTACTGGTCCTGCACATCAAGCTTGTCAATTTCTCATTAAAGTCCGTGTGAGTTTGGCCTTATTTAGGACTGTAGAATGGACCCACAGTTTGTGAAGTGCTTTAAGAGCCATTGAGATGAAGGCGCTTTAAAAATGCATCAATTTATTGTCATTTTTGTTTTGCCTAAGTTTTGTGCTACTCTTTGACATCTTTTGAGATAACACATAGCTGTCCAAGTGTCTCTCACTTGCACCATATATTCATGCTTATCTGTTCCTGTTTAGTAATAATGGCCACATTTTCAAAACTAGCAGCACACAATTGAAGTAATTTACGTGCACAATTACAGTAACAAAACATACCCAATATATATTTGTTCTTGCAAGTGTTCACACAGTGGTGATTTACAATGGTTGCCACTCATTTTAAATATCTCACCACAATTATTATTGTGGGTATTAGAGTCTTGCATTTTTCTGAGTTACTTATGTGACTTTTTTTGACTCATGTTTGATGAACTTTTTGTACGCTTTGTTAGGGGAAAGTATTTGAGTTAAAATACATTAATAGTATTTGAAATGGAAGTGCTAAAATACCATCTAAATATGTCTGAGGATTGCAACACATACAGTATGTAAGATCATACTCTGTTCTGAGATCCTTGATGTATTTTGGCACAGCAGAGCTGTCTTACTCTGATTCTTGCTTGTGTAAGTTAGACCAGTGGTTTTCAAACCATGGGTTGGGACCCAGTACTGGGTCTCAGACCCTCAGGTACTGGTTCGCGGTGCCTCCTGCTGCCTCACCAAAAGACTGGAATGCATTGCTCAAAGATAGAATTGTTGGGTTGTGGGCATAAATGATTTTTTTCAACCACATCCCGAGAAAATGTTTTCGAAAATCACTGAGTTAGACCATCAATGTTATTAAGCACAGGTGTTCCAAGAGTGGTGGCACACAGCAATTTCACAGTTGCTGGGTGAGATTTATTGCAGGATCTTGCAAGTTCTCATGGGAAAATCATTTCATTTCATTGAGCTGTTACAGTTTATCTTGTCTTTCTCGTTACACAATTCCAAGAGAAGTTGGGTTTTCTCTGGTTTAATAATACTTTAAAAAAATAAATAAATAAACCCAAGGGAAATTAAACCACAAACAACTATATTCAAAAAACAAAGGGTCTGGCTGAAGTCCAAGAAAGTAAGGAAATTTAAAGATAAAGGAAGCTGTCCTTATTTCACTCTGTTGTGCCTGAGGGTTGTTGGGATTTCCAAACAGCGTGTGTTGCTAAATCCCAAACAGCACATGGATGTGGCCAGGCCCTTAGAAAGGGCAGAGTCCTTACAACAAACAAGCTGGACTTTCACTCTTACCCTTTAATGGGAAAGTCATGTGGCAGACTGGAATCAGACTTTCTGAAATTTAGAAACTCTCCCAGCCATGCGTGTAGGGATGGAGTAGGATTAAAGGCCGGGCCTGGACTAATCAACAAGGCAAGGGCCCTTCTTGCAGAATCTCCAGTGGGTACAAAAAGACTCTGAAATGCTGCATTTTCCTTGAACTCCTGAATTTACACTCAGTTCCTTGGCCTGTCGTCTGGAAAAGGAAGCGAAGCATTGATTATTTGACTCAGCACAGAGATGTGCAAACCTGCAATGCAATCTGGCTGGCAGAGACATGGAGCCCAGCTCTGTAGTCCCAAATTCAGAAGTCCTTGGGCCCTGATTCTTGCTTGTTATGGATCCTAGCAAATAGCCACTGTGCACTTGCACATCAAAGAACAAGTCAAGCAAACTTCTCTTACTTTTTTGGGCTCAAATTGAGGCGCTTAAAGCTTAGTGTCACTATAATATCGATAGCTGCTGTTCAATAGTTGCACTTAATTTTAAGGTGATTTGGAGCCTATGAATTACTTTACAGCAATAGTTACTAAATTAAAAAGGGCCAATTTTTAAATATAGGCACTTAAATTGTGCTCTCATGTGCAAAAATGCAAACTGCTTGTGCAAGATTGATATTTTACAGGTGCAATTTGTATGGTTATGCTTGGAAATTTGGCCTTTAAAAACCAAATGCCAAGCTATAAGGGGACTAGGTGGCCCAACTGTCTGGAACTGAGCTCTGAATCCTTTCACTCCCAGATTATTGATTCTAATCCGGCCCAGATTGGCTGTGATTGAAAGTTATGATTGCAGATCAGTTCTCATATGGAAGGTTTCTTCCTTGTGGATTGGTGCTTGCATGACAAAAGCCAACATACGTAATTGGCTGGCACTAATTGACAACCTCTTGTTGTTTTTTGTTTTATTTTTCAGAGTTACTAGAAAACCAAAACATCCCTTATTTGCCCAGATTTACAATGGAATTACATCTGTTTTTCCCAAGACTGAGTTTGGCTCTCAGTCCAAAGAATGGACAAGGGAGCCAGCTAGTAAGCATTTAAGAAGGGACAAACTCCAAAATAAAGAAACCAGCTTTGCACGCCTGTTTGTTAAGCAAATACTTATCTTGAAAATATTTGCTAGTTTCATTATGACAACTCCTGGCTGCAAGGTCTTTGCTCCCATCCAGGTTAAATTACCGTCCTCCATCTGGTAATATCTTGGTGGAGCAGGTTTGCCCACACAAACTTTAAAAAAAATAAATAAAAATCATTACAGATTTGCCATCATTTTCACAAAGTATATTGAAAAAGCTGGTCTCTGTCATCCCTCTCCACCCTCCCAGTTCAGAATGATTATCACAGAGTGATATTTGATGAACTCTTTAAGACTCTGAACACAGGAGGATTTCTTGTGCCCTTTTTCTGACTCTGTGCTGCCTCACAAAGCTTTTGCCTTGATGCACACACTCACTGAAAAGTGAAATGAAAAAAGTAGGTGGTAGCACTGAAACTGCAGATGTGTCAAGCTACTGAGAAATAAAATATCCTATGTTCCTTCCACAACTTTTGTATTCCTGATGATCATGCTTGCAGGTGCATATCTTAGCACGATATACAATAAACATATCTGGCCTGGATGTTCACTCTCCAAATGAAATCCCATTAAGTAAATAAGCCACTCATTTATTCTAAAAATGTTGTAAATCCAATGTTTGTTGATTCTACTGTAGCATATCAACATCTTCTCCAATATACAGAGAGGGAAAAGAGAGTAAGAGACAGAACTACAAGATTATTAAAAAAGCCCACATTTTAAAGACAGAGATCATATCCAAGTGATCAGAAACACATTGTGCCTGTTTCAGCGTTCTTTAATATCTGATACAATATGCCTTCTGTCAGATGACTGTACCTCACACTTGCATGGACTTACTGATCTAATGAGTCTTTTTGCCACTTCTAGCTGCTCTGATTCAAATAACTTTCTTTAATGAAACATGGCTTTTGCCAGATCTCGTGCCTGGCCTGATGTCCCAAATATAAACTCAAGTCAGCACCAGACTCTCCTAAATCAAGTGTTCTTCCCTTATTCAGGAAGAGGATTTAAGTAGAGGGGAAAATATATGAGAACATAAACAAAAAGGGCCAGGATTGCTATACTCACTGTGTCTTAATTTTCTGTGATTGAGCTCTGCAGTTCTCTGTTATCTCTGCCACATAATTAAGAGGTACAGTATATTGGCTATAGTGGCACATGCTGGTAGTAATAAGCCATATGATCATACCCCACTTTCCACACACAAGGTGTCTGGCTACTGAGTATTTACGCAGTAACTTAGTTTTCAGTATAATGATATTTTCTTCTTCCATCCCCCTCACTCTCCACTTCCTCTCTGCAGTGACCAATCATACGCCAACTCCCCATCAGTAGTTGGGTGCCGGGAGGGTAACATGAATAATTTCTGGACCTTTTTGTACTCGAGACCATGACTACTCTAGAGAATTTTGCCATCATAGCCTCCTTGTATGCTTGTAACAGAAGACTTGTCCACAACCAGTTTTATCACTAGTTCAGTCTATGGCGATTGGACTTTATCTGATTAACTATCATGTCAGAACTGTACTTTTGGCAGAGTAGACTGTAAATCCTGATGCAATTAGCCCTTCTGCTGAAATCCCACAGTGCTCCAGCCCATCCTTTAGGGTACGTCTACCCTGGAGGCTCTGTTAAGTTGACTTAACAAGGTCGACTTCAGGTCGACTTAAAGTTGACCTTGTTAAGTCGACTTAGAGAGTCCACACAGTTGCCTGCCAGCATCCACACTGGCAGGTGCTAGGTCAACGGAGGAGTGGTGCGTTGCGGGTAGCTGTCCCACATTGCACTGGGGCCTGGAGGCCAATTAGGTCGACTTAAGGGCTTTCCCCATCTACACTGGCTTAAGTCGACTTAATAAAATTGAATTAAGCATTAAATTGACCGTAAAAGGTGGTGTTATTAAGTCGACTTAAGGAAGCGCTTACATTGACTTAATAAGCGCCCAATGTGGACCAGCGGTCTGTAGGTCGACTTAACAGTCCTTAAGTCGACCTAAGGCTCCGGTGTGGACATAACCTTAGTGTCTGCATTGACAACTCAAGGACCTGGCTCTAGCACCAAAATGCAAACACATGCAAACCTATACTCTAGACACCGTAAATATGATATACCAGTGATCTGGTGCAATATTCCACTAGCCTGTAACGTGCATGTAGTGCTGTGTGTGGAGGTGATGCTTCATTTGCATCTGAATCAGAATGCACAGTGGGCACACATAGTCCCATTACAGTCACACCAGTGCAAGTTGTATGGTGCAATTCTCTAGTACAGGTACAGCCTAAACTTTAGGCACTCTCTCAGGATCCAGCTGTGCCTAGAAGTAGGTTTTTTTGCTATATGTTCCTAGACTGCCTGGCAAATGGAAACACAATGGGGGTGGTTAATGGTGGTGGCCTCAGTTATTTACTCAAAGAGTATCTGCTCACTAGAACTGGCCAGGTAACTGACTACCAGGTTCATGAAAATTTGAGGTTTTTGAAACGTTTTCACCCCAAATAAAGACGACCCTCCAAAAGCTCAACATTTTTCAGGTACCTGGAAGTCTGCAACATTTCACTGTTGCAGTGGGAAGCTGCCACTGTTTCTGAAACAAAATATGCTCCTCGGGCTTCCAGTTCCTCATGACTCCAGTAGGGGCTCCAAGTAGTCCATCAGGCATGGAGCTGGAGAAGTCCTGGTTCCCTAGTTCCCTGACAGGTGGGGTGCTGAGAAACAGGGAAGTGGGTGGGCAGGCCTGGCTTCTGTTGGAGATTCTATCCAAAATTCATCCCATTGAACGTTTTAAATTCTGATGAACTGGCGTTTTCTGGTGGAAAATTTCCAAATAGTTTGCTAGCTCATCCCCAATTAATTTGGCTGATAGACCGGCAAGAGGTCATAAAACCTTTCTATTGTTATTAGTTTAGAGGAGAGTTGAGTAAAAGGGGACATATATATGTATAAAAAATAATTGAATCCTCTTATAATGTAAAAATAAAGAGATGCTTACTGAAATTAAACAGTCAATCCATTTGACACTGATAAAATCTTGCACTACACAACATTTAATTAACCTCCAGTACTCACTGCCACAATAGACCACTGAGACAAAAGCTTAGTAGGCTTCATAGAATGATAAGAGGTTTATATGACTAGCAAGAGGTTCGTCTCTAGTTATGCTTGCTAGGATAGACCTTTTGTTGGGGTATCAACTTTCAATCTTTAAGACATTAACCAACCACTGACTATTTGGGGTTAAAAAGAAACCTTGTACACAGGCATCTTATTGCTTAAATTATGTATAATAAAATAATAACAGCAGCTCATTTATGGTGGGTTTCCATCTTCCTCTACAGTATCTAATATTGGTGCCTGCCACAGGAAGGCTATTGAATTAGCTAGATGGGCCACTCTTCTGATCTCATATAGTGATTCCTATGTTCAGCTCTGCCCACAGGGACTACCTGTGTAGACATAAACACAAATGTCGGTTATAAAATTAAAAATGAATTGTTAATTGTAATGGCCTTGATGACTCCAGACCACTTCTGTATCAGGCAGGTATGTGGGACATTTACTAAGGCTATATTATATTGACCATCTGAAACCCCACCCTCCAAACTTTCCTATGTCCTCTAATGAACTGCCAACCTGTCTCCCTGCTGCTAACTCCTTTCCCATTGCATCCCAATATATCCTGAGCTAAACAAATTTAGTGCCACTCAAGCTCTGTCAGCAATTAGGATCTTTCTGCATTTTTTTTCATTATTCAGGTCACAGCACAGGATGATTGTACAGGGTCCATTTGAGGTGAGTGTGCACACAGACTGTGCTTGGCAGACTGTTAAAAAAGGCTTCTTCTCCAATCTTCCATCCTTGAATGTGTTTAGTGCATTGGGGCCACTATCTGCCAGGCTGTTTGCACTGCGAGCTTTCTCTGATGGAGCCTCCTTCCAAACCTAATGCAGATATGGGAGCTGGCATTCGGCCTTTACAGCCAATGACTCAGCAGGAGCACATATGGCTGTGCATATCCCCTCCCTATGCAAACAAGCTGCAGATACTGGCTAGCTCCCCAGCCAGCCAGCGGGCATCTCAGATATATTGCCTTAGGAGGGAAGGATAAAAGGCTGAGGTCTTCACAGTTGTTTTACTCTGACATTAATAAAAAGGTCAGCGTACCACAACTCCATAATACATTCTGTGCTTCAGCTCTCTCTCTCCCTGTGCCTCTAAATCACCAGCATTATTTCTACCCTCCTTCTCACTTGGGTGGTGGATGTCTGCTTGGGCTGGAATTAGACAAGCACAGGTGGCAGCACCTGTTGCCAAGTTCTCTAAACCATGTTAATTCCGTGAATGCTTCCCAGTCTTTTCAGAGTGTCTGTTCTGTGAGAGAAAAGGAAGCGACCGACAGGACAATGGGCTCCTTGTTGTTGATCAACAGTATCTCTTCACTTTCTCTCATTGGCATTCAGCAGCACATTGGGTTGGATGCAAGTGGTGCAGGCTGTGTGGGTTGTCCCACTGTCTCAAGGTGACAAGAGACGTTCCAGGTCATTGGGTTTTTTCTGTAAGCAGATTGCAAATAGCATGGTTCTCTCTTTGCCACAAGATCCACACATCAGATGGTGACAGACCACTAGTCACCAGAGGCCTCTGGTGTGTCAGGTGCACCCCTTCATTGTTTTCATTTTAATATTTGTTTCCTCTTTTGGAGGATGGAACTGAATATTTCTGTTTCAACATCTTCCCTCTATGAAGATCCTGGAAAGGAGAGCCAGGAGCACCAGACAGAGCCACCCCACAGTGGTTACTGCATCCCAGACACGTTGAAAGCTGTAGTGCTTCCTTTTTGGCTAGCAGATTCACATTCTCATGGACTGGCCATGTCCTGCTCTTCCCTTTACCCACCCTGAACCTTGTTACATGTTACTTTGGACTGGAGAGAATCACCATGGGACCCTGGTCTGCAGTGCACATGCATGCAGAGTTCCTTTGTGGTCTCTCCACAGCCTGCTCTTCTGAGATGTTTAGCTTCTTCTGCACCTTTGGGTGGAGGATTGGCAGATTGGAATTTGCTTCTTGAGTGGTATGAAACATTTACAACAGCTTAATATCCTGAGGGCTGTCATATTTTGGTCTAATTCTGGTTCTTGCTCTGGTGTGGAGGGTGGTGGTGAGTAGAAATCAGATTAGGGGCCATCCATAAATTATTGAACACATTAGAGGGTCGGTGGGTCCTTCATTTTGAGGATGTATTTTGGTATTTTATAAAGCATTACAAGGGCATGGCTGGGTCTTGAAAAATCACCCAAAATGTGGAATGTAATTTCTGGGCAGCCCCTTAGATCATCCAGTGGTCCCTTTGGACTTTAAACTCTTTGACAAGGAAATATGTATTCCATTGAAAACTGAACTAGCTCCAAGTTCCATTACAAAGTTCACATCAATTGAAAAAAACAAACAAACCATACATACAGGATGGGAGTGAAACTAGAGGAAAAGTTCCAAAGGGGTAGCCGTGTTAGTCTATTGTAGGAAGACAACAGAGCCCTGTGGCACTTTTAAAGACTAACAGATTTATTTATTGCATGAGCTTTCATGGGAGAAAATCCCACTTTGTCAGATGCTTTGAAGATTGTCTCAGGCAAATTCTACTGCATGCTTGCTTGCTGATTTCACAGAATGAGCGCTTGACCTACTGGCTGGTTTGATTTAACAGCAAATGAAAAGTTGATTTAAAAATATAGAAATTCATAAAACAAAATGTTTAAAGCCTTTCCATTGTTTGTGCAGGGGAGACTGATTTAATCAATGCAACCAGATGTAAGTGATGTGCAAGGGAGTTACAGGCACCCAGCACTTCTTGGGGTATGTCCCAAACAGCTAGCAGTACCAGAGAGCAAGGATGTCACAGAAAGATCACATCATATATGGCAACAGTTCCCATCCTGGTGTGCAGGATCCCTTTAGGGAGGTGCCAAAGATTACCGGGGGTTCATGAGGCTTCAGTAATATTGAGGTCATTTAGCCCAGTGGTTTTCAAACTTATTTTCTCGGGCTCCTCCCACTGAAAAAAAATCATTTATGCCCACAACCCAACAATTACTTCTTTCAGCAATGCATTCTAGTCTTTTGGCGGCGGCAGCAGTGGGGCACGCAACCCAGTACTGGGTCCTAACCCGTAGTTTGAAAACCACTGATTTAGCCCCCACAAACTCTGTGCTGGGGGCAGTAGCCTTGACATCCACACCAGAGGGAGCAGAGGAGCAGCCTCCCTCATCTCCCCAAACTTTGTGCTGCCTGGAGGTGGAATGAAGAAACAGCTCCACTCTGTTCTTCACAAGCTGGGCACCCGGCTAGATCGGGGCATCCCTGTACCAGCGGGGGCCTGGACCAGCCTCAGCCAACCTGCCAGGGTTCATTTCCATCACCTTAGTCCATGAGGTACTGAAAGAAGCGGGACCACATGGGATATTCAGTGGCAGCTGCACCAGGGAAGTCTTAGTTTCCTGCTCAGTTAAAAGTAATTTATTATTATTATTTATGCAATTTAGTGTTATCACCACCATATGGATTTGTTAATAGCCAGTGAGGGGCAGGTCAGAGGGAGTGGGGGTGCATGTTTTACCTAGTGTTAACTAGTGGGACTTTCATTCAAAAAGGTTGGGAACCACTGATATACTGAGCAGGTTTGGAGCCATAGGGAACTATCTAATTATACCTAATCTATGTATTTGTACTGTGTCCCTCACCAGAGTGTCTTGATTGAACTCCTCTGGTCTCTAAACTCCGCCTCTAATCTCTTCTTTCTCGCTGGGAGGGTCACCTCAACATCCAGATCAGGCAGTGTCCAGGTGAATCACAGACTACAAGTGCTATAAAGTCTGATCGAATTCCTCTTGATAATTTTTGTTTTTAACTTTTGATTAAGTGAAAATGACAATAAAATGTTAATGTCCTATATGACACATTATTTATTCAGAACCAGGTTAATATTCAAGGAATTTGGATAAGGAATCTGACTTGCTGGCTGGGAAGCCCCCCTCATCTAAGTACACTAGAAAAGGTGACCACATTTCTAAATACCTATTCTGTTTTCAGTGCTTCTTTTGCGTACATACTTGGTGTGAAAGCTTTTCCATTATAAGAACAGCCCATATTCTACTGTACGACAATTCCATAAGCCATAAAGTCACATTTTCCCCATGCTGTGCAATACAGAGTCTAGCTACTAAGAATGAAAAAGGAAATTATTTTGTAGTTGTGTTTAAAATGCAGATCTTTTACTGGAGCATTAAGTGAGCAAATCAAGGGATCTCTTGGAAGCTGGCATCCTGTCATATGATGAATCTCTTTAATAATTAGCTCCCCAAGCTATCTACTTCCTGTATGAAACCTGACAACTTTAATCTGGCTAGTTTTGAAACATTCAGCTTTGTCTTAACTTTTTTAAAATTCTAGTGACTCTCTTACCTTATCCAACAAAGGAGAAGACAGCTTTTTTAGCTAGCATATGAACTATAAGAAGTAGGGAGTACTAGAGATGAGTTTTTGCTTTTAGTCCAAAGAAAGCAATGATCTGAAATTTTTGGAAGGGACAGGCAGGAAGTTAAAAAAAAATCCTGGTTGGGTAGACTTCCAGACCTACTGCTCTTCCCTAAAGAAACAATAAACAGAACTCAGTGATTAGCTATAGGCTCCAGCTTTCTATAAGTAGGTCTCTTCCCAGATGGAGGATAATCTTCCCCATTTTGTAGATATTTTTCCTACATTAGCTCATTTGCATACATAAGTAATATAAAATACTCAGCATATCAGTATCTCCCCTTTATTCTCCTATCCTCCACTTCCTGTAAATTATTCACCTCTACCGCTGGAGAACACACAAGATCATGAGAAGTGAGAAATTACTTTTCATATCTGGCTGATCATACACTTGCTGAGTTACTTCTGCTAGTCAGTAAGTGCAAATTGTCACAGCTGTCTATACAATAGGTATATAAAAGGATGTTACTAAGTGGAAGGAAAAGTAATCACAGTCAATGAGGTCAGAGGAATTAAAAATGGGTTTATGCTAAAGAAGGGAATACATATATTGAATGGTAGAACAAATATTTACTGACTTTGAGTGCTGTCAACTTTAATGTTACATTGACACATTAAACATCATCCTGTCTTTAAGATATAAAAGCAACTAAAGACACACACACACCACAACAGGTCTCAACCCCCAACAAAAACCTGTGCTTAGCTGCAGTTCAAATCACAAAGAGTCTGGAAAAGGAAAAGTTGAGCTTCCAATGGCTATGTTAACTCAGCTATCTCCTACATCCCTGTATCTATAATGGCAAATAAAAATTAATGCTGCATTTAACAAGAAAAACAGGAATTAAAATACTAAGTGCATTCAACCAAGTCAAACTACCACTGCTTCTCAAACTTTTCTTGACTTTTTGTCATTTTAACTCTGCAATTTTAAAATTGATTTAAGAAAGTGTTTGCACTCAGTCCCTTAAGATTTTCTTTTCCCCCAGTTCCTTATGAAAGTGCATCGTGGGACCGCTACTGATCTGTTGCTTGTACTCCTGTGAGAATAGTAGTCACATTAGTGGGATTACTCCTGTTAATAAGGACAGTAGCAGGCCCTAAATGTTACATTCTAGGGTGGCAGCCTGCGCCCCTTTTCCATCTAGCCCACAACTGCACTCTGCAGGACCACACTCTCTCCCTAACAGAAAGAGAGAGGGGGTCTCTCAGTATTGCAGAGCACAGTTTCGGATACCCATCCTCTGTGATGCCGCAAGACTGCCGTAGTATTTCGATTTACGGTATGAACGGCCCACTTGAAGTACATTTAAGTCAAATCTGGTCCGTCATAGAAAATGAGTTTGATACCCCTGCTCTAGAGAGCTAAGATATACAGAACATTGTACATCAATCAAAGAATGCATCCACAACCACATGCATTACTGCATATGCATGAACTCAAGGTAACTTAGAACAGCCAGTGCTCTGTACACAATATTCAAATGTGATAATTTTGATACATTTCAACTGCTTGTTTTCAAACTAGGTCATGATGAACTCTTCAGCAAAGATCGAGACATTTCAAGTTCAGTCCTTTTTCTGTTATCTACTGAAAAAAAAAAAAGATCAGGGCATTTTTTTTTTTCAAGGGAGAAAGGGTTTTGATTTTGTTTGTTTTGAAATTTACATTTTTGCATACAACTCAGATATGATTGAAGGGATGTTGATCACCCTGACAGGCAACAAAAAATCACCTTTGGATGAATACTAAGCAGGGAAGTTTAATCCAAAATGTTTTTCTTTTTAAAGTTGTGATCATAGGAAAAGAGGTGATAATAGATAACATTTTGTGTTTTTAACTATACAGTTGCTACCTACTGTTTTACAACTATTCATACCCCCCCCCCCCGCCAACGTATGTCTTAATGTGTGTGTATAAATGTATACAAACTTATAGAAAGCATTTGGAATAAAATTTTCCAAAGCACTTGCATCCTGCTGAAAGTCAATGGAAAAGTCTATGGACTTACTCCAAAAATCACCTAAGCCAGAGGTTCTCAAACTTTATTGTACCACAACCCCCTTAGGAAAACAAAGATTACTAGATGATCCTAGGAGAGGGAACCTAAGCCTGATTCTGAGCTCATGCTGTGCCACCCTTGGTGGGGGAATAAAGGAGGGATGGAGCCAAACCCTAAGCCTGAGGGGGGAGGGCTGTAACCTGAACCCCCCTGCGCAGGGCTGACATCCTTGGGCTTTGTCTTCATCCCCAGTGGGTGTGGCTTGGGCTTCAGCCTCAGACCCTGACAAGTCTAATGTCGGCACTGGTGATACCATTAAAATGGGGGTTGCAATCTATTTTGGGGTCCCAATCCACAATTTGAGAACCACTGGCATAAGCCCTTTAACAATGTGTACTCTTTGTCCATTACACTAATGTATTCACTCTTGGGATCAAAAAGTACCAGCTCTTCAACAGTGTACAGCAATCCTAAATATTCTATTTGTATTATCGTACCTCAGAGCCCCAATTACAGATAACAGTGCCAGGAAGTACAAATAGCAGCTCAAGGCAGGAAATAAAGAGTACTGTATCCAACTGAAATGAAAGGATCTATGTATATCACCTTGATGTCTCAAAAGCCACTGGTACAGGAAAACTGCATTTGAACTAATTTAAAAGATCTGATGACTGCTTCTGGATGCTCACATGTTGTTTCCAGCTACTGAGCTTGGGAAAGTAAGAGGCTAGTAATTAACATCAAATTAATCCAGTGCCAGTTGAGATTCCACTTTCATTCACTCTGATCAATCGTCATGTTGCAAAGCAAACAAAAATGAAGAATGTCGCTATTTTTAGGGATGTTTCTCATCATTTTAATATATTAAACGAACAAGCCAAGCCTGATTTTAATTTTTTTTTAAACTCATGGAAAATCTGCACTTATGGCACTGCATAATATCATTGTCAAAAGCCCCAACTCTTTTAATGGTTGAATATGAATTTTAAAAAAATCCTTAGCTTAGTGACCACAGCAAATCATATTTTTACAGCTGTCAAGGTTCTCCTTTAAGATATAAACCAGAATCCCAAAGGGATTTTGTGTGCATGTTGCATGAAGATAGCCTACTTATAATAGCACTAACATTTCTTATGCTGGGGGCAGGGGAAGAAAGAATAACTGAAAGGGAGAAGAGGAAGGCCAGGACTTGACAGCAAGTTTTTGCTGGCCAGCAATATATTAATATATCCAAAGACAATAATATGGAGATTCAAGTTTCACATCACAAGTTACTGTTTTGTTTATATTTTGAGTGCAAGCAGTTAAAGACAAAGGGCCAGATTCTCTATTGAGATCTGGTCCCTTTGTGTTATGCAGGCAGTGCAAGGGAGGTGGAAATGGTCTTAAAATGGCCAGCATAGAATTCCCCCCAGCGTAGAGGAATTCCCTGCTGGTGTAGATGGATCTGGATCCCACAGCAGTTGTACATACCCCTACACAGTGTAAAGGGCCTGTCAGATGAGGGAACACGTGATACAGCAGTACAATCATCCACTGGAGTAAGGTCTACTAAGGACCCTACTCCAGAAGTGAATCTTAAAGCAGCCTAGTGGCTGATCTAAATTCTCTGGAGTTAGGGCCAAGCAGAGCTCAGGCTTCGAGGGTGTCAAACATGCAGCCCACGGGCTGGATGCGGCCTGCGAACCTCTTCCATCTGGCCTGCAACTGTGCTCTGTGGGACCACACTCTCTCCCTAACAAAGAGAGAGAGACAGCGAGCGTAGTCTCTCAGTATTACAGACCATAGCCTCGCATACCCAGCACTCCACGATGCTGCGAGAATGCCCTAGTATTTCCATTTATGGTATGTATGGCCCACGTGAAGTACATTTAAGTCAAATCTGGACCGCCATAGCAAGTGAGTTAGACATCCCTGCTCAAGACAGAATCTGGCCTTGTAACTAGTTTGGTGAAATTTCAGTATAGTTTCTGGGGGCAAAGGGAAAGAGAGAGAACTTACAACTAAATTAATTGCCAACAGAATTCTGCTGGTTTTAATGTAATTTAAAACCAAGAATCGAACACAGTGTTTCAAGTTCTTTGGTTCAGAAGAGAGTTTAGTGCTGGTGAGAAGTTCCAGTTTGGTAACATTAGAAATGATACCTCTTGCAGAGATTCTATGAACACAATGCTTGTAAGTAATTTTATGCACATGGGTAGACCTATCACGTTCAATGGTTCTACTCATCTGTGCTGACATTTGCAGGATTGGCGCTTCTGTGCACAGAACAAGACAACTGTCTGACATCCCCACAGTGTCCTGCAAACACAGTTGAACTCTGACCTGATAAGTTTTTCTTTCAGTTACAACAACTAAATATTGTATTTAATAATTACATTAGTTTTGGTCAAGCACCCCATACAATGGAAACCAGAGCCTCTTGTAAAAAACAGATGGCTCCTGTCTAATCTGCCCCCTGCACTCCAATACCCTGCCTTCCAAAATAGCGCATCACTTGTGGTCTCTGAAACCACACCCACATTCTTACACAGTTATCCTATACACCCACAGAGCACCTATCTGCTACCATTAACAAAGTTGCCAGTTGTGATTTTTGCCATAAAAGCACCATGGGTGGGGTCAAAGTTACATTTCCTGAACAGCTGTAATATTTACCTGCCAAAAAATGCATCAGATATTTTTAAAATTGTTTTGCATTGACTAAAAGGGCTTTTTAAATAGCATAATGCACAGAAAATAAAATTGAGTCCAATTGGTTCTGGTGAGATATGGGCCCAAACCCTGAGCACTTACAAATTTTTGGAAATTTCAGCTCCACCTCTAAACATAGGGCCTTGGGTCCCTTTCTTGTTCTGATCACTTTAGAGCCTCATAAATGGATATTTTTATTTAGAAAACCTAAAAAGCCTAAACCAATTTTCAAATATTAGCCAGTGCAATACATGATGAGTTATATATGGGCAGCAGTAGTGTCCAATGAATAATCTGATCTCCTATTTAGGGTTTGTCTTGACTACAAAGTTATGTTATATCTTGAGTGTTGCCCTTAATCCATGTCACACAAAACCCTTTAACTCAAGGTGGCCGATTAGCAGGAGGTAAAGCCTAAGATCAAGTAAGCACAACTCATCAGCTGCTCACCCATTCCACTCCCTTTGCAGTAAGGAGGCAGACTGAGGTCACCCAAGTATTCCTAGTCATGCAATGCCTTCCCCCAGTTTTCTCCAGGTGCTCAGAAATGACAGTCAAGTTCTCCCACAATTCACTGGGAAAGAATACATCAAACAGCTCAGTGTACTGCAGTGCTAAGAACCATGGGAAGGGTCCCCAATAACTGTCAGCATCACATGCAAATCCTGTACCAGAGTGGCTACATCTCCTCACTGTTGGAGTGGGGTCA
Organism: Pelusios castaneus; assembly: GCA_007922175.1. Classification (NCBI taxonomy): domain Eukaryota; kingdom Metazoa; phylum Chordata; order Testudines; family Pelomedusidae; genus Pelusios; species Pelusios castaneus. The sequence continues at coordinate 14,816,443 of ML685821.1, forward strand.
CTCTCACAAGGGCTAGGCTAACTTGAATGTAGATAACCCTAGTTAACTCTGCAGTGAAGATATACTCAAACACACTAAATGGAGGGTCTACAGGATGTTACTTTAGACTTGCCATCACCCTGTGAAAAATAGCACGCTAAATATCTTAAGTTCTGGTAAAGGCACATATCTATATACAACCAAAACTATAAAAACTTGTTTGATACACAAAGATTTTATGACTATACAACTTTTTAAACTGCAGATTTACTAATTTAAACTATATTCCTGCTCTAACCTTTTGTTTCTGTTTTACTACTTTTTTTTTTAAGTTGCCTATTTACTTCAGGATTTGTTTTTAACTTTTTTTTTTTAATGAACAGCTGGGGCATATTAAACATGCTCTTTCACAGCAGTATTTAATACCAATACTTGATAATGACACACCTGTAAACACTCTTTATAACTAGCACTTGTAGGCCCTCGTGGAATGCGTCTGCCACAGTCTGCTGGCAGAAATGCTGGCTAATGGCACCACTGCGTCATGTGAAACTTTCTTCCATTTACCCTCCTCTTTTCTTAGTATCTCATGACATGATGTTGAAAGTTCTTACTTAACTGCACAAGGAAAAACCATCTACCAGTTATTTAACTGCTCAGACGTGGATTGGGTAGCAAACATCATGACCACAAGCCAAGACTTGCACCCTGAGTGGTTTTCAAACTTTTTGAGCTGAGCCCCCACTTTGAATTATAATTAGTTTGCTCCACACCCTGCCCCAATCCAGACTAGCTGGGTGGCCTGTTGAAATGAGCCAGAGTGGAGGTGATATTTTCTCCCCATGACCTGCATTGTGGAGCTAGTCTGAGCATCCGCCACCCCTAATACAGAAGTCAAACTACACCTAGGAAAAAACCCCTAGAACTTTCAGGCAGCTAAGTAGTGCTTGGAGCATGGTTAAAGTTGCCCCCCCCTTCCATTCCAGTTTGAAATGGTGTCCCTTTCAAATTATCATCCAAAACATTCCTAACAGAAGGCCACATATCTTACACAGTTTGTTTCCTTAGTTTTCCTGGCATGAAGGATAGAATCTTAAAAAGTGCTCAGAGTTACACTAAATTTGCTCCAGTTGAATATTCAGGGTGTTTACCATTGACCTCAATAGGAATAGAGCTAAGCCAACATTGAGGGCTTTGAAAATCCCAACCCAATTATCCAAAATACTCTTTTTCCATCCTCTGTTGAATGCTAAAGAAAAGGTGTTCATACATGTGTAGGACAGGAAGAGACCTTGAGAGGTCATTTAGTCCAGTTCACTGCACTCAGTGCAGGATTAGATAATAGATGGACCATTCCTGAGAGGTGTATCAGGTCCAGGTTTTATTGCTAATGATCACAACCTGATGAAAATATGAAAAGCAGCCACATAAAGTTGAGACAAATTCTACTCTCAGGGAGGTAGTACAATCTCATGGCCAACCTGAAGGCAGAATTTTGCCAACAGTTATTAAACTAGCTTTATCAAATGGCAAGGAATAACAAGACTGCTATTTATTCAACACAAATTATTTTTGCAAATCTGGCCATCGACTTTTGTCTCCTTCACCATTAAATTTTGTATATTTGCTGCATCATTAGACCTTTGGTAACATAAAAAGAAAGGCAGGTACCTATTCAGAGATGCTCTGTTCAGACGTGTGTGGCTCTTCAATGAAACTTGGACTCCAAGCTCTTTGAACTGGATGAATTTCATAGAACTCTCCTTTGTGGGTCTTCTAAAATATCTTACTCCCAAGGGGTGTGTGTTTTCCATTAGTGTCACCACTGTTATATGCAGTGATGGGATTACTACTTGCTACTATTGACTAATTCCAGACATATATTGCTTCAGCTTCCCAGCGTCAGGCTTGAAAATATTATAAATGTATTCCTTCTTGTTCTGACCAAATTGGCCTACTAATAGTGATTTTAAAAAAAGCTCTCTCTCCCAACATATGGCAGTGATAGCTCTAGCTTTCCAAAAGTAACATGCTTGAGATTTTGTAGAAAACAACAAAGTATTAAAGGAAGCAATAGCTTTACTGTTAGCAATTGGCATGCATTAAGTTGCCTGCAGGAGTAAGTAGAGCTGTGCTTAACTACTCACATTTTCTTTGTGCAGATGCCCCATCTCATTAGTAATAAAAAGAAGAAAACACAATGGATGGGATTTGCAAAAGCACTCAGTGTTGGCCTAACTTTGGGAGCCAACTGACTTAAATGGAAGCAGAGTTAGCTATGCTATGCTGTGCTATGCTGAGCACAAAATCTCTCTTTCCACCCCCCCATCCTCCCCGGAAGATAAAAACTGCTTACTGTATAAACTATAGAGGAGAAAGGTTCAACCTACAGCAGTCAGATGCAAAATGGCCACCCCAGAGCACCAGCAGGCTCCCTCTCAAATTTAAAGAGCTAGTTACTGGGAAAATATTCGTACAAGTAGTGAATTTGTAGTAGAGAGCTGAGTGATGACAAAGCAAATACAGAAATAGCAGCTTCTACAGAAAAAGTTGAATTTCACCCAAAGGACCAAGGATCTGGGTAGAAGACAGCCCAGAGTTTTCAAAGCTGGATCCTGGTGTGTTTGTAATGGTAATGTTCTTTTGTTAGGTTTCGATAATAATCCTCTCTCTTCCTACAGTTATGAACTGTGTCAAGAATCAAATTGCAGTTTGTTTTTATAAAACCAGCTGGAGTGAAAATGAAGAATATCTAATTGTCCCATGAACTCTTTGGATGTGATTTTTTCATTAGATTTACTGGTGCTGAAAAATATTTTTTCCACTTGGTTGGTACTAAAGGGAATGTTACATAGCAGCTCAGGGAAACTAGACAAGAGACAGACCCAAATGTAAAATCTAGTTCTAGATTTCAAACATCCCAAAATTCAGACATGCACAGACCTGAACATAAGAATCATGGATGAAATCTGGATCCAGATTTAAGTTTGGGTCTCAAACACTCTCAACTTTGGATTCATAGTTTTCATTCAGATAGTTTTCATTCAATAGTCAGTTTATAAATTTTCCTCTTACAATATCACAGGATACATATTACCTGCAGGAATAACAACTTGGTAATACAGAGGGCAACTGTCAAGAGAACACATGCTGCAAATGCCATCAAATGCGACTCAGTCATTTCAAAGGCATTTTTCAAATATCATCTTTGCAGCTTGTTTAGACATTTGTTAAAAGCAAATGGCATCTGGGGAGCCTGGAAACCCAGAGCAGCCAATAAGTATGTCTAAAATATGCATCATCTGTTTAGTGCCATATCCTCTTACTGCATGGCCTCTTCTGAGAGGCCAGTCCCTCGAGATTTACAAGAAGACAGATCAGAGAGAAAAATAGATCCATTTGCAACCTGCTGATTAGCAAGTCATCAACAGATTAACTTGTACAAAGGGATCAGGGCATGGGGCTAAGACTAGCTAAGTGCATATATGGTAATGAGAGCACAAGTAACACAAACATGAGAAAAGCCAGATGATGTGACTTCAGGGTAAGGCACCTGTAAAAAAAGAGGGGTGGGGTTGAAGAGGGAAATCATGGAGTGAGCGTCTGACAAAGTGGGATTTTCTCCCACAGAAGCTCATGCGATAAATAAATTTGTTAGTCTTTAAAAGTGCCAGTGGACTTCTTGTTTGTTTTACTCCAAAAGATTTGGCATTGATCTGAAATCAATGGGCTCAGCCTCGTCATGCTGTTTCCTTTCTCTCTGGGCACAGATCCCTGCAAACCAGAGGAGCTGGTGGGCGTATGGTATTTGAAGCTGTCTTATTTTCTCTGGGCTAAAAATACTTTGAAAACGTTGGTTTTATTTTCCATTCCTAACAGCTGAGCCCTGGTCCCGAGGGAATGTGTGTTATCCCATTGTGAAAACATCCAAACAGGTGGAAAAGGACAAGGGAGGGGAAAAGGGGCTAGACAGACTTTAAACAATTCTTATTTCCTTTGCAAAAACAAAACAAAACACTACAAACAAAAAACACCAAATGAAGCTATGTCCCTGCAGGTTTTTGAACAAAAAGAAAAAAAAAATACAAATCTCCTTGCTTAAACTGAACAATTCTGTATCTTTTTTTGGAAACAAGAATGAAAAGCAGAGGTTGAAGTATTATAAAAGCATTACAAAAGCAAACTATGCTGCTATTCCTGTCCTGGGCTCCTGCACAATTCTGCCAATGGACTTGATTCTTTACCGGTCACTTTTTGATTACAGCAGTCTGAAGCCTGTACAATGCCCCCTCAGTCCTAAATTCTATATCCTCCCTTATTCCAAGTTCCAAAGGAGTAGCTGTGTTAGTTTAGTTCAGCAAAATAAACAGGGAGTGCCAACAAATGCCACCAGACTCCTTGTTTGTTTTCCCTTATTCTGGTTATGGGTTTATATAAAACTTTGCCACAGCACCTCAGTTCTGATCTCCACCTCTTCTTAGGCGATTCCTGTGCATCTCCAGAGACAGACCATCAGTCATGCTGAATTGTGACTCATGTTATGTTGTTCTGCAATATGCACAACTCTCCATTTATAATCTGGATTTTCACAATTGAAGTCTTTTTGTTTTAAACCCAGGGTGGGGTTTGAACCAACTTTCTGAAGGGAAAGGCCAATGCAGTAACTCTCTTCTGTCACCGATCCTCATCTTATTTTTTGGTAATGGCTTTTTGTGGGGAAAAAAAATGCCAGAGATTTATTCTGTTCGCAGTGAAGTCAATGAAATAATCCAAGGTTTTATTTTAAAACGCTCATGCAGATGAATCAGGCAAAAATTTCAAAGGAAAAAGATTTTTCAGAACTGAGGGATTTCCTAAGCACCAGCTGAGATTTTTCGCTTGCTTAAGAGGTTTTTGAAGATTGCAAATCTTGCCAAACACTTTTTCAAATAAAATGTGAAAAATGTAAAGGCAAGTCCAAATCAGATAAGCAGCCCAATGAATTCAAACATTTCTGGGATCGGTAACCCGTGTGTGTGGTTCTCATTTAGAGGATGCAAGTTAGAGAACAATCGTGAAAAACAGAACAACAATAAAAAGTCTGTGAACAAGAACGAAAGAAAGCAGTTTCCACTTCAGTGACTTAACCTTAATGCCAGAAGGGACCAACATGACCATCTAGTCTTACGTCCTGTGCATCACAGGTTAGAGAACTTCAGCCATCTACTGCAGCAACAAGCCCGCAACCTCTGCATTACTGAAGTCCTCAGATTTTGATTTAAATACTTAAAAGTTAGAGAATCCACTGTTTACTCTAGTTCAAACCAACAAACCACCTGTACCCCACACTGCAGAGGAAGGCGAATGTCCTCCCCGTCCTCCATCAACCTGTCCTCTGGGGAAATTCCTCCCCAATCCCAAATATGGCAATCAATGAATTAAACCCTGAACATGTGGGCCATGCCCACCAGATACCTGAAAAGGAATTCTCTGTAGTAACAGAGGCTATGTCTACACTTGCAAGTTAGTTCGAATTAAGGAAGCTTAATTCAAACTAACTTAAGCCTTGGCTACACGAGTCTTTCATTAGTTCAAATTAAGGGCTTCCTTAATTCAAACTAATACATTTGATTGCTTAGTTTGAACTAACCCTTAATTCGAAATAGTTAGTTCAAATTAAGTCAATGTGGCCATATTAGTTCGAACTAACTGCTTAGTTCGAACTAATCGGCAGATTGACCTTCCTGCAACTGACTAATTCGAACTAAACAAGTGCCCTGCATGGCCACGGCTAGTTTGAACTAGCATTCTAGTGGGGCCATGCTAGTTCGAATTAAGTTAATTTGAACTAACTAAAATTAGTTCAAATTAGTCAGTTCCAATTAACTAATTCAAACTAGTTTTTGTAAGTGTTGACATAGCCAGAGAGCCCTCCCCAACTCATGGATCAGCTCCAGCCACTGGAAATGTTTGCTGCTAGAAGACATGCGTGTTACTGTAGGCAGTTTCATCATAGCATCCCCCTCCATTAATTTATTAAGGTCAGTCTTGAAACAAATTATGTTTTTTTTAACCTCCATTACTCCACATGGAAGACAGGTCCAGTAACCTGTATCTAATTTCAAGCCTAAGCTTGTTGATGGCCAGCAAAAACTCTTGTTGTTAGTCCCTCAGGGCATGACCTTAGACTTTGCACTATTAAATTTTATCTAATTTATATTACTCTAGTTTTCATGGTTGTACAAGTCTTTTTGCCTGATATTCTGGTTCTCCTCTATACTGATGAAACATCCCAATTTTCTTCCAATTCTCTGTCGCTCCTCCCTTGCACTTGGCATTGAAAAAGGTTAGAGGAGAGAACCACACAGGTGGCTCGAAGGCTGGACTAACTTACCCTCAAGTTGCAATAGCCATCTATGGGTCTCTACCTGGCATGACTACCGGAAGGAGCCAGTAGAGGGGTATTCTAGTAGCTTTATGGCCATGGTACCCCTTTATACCCAGATATTCCCACATGGTTGTTTCTGCTCATCTTAAATTTGGGCACAATAGTTAATTAGTCCCAAATGCTGTGTGATTTAAAAAAAACCCCAAACCCTGCTTTACCACCTGTACTAGGTCAGGAGAGACTCTTAAGGCTCGTTAAGGAGCAGTTTAAGTCAAATGTTCACTGAAACGGATTCAAAGTAGGACTGTATAAAATAATCCCAGAATAATCAATCTGCTGTCATCAACCATACGTGTTTCAGATTTAGGGTATGTCTATACTACATTGACTATACTGATATAGTTATACCAGCAGAGCCCCCTAGTGTTGACACAGTCTATACTAACAGGAGGAGTTTTTTTGTAGGCAAATTATATTAGTGACATTGATGTATCCCTCCATTGACATGTCTACATTTACCCAGCAGGAGTTATTGGTGCAGCTAGGTCAAAGGTGTGGTTTTTTTCAGCGTAGACCAAGCCTTAGTCTACCACAGCTAACCTTTGAATTAACTGCAACACAGCCGCTGAGAGTCTAGGGGAGGCCAATGAATAAGGCGTCAAAGTCAATGAAATCAAAATGGCCAAATCATGAATCCCAGGGCCCATTCATTCTAACTGTTTATTTTAACTTAGTCTGTTAAGGTTGCAAAATGGGTCAAGTTTTGACTAAAAGGCTAAAACACATGAAGTGTGATTCAGAGCCTGTTGGAAGAATACAAGCTGATGTGTTGAAATAGCTTGCAAGCCAAGAGTACTAAAAAGCAGTTACAACAGCACATGGTTTTCATGAAAATGGAGCCTAATTTATCATGTCCTTGAGTTTTTGGTGCCACTCAGGGCATCATACTGTGACACTGGAACTTCTTTGCGCTGACTGGCAGAAATTTCAGGGGCACACAGAATTTTACTGGGATCCCCGGGTCAGATATATGCACAGAAATTCACCAAAAGGTGGCATGTAAGGTCTCAACTGAGAGCCAATGAGACACTGGTCATCATAATCATTGCAAAATGTATGTATAGAGAATATGTAAGAAGTTATGTATGTATAGTGATATTATGTTCTTAAAGCCTTGAAGTTGAAGACAACGTCATCAGGAGGTGAAGTGCTTCAGGCAGGTTTTGTTCAAGCAGGAGGTAGTAGATGTTTCTGTGTCTCTCTGCATCTGATTACTATTTTGTGAGTGGCTCACAACATAAGTTGTTTTGCATACAGAGCCATCAGCTAATCAAAACTGAAATTGACAAGAGGTCAAAAAATCTGCAGGAAGGAACACACAGCAGGAGGGTATCCTGTTTGTGACTAAGACCTAAGTATTGGTCTGGCATATCAGAAAAGTGCAAGGAGACACACAGTATTCTTCACTTATGAGACAAGCGGACAGCATCGTTTGTCTCATGATAAAGAGATCACAGCCTACCTGGTTGAAAAGCGAGCAATTCTTGATTAGATATGAGACATTAAGTCTGGGCTCTGGAAGACATATTATGATTTTATTTTATATGTACTAGCATTTCTACTTGTTCTCACTTGAATTTGTATACGTTGTCAAATAAAAGTTTGTTTGATTTCACTATGAACATACCTAGGTGCTGTGTGTTAAGTGGAGCAGTGATCTGAGATGGAACTGGTAACCCTGAACGTCCAGTTCCTAGGGGACCCATGGCTCTGAATACTGTGAGTATCCTGTGGAATGGGGGTTGGACACTCCAGGCAGATACATGGTGGGTTCACAGGTTGGTGTATGCCTATTGCTAACCTGTAGAAAGACAGAGAAGTCTGTGTAGGCTGAAAGGAGAGGTCTTGCGTCGCCAGCGGAGTTGACCCCCAGCAGATACAGACAAGACTTCCTAACACTAAGAAAAGGTGTTAGCGAGGCTGGTTCACAACCCTGGGTGTCCCTGGGAAGCATCCCACATACAAAAGCCACCTATTTGTTAGAGCTTTCAGATGAAGTTGAGAACAAGACCTGCCCTCCACTAGGAAATTAGGTCAGTATAACTATATGGTTCAAGGGTGTGAAAAATCCACATCCCAGTGACATAAATGCCACGCAACACAGCAGTAGGCTGACAGGAGAATGCTGTGGTTGACCTAGCTAAAGCCTTTGGGGGAGGTGGATTACTTACACTGATGGAAAAATCTCACCCTTCGGCATAGGTAGTATCTTTTCTGTAGCAGTGCTGCTGTAGTGGTTTATGGAAGAAAAGCCCTAAGGAGTTTTGGAGGGTGGGACCGCTAGACTTGCTTGTTAGTATGTTAACTCTTGTCATTGTGCTACGGTGTTGCATGGTAGTCTTATATCAATTGTAAATGTAGTAGTTAGGGTGCTTAGCACTTGTGGATAGGCAGATATAGCACAGTAAACAAAATAAAACAAGATACATTACACAGTAGAACCCCAACAATTCTTTATTTGCTAATCCATAAACCCAGTCTCTCTCAGGGTGCGTCTACACTTGTAAATTAAGTCGACTTAAGCTTGCTTAAGTCGACTTAATTTACCCAGTGTCTACACTACAGTTTCCTTAAGTCGACTTAAGCAACTTGCTTAAGTCGACTTAAGGAAAATAAAGTCGACTTAATGAAAATTAAGAGTCAACTTAAGCCAGTGTAGACGTGGGGTAGCCCTAAATCGACTTAGGGCTACCCCAGGACTGCACCAATGCCCTCCCTGCCGGGGGGGGGGCGCGCAGGGGGAGCCTGGCATGCCCCCCCACAGTGCAGTGTAGAGCCCTGCCCACCCTGATCCTATGCCCTGCCAGGGTCCCTGTCCCCCTTTGCCCCATTGTACCTATGTACAATGGGGAAAAGGCTGAGCCCCCTGGCACTGGGCAAGGGGTGCCCCCTCCTGCCCCCGTGGACCTGCCCTAGGTCCCCTTAGCCCCTGGAAGTCAACCTAGGCATCCAGTGTGGACACTCTATGTTGACTTTGTAAGTTTCCCCCAAAGTCGACTTAAAATTTAAGTGTAGACTCACTAAGTCGACTTAGCTAAAGTCAACTTAAATTTCAAAGTGTAGACATAGTCTCAGTGTGATTCAGAAGCAGGGCACTGTATAGCAGTCTCGGATTACTAAGGTATCACATATAGAATTAGTTCTTTGTGTAACTGAATTGAAACAAATGGATTTACACCCATAATTTGAAGGTTACTTTTTTTTTGTAAAATGCCCCCAAATACATCACAATATATTTACTAGTAAACCATGAAGCATAGCATACAGAATTATACTGTTTTTACTTTTTTCACTCTAGCATTTAGCCAAAATTTGGAGTCTAATGCATCCTTTTAGGAAGAGAAATTGCTGATGGTGTCAGGTGTTTCTTTGATGCAACTGTATTTATTTACAAATCATGTACAAAATCCTGTTTCTGTGAGCACAGCAAGAGATAGTTTGTTTGCTTAGAGTTTCAAGCCCTTTTCCAGCTAGCACTTAGCCCAAAAGCTTTCCCTCTAAGGCTTTTCCAGGGCCATTTTCCGGCTGATTCTTTGGCTTTCTGCTGCTTCTTTCTCAGCTTCTCTTTTATCTCTGCTGCTTCTTTCATAAACACATCTCACACGCATCCTTCTAACAAAATCCATCCAAACCCTCCACACACATATGCCTTTCATGGTCTTTTGTTTTGGGTGGTGATATGATTGGGTTTTGGGTGGAGCCTGCTGCAATTTCAGTAATCTGGTTCCAACAAAGCGGTTTAATTGCTTCTTATATTTATCGGTAATAAAACATAGTTATTACACCTACTAGTTTTAATGAACTTTACCACAACTCATAACGCTATATTACATGACAAAGCAAATCAACACATTCTGGATTATCATATTCTCGCTATATGTGTCAAGCTTGATTGCTTAGGCCTCCATTGACTTCATGGGTTTTTGGTCAAATCCTTATTAATTCATCTTCAAATCTTATTGCAAATTAGGGTGATTGTTCAACTGTACTTATGAAGTCACTAATCCCATAGGGTGCATCTATACTTGTAAATTAAGTTGATTTAAGCTTGCTTAAGTCGACTTAATTTACTCTGCGTCTACACTACACTTTCCTTAAGTCAACTTAAGCAGCTGCTTAAGTTGACTTAAGGAAAATTAAGTCGACTTTGTTAAACCTACTTTTAAGTCGACTTTTGGCTTAAGTCGACTTCCTAAAGTCGACTTAAGCCAGTGTAGACGTGGAGTAGCCCTAAATCGACTCTAAGTCGACTTAGGGCTCTCCAGGACTTCCCCACTGCCTTCCCTACCAGGGTGGGTGGCACAGGGAGAGCCTGGCATGCCCCTCCCTCCACAGGGCAGGGCAGAGCCCTGCTCACCCTGCTCCTATGCCCTGCCAGGGTCCCTGTCCCCCTTTGCCCCATTGTACCCAGGTACAATGGGGCAAAGGCTGAGCTCCCTGGCACTTGGCAGGGGGTGCCCCCCTGCCACTGTGGACCAGTCCCAGGTCCACCTAGCCCCTACAAGTCGACCTAGGCATCCAGTGTGGACACTCTAGGTCGACTTTGTAGGGTCCCCCCCAAGTCGACTTAAAATTTAAGTGTAGACATGCTAAGTCGACTTATATTAACAAGTGTAGACATAGCCATAGTAAAATATCACAGTTTAACACTGTATCCAAAAGATCTACTTTGCCACCATTAAGGCGTCATCTTTTGTTAACTGTTATCCAATATCTGAGATGATGTTTTTTTCTGTAATGCAAGTAGGAAGAAAAACTGTAGCATCTCTGATAACAATGTGAGTAGCTATTGGCAAACTATGATATTTAATTTAATAGTAATCATTCTATAAGTAAAGATTTTACTTACACACACACACACACACACACACACACACACACACACACACACACGTCAAATACTAAATGATTGAAAACACCTAATAGAAAATTCACAGACATGGACTAAGCAATTGTTAAATCATTAAATATACTACTCATACCAAAGGTGCTGTTAATATCTAATATGTAAAAAAGCTCTTTACTAAGCTAGTTAAGACAGTGTTATTCACTCCTGATGGGTTTGGAGAACACAAGCTCAGAGGAAACTGTCTAAACTGTCCCATAAAAGAAGTTAGTGAAGAGGATTCTGTGAGGAGACTCACCACAAAACAGCTAAGTTAACATAAAAATGGGCTGAGGGGATGTGTTTTCAGATCTCGATCCAGGATATGGATCCTGTTTAACACAGAGTGCATTAGGATCATCATTCTGGTGAAGGTTTGATGGTAAAGACTTTGGTGCCAAATGGAGGAAATTGCACGCGGCTAGTTCTCACCAAATTTTCCCCATCTTGAACTCAAATCTCATATCTCTCTGCAAGTATGGCTCTCCCTTTCGATCACTGCCACACGAAAAAGCAGAAGCCTCCTAAAATCAGTTTCCAGTTTGAACGTAGCTTTTTAGTAGCCATCATGGAAGATTCTCTTTACAAACCACTAAGGCTTCACAGGCTAACCACTGGCAACCTGTCTGAAAAACGCACACAGAAGAACGACACGTGTTGACAGGTGGATGCTAGGACAGAACCTGGATCTGAAAGCTAGTCCAAAAGTCTTCACCAGGCAAATGGCGGCCTAAAGAATTCCAAACCACAACTATCATTTTACAGTGGTAAAAATCACTTAAAACTTCAAGCAGTAACACAACTAACAAGGATGAGAGCCTAATCCTTGACTGAGATCCAGACTCGGACTGTCTTACAGTTTTGGTCCAGACATGTATCTGACATAAGAATCAAGGAGAAAATAAATTAGGAGCCATCAACATGAGCCTGGAAAACTGTGACTTAACCTTTTCTCAACCCAACCAGCTTCTGCAGAAATGAATAGTGAACATGTATGTTGGGAGGGAGGCTTTTTGTTTTTTAAAAATAGCATTCAAGTCCTCTGAGTTTGAGCCAATAGTGAAAATGGAGCTCCCAAATGTATCACTGACTAGAAGATTTGTGTAAGGCCCAAGAGAGGTCGGTACGGAGTGGTTAGAAACAGATCAGTGGCAGAGCTTTTAGCTTTCTCTCTTGTGAGAGCCAAATAATGAATCTCACCAAACTTAGTTTTAATTTATTTTTCAAATTTATAATTATTGAGATGAGAAATGCTGCCTGATAAGGAAAGTTAGAGGAATTATTATTTCTGCTACAGAAATTAATTCCCCAGAAGTGTTGCTTTAAACTAGGTTGGCTTCTCTAGTTGTACTTTATTTTTGAAATTGAAACCAATTTAGAAAAACTCAGGTACCTGGAGGCTTCAGACATACAATGTAACTGGATTCTGAAGACAACAAAAAGAAAGGGCTTTGAGAAAATGTTCCTCTAAAACTGACACATTCAGTTTCCGGAGTTTTGTGATGCAAGTGACATAATTGCTGGTTTCATAAGGAAATGGACAGATCTCTACAGTTTCTTAACCAAAACAATGAAAGGTGTTGATTTCATCCTGAGTTCTAGAACTCACATAAAGCAAAAAGCCTCTTAACCAAATCCACCAGACTGAGGTGAGTGCGTCTCACCCAAAATCAAAATGATGAATTTAAATCACTGCTTTACTGGAAACCAAGAACTGCAAGGATAGCTGCCATGTAGGACGTTCTTTATCTCTGGCCAGATCCTTAGCTAGTGTAAATCTGTATAATTCCTCCAATGTAAATGCAGTTACATTGATTTACACTAGTTGAGGAAGTGGCCCTACGTGTGGGTCAGTGCTGACCTCAGTAAAATGAGGGGAACAGCTTTGTTTTTTTCTAGATTGCTTCAGAAACGTGCAGGTTCCATTCACAATGTCCCTGTACCATACATATTGTTGCCTGTTTCACTCAAACAGTCTTATATTAAAAAAAAAAAAACAGTTCCACAACAACTGAACAGTCATTTCCTGAAAAAGCCAAGGTTTGTTTGTTCTGTTTCCCAATGTAAGGGGGCTGTAGGCCCTCTACTGATACTTGGTGGAGTTTTTGGTTGGCCTTCTGCCAATATCAGAAGTCAGTATTTGGGGATTGACAGGTATCTAGGCCCAGGGTTCATGGGGAGAGCTAGCATTCCAAGTCAGCCAGGTTGACATAACATGATACTGGCCACTAGTGAGGAAGTCAAGACTCCAGTACTCATTCTCCATGTGAGCTGTGGCTGCCAGGACAGAGTTAGACAGAGGCAGGGAGAGCGCAGCAACCCAGCGCTGGGGAACTGGAGCAGCAGAGACCAGCCGTGCTGACACTGAGCTGTGGCCAACCTACAGTGGAGAGATGCAGGACTAGCACTGTGATGGCGGAAGGCCTGCCATGCTACGGGTAAACTGGAGCCAAGAAAGGTAAGTAGGTGGGAAGAAGAAGGTGGGGTCCTGGGCAGAGAGGGTCCAGTGGAGGGAGATACCAGACAAAAGAACCTTGAAGACTGGACCTGGAGGAGGGACCTGAACCCAATGGCTACACTACAAAAAGTTAGGTTGACCTTATTAAGTTGACTTAAAGTGGTGTCCATGGATGTGGACTAAGTACACTTTGTTAAGTCGACCTAACTGCCCTTAGGTCGACTTAACAAAGTAGACTTAAGCATCCACACTGTGCTTAGGTCAACCTAAAGAAGGGTTAGGTCAATTTAAGGAGGCTTAAGTCGACCTAATAGGTGGTTCTTATTAAGTCGACTTAAGCTTTCATTAAGTTGACTTAAGGAATTTCTTAAGTTGACTTAATGAAAGCCTGGTGTGGATGCGGCTTTGTTTAAATCGACTTAAGCCTCCTTAAGTCGACTTAATTTGCCAGTGTAGACATAGCCAATGGGGGAGGAAACCAGTGCTGGGGAAAAGGGCCTTGCTACTTAGACCCTGAGGCTGTGCAGCCCTCACTAGGACAGGTGTCTTACTTGCAGTATTACCACAATGATCCCGATGTTGGAAAAAAGGCCTAGGATGCGTAAGGAATAGGCTGTAAATTTTCTTGCGTTCCAGTGACTATTGTATATAGTGACCCCCTGCCCACGGTGCAGGGTTCTTTCATCCTTTAACCTTTCCATTTTCCCCTTACTCATTTACAGTTACAGTTTCATAAATTGCATATCCTTTAAACCTAATGTCGTGATCACTCAGACAGAGGAGTGCCCAGCAAAGAGAGTATATCTGGAATGGGGACATCCTAGCCTGTGTCCTGAGTGACTCACAATGGGACAAGGAGCTTAAGTCTCCCAGGGATCCTGGTCCTACTTAAATGGGGTTACAAGGACTCCAACATGAGGGAGAAAGAAACAGGAGTCTCTGAGATCAGGCAGGCATCTGGATGAATGGAGTTGGGGCAGGGATTCAGGCCCTTTCGCTATCCAATTCCACTGGGGTAGCATAGAAGCCAGAACATTTCCTTATGATAGTGAGATCATTCCCCTGCTTACACCAATTTAGACAAGGTAACAAAGCTAAAACAGAAATTGTACAGTTTCCCTATCCTAGGGCAGATCCAGCAGATGGTCTCTATAAAGCTAAACTTTACATTTGTGATGCTCTTGCAAAGAAGAATATGAAGACAAGAAGTACCTTTAGGCATTTTTATGGGACTTTTTGCCAAAACTGGAAACTGCTGTGTGCGCCCAGCCAAACAGATTGATCGTTTCTTCCCCACATGGGAGTTATTCCACATCGTATTAAGATTCCAACAGCAACAATTTTCTTGTGTCCCACCATTTTGTCTCTCTTTACAGGGTGAGATTTAATAAACAGTCAAACAAACCATTAAGAAAGAATGCAAGTGAAATGTAGCACTATGTTCCATTAACAGCTTTAAAAGCAGTGGTATATTAGCTAGGTCACTAGCCACTGTGTTAAAATTGCAGGCTAGAGAAGACATACCAGTCCCTTACGCTAGCATATATTTCCCTTCCTATTCCTCACCCCCATCACAATAAGGTAAACTACCACCTTAAATGCTACTCCTGGATGCAGGTGGTGTGCTAGTAGGTGTTGATGCATGTTGCTGATGCCACTGGGACTTTTTTTCTTTTTAATAATTGATCTAGGTCCTACGCTTTTAAACCAATACCAACACAGTGGCTCTCTGTCTCCCTCTAGTGGCCAGGTCACACACTGAGGTTTATCAGCCTTCTACACTCTCTGGGTGCGTCTATACTCAGAAATTAAGTTGATTTAAGCTTGCTTAAATCGACTTAATTTAATCTGCGTCTACACTACACTTTCCTTAAGTCGACTTAAGAAGCTGCTTAAATCGACTTAAGGAAAATAAAGTCGACTTAATTATTATTAAACCTGCTTTTAATTCAACTTTAGGCTTAAGTCGACTTCCTAAAGTCGACTTAAGCCAGTGTAGACCTGGAGTAGCCCTAAGTCAACTTAAAGTCGACTTAGGGCTCTCCAGGACTCCCCCACTGCCCTCCCTGCCGGGGGGGGGGATGGCACAGGGGGAGCCTGGCATGCCCCCTCACAGGGCAGGGCAGAGCCCTGCCCATCCTGCCCGAGTCCCTCTCCCCCTTTGCCCCACTGTACTCAGGTACAATGGGGCAAAGGCTGAGCCCCCTGGCACTGGGCAAGGGATGCCCCCCTGCCATTGTGGACTTGCCCAAGGTCCCCCTAAGCCCCTAGAAGTCGACCTAGGCATCCAGTGTGGACGCTCTAGGTCGACTTTGTAAGTTCCCCCCTAAGTTGTCTTTAAATTTAAGTGTGGACATGCTAAGTCAACTTAACTAAGTCGACTTTAAGTCAACTTAGCTAAAGTCGACTTAAATTAACAAGTGTAGACACAGCCTCTGATTCTAATGTACATTGTCTTTTAGCTCAAACAATAGAGACTCATACTGTTAGATCCCGTCCTGGGTTCAGTAGTGTCATTACACTTGAAAAAAAAATTCTGGTTATGTAGCATTTGGAAAAATCTGCCAATGGGTTTCTCTTCCCTGGCAAGTCACAATACACTAAACCTTAAAACACAGGCCTAATTTAATAGATTTTTTCTCGTACTGTAGTTTCCTCTCTGCTAAGTCTGGGGGGCAATTTGAAGCCATGCTGCTGATGCTGTAATTCCTCATTCCATATTGAAGAAAAACTACAACTACCCACTTATCCACCTGTCACAGGAGTTTAATCAGGATTAATTGAAGTCTGTACAGTGCTTTGAACACAACTTCATTGGATCCTTGCCTATAAGCCAAAGTGCAGCTCAGTAGAGACCTGTAATGTATAGTTCGGATGTTCTCCCTCTCAGTATATGGGGGATCCATCTCCTTTGGGACAGGCTGGGTAGAGTAATCAGGAGGGTGTTAAACTAATAGCAAAAGGACAGGGGAGAAGAGATGAGCACTCAGGTAGCACAAAACTGAGATGATGTTGAGAACAAAATTAATCAAGAAAACAAAGGACATGAAGAAAAGAAATTCTTGAATTGCCTACACAGTAATGCTAGGAGCCTAAGTAACAGAAAAGAGGAATTGGAAGCGCTCATTTATTAGCATAAATTTGATCTAGTTAGAATTATTAAAACTTGGTGGGATGCCTCACATGATTGGAATTTTAAAGTCAGTGGTTGTAACCTATTTAAGCAGGAGTGAGCAGGCAAAAGGGGAAGGGAGTAGCGTTCTATGTCATAAATGGTATTAGCTGTTTCCGAGTCACTGATAACTCAGAAAACAATGATCTTGAATGCTTATGGAGCAGTGTCTGAACAGTTAAAACACAAGGTGGGGGTACCAGTTGGTGTCTGCTACAAACCACCAAATCTCATTAGGGGACAGGGTGACTGTCTCCTTATGCACCTATCTATAATGTGTAGGGAAAACAAAAAACCTGTATGATCATGGGGGATTTCTATTGGAGTCGCATATGCAGGAAGTCTCATGTTGCCAGTACTAAAACATCCTTGGAATTTCTAAACATTATAGATGGCAATTTCCTAACTTAAAAAGTGTTTTAGCCAGCAAGGGGGAATTCTATATTAGACCTCGTCCTAACAGATAAAGAGGAACTGATCAAAGAACTAAAAGTTCATGGTAGCCTGGGTGAAAGAGATTATGACTTAAGCAGGTTTAAAAATGTGCAAACAGAATAAAGTAGATAGATAGATAGATAGATAGATAGATAGATAGATAGATAGATAGATATGGTGCTTTAATAGGGCCAATTTCACAAAAAGTGAAAAACAATTATGAGCCAAAACAGCAGGCAGGAAGAATTTAATTTAGAAAAATGTGATTGATAATTGGGAATCATTTAAGGACACATTTCTAGATGTCCAAAAAGACACAATCCTACAATTAAGGAAGAAAGCTGAGCTGATTAAAAAAAACAAACCTGATTTAGAGGGGAAGGGAAAACAACTGTAAAAAATGAAAAAATGATATACCACAGAAGAAAGAAAGAGGAAACTGATAGTAATGAATGTATATGAGAAGTTAGGAATTGTTGAAAATTGATAAGGGAAGTCAAGTGAGAACTTTATGGAATAGAGTTAAGGACAATAGGAAGGAGTTTTAAAATACATTAGAAACAAAACAAAAAGAATCAGGACACTAGTATTAGTTCATTAGTAGATGGAAATGGGAGGATTATGAATAATAATGCAGAGAAGGCAGAAGTGTTCAATAAATATTTCTCTTCTGCATTTGGGGGGGAAAAGATGATATAATCTCATTTATATGATTGTGATGACATTCTTTCCATTCTACTAGTAGCTCTAGAGGATGTTAAACAGCATCTATTGAAGTCAGACATTTTTAAATCAGCAAGTCCAGACAACTTGTGCCCAAAAGCTGTCTGAGGGGCTTGCTGGACCAATAATGCTGATTTTCAATATGTCTCAGAGCACTTCAAGAATGGAAGAAAGCTAATGTTATGCCAATTTTTAAAAAAGGTTAAATGAGATGACCTGGGTAATTATAGGCCTGTCATCTTAACATTCATCTCAGGCAAGATAATGGAGTTGCAGAGATGGAAGTTGATTAATAAAGAACTAAAGTAGGGTAATTGTATTTAAGGCAAATTATCATAGGTTTATGGAGAGTAGATCCTATCAAAGTAACTTGATATCTTTTTTATGAGGAGATTACAAATTTAGTTGACAAAGGTAATAGATATAATAGACTTCTGTAAAGCTTTTGACCTGGTACCATATGACATTTTTATTAAAATAATAAAATGCTATAAAATTAAAAGCTGGCTAACTGATAGATCTCACAATATAACTAAATGGAGTATTGTCATTGAGCTGGCCTGTTTCCAGTGGCATACTGCAGGGTTCAGTTGTTGGTCCTATGCTATTTCACGTTTTTATCAGTGACTTGGAAGAAAACTTAAAAATTATTACTGGCAAAGTCTGTAGATGACACAACAATCGGGGCAGTGGTAAATAAAGAGGAGATGTCACTGATTCAGCATGATTTTGATCACTTGTTAAACTGGGCGCAAGCAAACAATATGTGTCTTTATACAGCTAACTGTAAATGCATAATCTTGGAACAAAGAAAGTAGGCCATACTTAAAGATGGCGGACTCTATCCCACAAAGCAGTGATTCTGAAAAATGATTTGGGAGTCGTAGTGGGTAACCAGTTGAATGTGAACTCCTGGGGTGATAATGAGAGCGACTGCAATTTTAGGATGCATAATTTGGAATCTCAAATAGGGGTAGAGATGTTATTTTATCTTTGGCACTGTTGCAACAAATGGTGGAATACCAGTGCTGATGCCCACGGTTCAAGAAGGGTATTGATAAATGGAGAAGATTCAAAGAAGAGCCAGGGCAATAATTAAAGGATTAGAAAACTTGCCTTATAGTGATAGACTCAAGAAGCTCAATTTATGTAGCTTATCAAAGAGAGGGTTAAGGAGTGATTTGATCATAGTTGGTAAGTACTTACACAGGGAGTAAATATTTAATAACAGGCTCTTCAATTTAGCAGAGAAAGGTGTAACATGATCCAACGTCTGGAAGCTGAAGATAAATTTGGACTGAAAACAAGGAGTGAGTTTTTCCTGCTCAGAGTGACTAACTAGTAAAACAATTTATTAAGGTTTGTGGTGGATTCTCCATCCTTGGCAATTTTTAAATCAAGATTGGATGTTTTTCTGAAAGATCTGTAGGAATTATTTTGGGGAAGTTCTATGGCCTGTGCTATACAGGAGGCCAGACTAGATGATCACAGTGGTCCCTTTGGGCCTTAGAATCTAGGAATATTTGTATTCTCTCAGTGCTGATTCAGGAGTGTCCTCTGGGGAAGGTCTGCTATAAATTATGCCACCTAGCAATGACCCCAAAAGGCAGATAATGAAGCTGGAGATCAGCAGGCAGGTGGCCATATCTCCTCCCCTGCTATGCTCCCTTTGACATTAGGAGGAAAGGTGGGCACCATACCCTACACACAAAGCAATATATAAATTGAGTGTTGTTATTACTACTAGAACTAGTTGGAAGATGATTCACCACCTTGCTTGTGGAAAATTTCATAATTTTCTACCCCCAAAAAAATGAAACTCCAAAATATTTTGCTTCTGAAATGCTGCTACACAGGGGTTGTAGTTTATGTTCCTTGTCTATAGGTTTGCCTCCCTCATCTCACTACATTTCATATGATGTACCATGATCTTCTTTCTTGGTGAGGGGAAGTGATACAGCATGGTGGTACATCAAGTCCAGCGGAGTCCACCATAAGGCATAACTACCATAGGGCATCATGACAGCATTTCAGAATCAAAATATTTCACTTTTGGGGGATTCAAATTTTGATGAAAAATCTAAATTTTCCATGGAAAACACAACTTCTTCATGAAAAATGGAGTTTTGCTGAAAGTCTAATTTTCTGTGGAAAAAATAAGCTTTGTGGAAAAATTTCTCCTCTAGTTACTACCCAGTGAAGTTAAGACACTGCATTTTGAAAAACAAGTTTTGTATTCTCCCCTTAATTTGTTACTCAAGGAAATGGGAGTTACACAGGTGGTGAGATTCTACAATGGCTAATTAGACCAACCTGTGGATGTAATGCGTACATCAGTGGCTCCTTGAATTATAGAATAGTTACGTACCAAGACCCTGGAAGGCCCCCAGTTATTTCCACCCCATCATGGCAATGACTTCTAAGAATACATTATGCCTGTCTGTATCGACTGAACCAACTTTCCTCTGTTGCAGCACCACAAGGAGTTTAACGAGTATCAGCTGCAAAGACAATCAAAGCTCTTTCCCTGTCTAAAAAATGTAATATAAATAAAATTGTACCTCTAAGGTATGTTAGAAGTGTTTACAGTCTGTACCCAGGTGAAAAAAAAAATGACATAAATGACGCCAAACATACAAGCTGTTTTAAAAGATTAATGTGCCATTGGCTCATTATTCCTCAATGGTTCATCACACTGGGTTTATGATGAGCATTAAAACTGGAGAAAAAGAGATATCATGTTTACATGAAATACTAGAGACACCTCCCTTTAGCCTTTGATTCCTTCAGAAAGCTGGAAGAAAGTTTGTAAGAACATGGGAGTGTGTTTCACACAATGACAGCCTTTATTCTCTTTTGAATTACTCATACTGTGCAGCATGTAGCAAAAAAACCCCAACATTTGGGGTTTATTTTGCTCTTAAGAAATAGCACAGTAAAACACTCGTGCAAACTATAATGCTAGCCAATGCAGCAGTTGGTTCTTTATTTTTCTTCAGTTTTTCTATTCCGGTATCTCTTTTGGAAACTGCACAGAATATACTTCATGCTAACGTTGTTATTTTCCTATGTATGCAGGACAGGCCAAATTCCTTCCTCTGCTCTCAAAGGAATTGCTACTGTCCCACAACAACAAGGTTTTGCAGGATATAAGGCAGTTTAGCTGGAAAGTTTGGGCTAAAAAGCAGCTGGTTCTCACTAAGGAATTGGTAATCTAGGCCTATATGGCTATATCTACATTTGAAAGGTTAAGTTGACATAACAAATTGACTACACTTTAAGTTGAGTTTGTTAAGTCGTCTTAACAGCAGAGATAGCCATTATATTGGCTTTAAGTCGACTTAATAAAGTTGATTTAGCATTAATCCCCTTCTACACTGGCCTTAAATCGATTTAAGAAGTTGATTTAAGGCTTAAGTCTTAAGGAAATACTTAAGTCAACTTAAGAAAAGCCCAGTGTGGACGCAGCTTTGTTTAGGTCGACTTAAGTGTTCTCTTCTGGAATATTGTGTGCAGTTCTCATCTCCCATGTTTAAGAAAGATGAATTCAAACTGGAACAGGTGCACAGAAGGGCTACTCGGATTATTTGAGGAATGGAAAACCTGCCTTATGAAAGGAGACGCAAAAGAAGGCTGAGGGAAAATATGATTGCTTTCTATAAATACATCAGAGAGATAAATAGCAGCAGAGAGGGAGAGGAATTGTTTACATCTGGTGCCATTGTGTATGCAAGAACTAATGGATATAAACTGGCCATCAGGAAGTGAAATTAGATGAAGGTTTCTAATCATCAGAGGAGTGAAGTTCTGGAATAGTCTTCCACAGGGAGCAGTGGGGGTAAAATATCTAGCTGGTTTCAAGACTGAGCTTGATATGTTTATGGAAGTGATAGTGTGATGGGGCAGCTTAATCTGGCAATTAACTGACCTTTGACTACTAGGGGTAAATACACCCAAAAGCCTAGGTTAGCTGGGGTGGGTTCTGAGTTACTCCAGAGAATTCTTTCCAGGTGTCTGGCTTGTGTGTCTTACCCACATGCTCAGGGTTTAGCTGATTGCCATATTTGAGGTTAGGAAGGAACTGTCTCCCAGGGCAGATTGGCAGAGACCCTGGGTTTTTTTCACCTTCCTCTGTAGCATGAGGTATGAGTCACTTGCTGGTAGATTCTTTGTACCTTGAAATCTTTAAACCATGATTTGAGGACTTCAGTAATTCAGTCATAGGTTAGGGGTCTATTAGAGAAGTGGTTGGGTGAGGTTCTGTGGCTTGCGTTGTGCAGGAGGTCCAACTAGATGATCATAATTGTCCCTTTTGACCTTAAAGTCTACAGTCTAGTTCTAAATTCAGAAAGCAAGGGATTAAAGTCAGTGAAAGAGCTCACCAGAATGAACAGTAAAATACTGAGCAGTGAATTTACATCTCACTTCTGTTCAGATCCATGCACAAAGAATCCAGGTGGTTTGTTTTATTTTATAACCCAGCCATGAGCTAAGATTTATGAAGAGTTGTCTCCCTCATAGTAGAGGCGGATTTAATTTTTAATTAATTCCTTAATATAGACCAAACAACATCCTTTGTAAAAAGAGGGCAGTGGCAACTTTTACTACCAATTGAATAACCCATCTGAGCTTCCTAAATGCCCATGCTCAAGTCTGACATAACACAATAGATTGGAATGGGTCCAAAGGAGTTTGTTTAGTCCGGCTTATAGTTATTACCTCGTAAACAGGATACACCTTTAAGTTATAATTTAAATATGATAAATGGGCCAAACCCCAAAGAGTTTTATTATCCCAGGATATAGTTACTACTGAGTTAACAGGAAACACCTGCAGGTTATTGTTCTAATTAGAGCTGGTCAAAAAATGGGAAAGTGATTTTGTGAAAATTTTTGAAATGTTGAAGTTGTTTTCATTTTGCAATATTCAGAAAGGCTCAACTGTGGGTAACATTTTCTGGTTTTTTAATTGAACATTATTTGAAGCCTTTTTGTTTGGAGAAAACCATGATTTCTCAGTGAAAGCTTGCATTTTTGATAAGTTAGATATTTGAAATTAAAAAACCCAAGATGCATAATAATCACAATAGCAGTGTGTAAAAAGCTTCATGGGAAACAACTGAAAATGTTCATAACATTGAAAGGTTTGCATGAACAATTTTATTTTCTGTGACAGGCCATCTTACAATTTAAAAATGAAGCATTCAGCCAGCTCTATTGTTATATTGAAACATCTTTTTTATTATCCCCTGGGGTTCCAGAAATTTCTCTGGTCTGAGTGACTGATGGAAATTTCTGTAATTTGATTGGCTTTAGGCCTCAGTCCTAATTCATATTTTTTTTCATTATATTACTTCCTCAGTTTCTTACCCATGCCATTTCCTTTTATCAGTCACACCCCTAAATATATATACTATTTAATTAGAACAAGAATAACTCCTAGTGGTAGCAGATGAGACTAAGCCTCTCAAGAGGAAGGGGCATCAAGGATACATTAAAAATATACGGAGGCGCTGGATGGTGGGGGAAGAGGGCTTAGAATGAAAGTGATCAGATATGAAGTTGAGGGAAATAGCAGGTCAGGACAGAAGGTTTTAAAGTAGTTAAGATGAGTAAAGATATGAAAGCTCATAAAGCACACTTCAGTATATTATAATGATTTTGAGGGTGCTTTCTTATTAACTCAGTAATAATTGCATCCTACTCTAAAATTTCTCAATTTTCAGCCTTGGAATTTAGAATAGGTTTATTACCTAGTAAACAGAAAGTGATGATCAAATGATCCTTTAAATATCATTAGGCACATAAGCCATGTCTTTAAAATTATTGAAATACAAATTTACACTTCTGGCTGTAATTTCTTTATAATCTATAATAAGTCATTCTCCCATTTAAAAAATGATCTAGGCATGTATTCACATAATCCACCTCTGGGAATACCTCAAAGATATTCCTCTGATGTAATATTTCAGCTCTTCTTTATTTATTTTAAAATTAAACTATTAAAAAACCCCACAAAAATATTGTTTTAAACTAATATCAGTGTTCTGATTTAAAGCCTTAGCACCAAATTCTCCTCTCGGTTACACCTGGGTAACCTCACTGGCCCTAGGTAACGCAGGAGATGATCTGCATTCATGCAGGGTTCTAACTACATCTTGCCATGGTTTTGTACAGTCTTATTGCCCCAGACCTATGACAGATAGTACCAGCACAGTTAGGACATATATTTAAGAGGATACCATCAGGTAGTTTAGTCTAAAAAATTAGGTTTTGAAATAAAAAACTTTTAACAAATATTTTCCAGGTTTTTTTTTTTTTAACATAATGAAAACACATTATAAGGATACATTTATACACAAGGGTTAATAAGTGATTAATAGTTGTATTAATAAATGGCTAATCAAATAAACTGCTAAATAGTCCAACAGGTGAATAGGTGGCTTATAATCATCAATAATACTTTCTACCGTTGTGCTTATAATTAAAGCTGTTTGAAAAAATGTTGAATTTAGACACATTTCAATGGAAAAAGGGACACTTTCAGGGAACTTTTATTACATCTATAATGCACATTACTCACAAATACTTACTGCATGGAAAGTCAGTAGGACTTAGGCACCTAAGAACCCTAAGTCACTTTTGAGAATGGAACATCGTGAGCTCCTAAGCCATTAAGGGGCTTTTGAAAATTTCACTCAACGTATTTACAGACTAACTGTAAGCTTACTATAAATTAACATTAATTTTAAGCAGTTTTTTGTTTGGATTTAAACATTCCCCCTCCTATATCAGTCTGCAGTCTTAAAAGGAGAACATTGTGCGAATTAAACAACAATAAAATTGACTAGTCTATTCCTATCACACAATATAATGTTTAACCTGTCAATATCCCTGTAAATTCATATTCTACTTGGAAATAATTGCATGAGGATGAAATTCATCACTCCCTCTTGTTGCATTACATTTATTGGCATTTTGATTTCACTACAACTAAATGGTGAAGTGAGGGAAGTTATTTGATCACATGCTGCTTCTTTTTCCTGTGGTACTATCAGACTTTCCCATTGTATGTGGTAAGTAGAAAAGGACATGACTGAGTAATCAAAATGAGTCATTTTCTATCTTTAGTGAAATAACCCTCTGTTCAGAATTTCCCTCTGCCAAGAAACAGGCAGCAAGTAGGTAATTGCACTGCGAACACACGCCAAGGTTAAGATTAAGAACCAATCTGGGTACATGCAGTGTATTAACAAATTCTCCAAGCATTGACTCTACAGAATAAGATTCAGCATTTTCATCCAAGATAATATGCTCTAATTAACCTAAGCAGGGTACTTTACGTTAAATACAGGGCTTGAATAGAACTTTAGGAATGGGATAATGGAGGCTTATTAGGCTAATAAAGAACCATGTGTTCCAAGGTTGGCTTGAAAACCTGATTAGACTTCCCTTAAAAGGGGCCAAACTATTTCAGATTTTATCAGTTCTCAAGGGGTTATCAAAATAATCATATAGACATGGCAGCTGAGCAGTGACATAATTTTCACTGGACAATAAAATGTAAATGTTCCAAATAATGCCAAGAATTTTGGTGATCAGTACCATTAAAAAATATCCTCAGTCATTGGATTTCTTTGCACAGTGTTTGGGCAGAAAATATCTAAATACTGCACAAAGTCAAGGTGATAAACACAAAATGCAGAAAAATGGTTGAGAAACTGGTCTTCTGTGCTGGATAACATTTCTTTTGACCTGAACAGAAGGTGACTATATCCCATATCAATCGATCAATTGATCAATAGATAGAGGCTTTACTAAGATTACTTATTTATACACTACCCTAAGAAGATTTCCCTCTACACCTGTGTCTAGGACCTTGAAATCACCCAAGTATAGATCATGCCAATAAACCTTATTCTAGATTTTACACAAGACCCAGTGCATGCTGGAACAGGGCTTTGATAGGGCAGATTAGTACTCTTTAGATATTCAGTCAGAGAGGATGTTCTCAATAAGACCCCGATCCTGCAATGAGTTCTGTGCAGGCCTGTCTTGTCCTACTGACATCAGTGAGGCTCTATAAGGGCACAGAAATCCACCTGTACAGAGCTCATGGAAGGATCAAGGGCTAAGTCAATAGAACTATCTGCATGGATTAGCAGGAGAAAGGTCTTCCAGGCTCAAACCCTAAAACCAGTAATTTTCAGAGCTAATTTACATAAGAAGCAATACATACCTCTGCAGCAATGCAACTGCACCACTGTTATGCGTGTGGTGAAGACGCTCCATGCTGACAAGAAAGAACTTTCCCATCGGCCTAATTACTCCACTTCCATGTGAGGCGGAAGTTATGTCAGTGGGAGAGCATCTCCTGCTGACGAAGCGCCAACGTGGGCAGCATTTAGGTGGCTCATGAGGGATCTTTTTCACACTCCTGAACGACATAAGTTATATCGACTTAAGCGGTAGTATAGACTTGCCTATATATCTAAAGCCCAATATATCCATAGCAAAGAAGTTAATTTAGTGCAAATTCATAACTCAGCTGGTTAATAACGTAGTAATAGCACCCTGTGATTAAAAACTTAACCTGAGTGTTTTAATATCATGTCCTACCAAGAGCCACAGGACACAAATTAAAGAGCCACTTATGCCTCGAGAGCAAGAATTTGAGTATCACTGCCTTATACTGATGGCAATTTACCATCTCTCCTCTCTTAGTAGTTAAGATCGCGAAACAATATCTTTGCCAACAGTCCTTTGTATATCAAATGCCATTGTCTATTGCCTAAATTACACATCTGTCTGTCAGGCTGACTGCCTGTAAGCTAGGCTACAGTGGTTGATCCACAACATACATCTTTCTATTTGTTTTTCAAGTATACATTCCTTTTTACACACATCTGAAATTTCTTAGTTATGTCAACAGTCTGTGTCATTACTTAATTCCCTGCTTCTTATCAATTTAAATGTTTGTCTTACCCTATTACATTGCAGCAAGGAGATGAGCCAACAACCTCCTAGGTCTGATCATTAGGTATAAATACCACTGAAGTCAAAGGGAGTTTTAGTCTGGAGGATGGTATCTTGCATGTTTAACAATCCTTTGTGATATTTTTTTGATTATTATGATTATTGAAAAAATGCTATCAAATTTTAAATATAAAAACATGGGAATGGGCATACTGGGTCAGGCCAATGATTCATCTAGCCCAGTATCCTGTCTTCTGACAAGTGGCCAATGCCAGGTGCTTCACAGGAAATCATCAGCAGGTAATCATCAAGTGATCCATTCTCTCACCTATTACCAGCTCCTGGCAAACAGCCATTCCTGCCCATCTGGCTAATAGCCATTGATGGACCTCTACTTCATGAACTTTCTAGTCCTTTTTTGTTCCCCTTTTTCTCTTGGCCATCACAATATCCTCTGGAAAGGAGTTCCAAAGGTTGACTGTGCGTTATGTGAAGAAATACTTCCTTTTGTTCATTTTAAACCTTCTGCCTATTAATTTCATTTGGTGACTCATAGTTCTTGTGTTATAACACTTCCTTTACTTTCTCCACACCAGTCATGATTATATAGACCTCTATCATATCCCTCCTTAGCTGTCTTTTTTCCATGCTGAAAAGTCCCAGTCTTATTAATCTCTCCTCCTATGGAAGCATTTCCATACCCTTAATAATTTTTGTTGTACTTTTCCGTAACTTTACTAATTCCAATATATCTTTTTTGAGATGAGGAGGCCAAATCTGTACACAGTATTCAAGATGTGGGCATACCATAGATTTATAAAGAGGCAACATGATATTTTCTTTCTTATTATCTATCTTTTCCTAATGATACCTAACGTTTTGTTGTTTCATAGCCAGCTCCTCTGTTCAGTGCTGATGTTTCAGTGTCCACAGAAGACTGACCCAAAGTTTGCTGAATCTAATGGAATGACTCCCTGGGCTTTGGATAGGCCCCCAATTGCATTGTATAATATAAAAAAAAATTATTAGGATTCTAGAGAATTCTAAGCTTTTCGGGCAATACACATTCATTATACAGAACCAACATACATGCTACACAGAATGTTTGATGATAATTTCTCTATATGCCCAATTTTTTTCAACCATGGGTCATTAGTTTGAATAAACCTGCCCTTAGTCAGCATCAACTGGACAAACACCATGGGCTAGAAACCTTATAACAATATAAGTTTTTTTGGAAAGAAATATAATCCCTGAAGAATATAAGCAACCATTTTCTTGTCATCAGCAATATGCAAATTATTTTCAACTCAATTAAAAAAAATCCTTATTAATTATATGTTCCCATCTTACTATACATGAGGTCTTTCAGAAGAAAAAAAGTATTAAAGGAAAGAATCAACCTTTGTAGTATATTTACCAAAATACACCAAAAAGTGAGGAGTTAAACAAATAAAACTTATTTTCGCATTCTTCAAGATGCCTGTTTTTTGGATGGAAAATTTAATTTGTGAAAGTTTCTAATCATTTTGATTAATGTATTTTTAGAATGAGTGTTGACTGAAAGTGAGCTACACAGCTTGGATTTAGCATTTTTCATGGCACAGAAATAACCACTTTCAGAAAATGAGAAAAAATAGAGTGAAAGCCAATCTCTCCCTTAGTTTTAGATGGCATATGAGATCTCTACTGGTAAAGTCACAGGTATTAATAATGGTGGCAAATCTGCTGAGAGCACAGAATGAATAGTATTTCTGTCCCTATTTTATAATTGTGATTGAACATACTGACAAAGTTGATGTCCACCTACCAGGTTATGAACACCCCCCACCTCACACTTTGCAAGAGGCACTCAACATCTTGAAGAATTAGGCTCTCTGGGCTCAGAAAAGTGAAAAGACAATAGTACTGGCTAGTCAGGCATGGCATGTGTAGCCAGACCAAGGCATCTCACTCCTGACCTATACCACAAATACTTCAGCTTTGATTAATGCCCACTAGCCCTGACTACAGCTATATACTGCATCCACTGCTAATACTGTCCTAGAACCAAGTTCAGCTATACTGAAATTCAGCAACCTCAGTGGTCCTTGAAGTCCTCTGAGCAGGGAAAGAATTATGGTAAATTTGTTTCTTGTTTTATGATGTGCACAAAGACACAGATGAGATGAAGAAAACATCTTCTGTTAGCGAAGCAAAACTTAGTCCCTTGGCACTCCATCCATCCAGTTGAAGCTTCTTGACCTCACCCTTCAAGGCCCCATATAACTATGCCCATCCTTGCTTATCTGTCTTTGCCTCCTTTTGCATTGCTTCCATTCCCTCTTCTCTATTTCTGAAACTTACACTACACAGCCCCTACACGTGGAAGAGCAATTGCTAGCTGGTACACAAAGTCACCACCTGCTCCACTTTCAAATCCCTCCTGAAGAAACATTTCTACCATGACAGGTATGAGACATCGATCAACTGATTCACGCTGGGAGTACCTAGTGATAATGTATTTTGCCTCAAAATAGTGTTATTAAAACATTAGCTTGCTAACAGTTCGTCTTTGAAAACTTCACTCATATGCTGTAGCCCTAACCTTTACCCTTTTTGCTTGTCTTATAGACAGTAATCTCTTCAGCACAGAGACCTACCCACATTTCATATCTGTGAGTGCTATTGGCATCCATAAAATCTTAACTCCCCTCCTCTCCACAATACACATTCTGTGGGCTTGATTCTGCACCTCTGAAGTCTATGGGGGTTTTATCATTAACTTCAATGGAATTAGGAAACCAAAAGTTTCCTATACAGAAGACATATATAGTATGCTTTTACGAACATTCATAGCATAAAAATAACAGAACTGGATATGAATCATGGCAGTTTCAGCTTGGAGAGTCTGGTCTTAGTAGGTGTAAGGAGAAATGTACTCAAACTTAATCAAGACTTTTCAAGAGGCAAGATTTTACCCTTTTCCTGTCTGTAATTCTTCATCCTGACTCTTTTCAGCCACAGCCAAATCAAACATCCCTAAGAACTGAGACGACTGCATTCAGCAAAATCGCACACAGCAACTTTTTAAGGGTGCAACAAGTTTTCTTGCCTCGCTGTTGTGTGTCTACATTTGGGGCCCCTTTTGTTATTGAAATGTTTCAGTTCTACACATCTGGAATTTCGCAGTTCCCTGGAGGGAAAGGAATAAGTTTACAGCAAGTAGAAGAATAAATATTTGCCAGAATTCATTTGGGACAACAGAACAGGAAAACTATTTTTAAAAAACCAAACAAATAAACAAACAATAAAACATGGGCCAAGAAACAAAGGGGTGAATTATCTCATTGGTTGGCGTGATCTATTTTTATGCTAGAAATAACAAACAGATTTAAAATGAACTTTATTTATTATTATTTATTGCTTCTATTATGGTAGCATCTTCAAAGCGTCTGAGGAAGTGGGATTTTCTCCCACAAAAGCTCATGCGATAAATAAATCTGTTAGTCTTTAAAAGTGCCACAGGACTCCGTAGCATCTAGGGATCACAATCTGGGACAGAGGCCCTCTTGAAACATGTGTGTGTTGCTTAAAATTGAAACATGTGGCTTTTAACAATTAATTTGAATCTTTTTCACAAAATAACCTCATTCTGGGCCAAATGTAGCCTCCACTAACGTCAATGGAAAGGCTCCCATTGGTTTTAATGGGAGTTGGGTCAAGCCCCACAAAAGCCAGATTTTTCCCTTAAGTTATGCCCAAGAAACCCCACTGAGTTAAATAGCATTTCACAGGTACGAGTTAATTTGGATTTATATGTTACTATAATAGTAATTCATTAATTATTATTATACATATGTATTTAGAGACATGCTCAGAAGCCCCTGAAACCCCCTTGTGCTGGGTGCTATATAAATTATAAAAACAGAGACAGTTCCTCTCCCATCAGGCCTACAATCTGAGGCTTTGACCGTGTAGTTGGGTCTATGCTTGTGGACCTACGAGCCCACCCATGTGGATCAGATTGCAAAGTGGGGGGTCAAAGTGTACATTTTTTAACCCTTTCCCTGAATTTATTACTGCTCCTTTTCAACTAATTGATTATTTCACTGTTCAGTCTCATTATTTTATTACAAGGCTCACAATATTTGTTGTGTTGCTTAAAGCCCCAGCTCATGGAGTCATGTGACTATAAAAATCACAGCTTTCAGGGTTTTCTTTGTTTTGATTAACACATTTTTAGCCTTCATGACTGTGGGAAATAACCTAAAATACATGAATCCTAAAGGCTCAAAAATAAGAAGCCCAAGAAGGAACCCACAAAATATATTTTAAAAGAAAATCTCATGATTTCTAATCCAAGCTCAGAATTTTTGAATATTTTGAAGTTGGGTTTTAATTCAATAAAAGGAGAGCTAGAATTAAAAGTAATAGGAACAGTATTTCTCCCTGTCAGAGGATCAGTTCATAGGCAGTCCGACTTCATGGTCAGAGCAGGAATTAAACCTAATGGACAGAGCAGGAGTTAGAGTGAGTGGATGGAGTCTGACTATCAGAGACAAGGGCAAAACAGAATAAGAGCTGGGTATCAGAACTGAAGGTCAGAATCAAAGTCAGGGTCTGAATGCCAGAGACAAAAAGTATAGAAAAACAGAACCAGGACCAGAGCCAAGGGGTCTCAGCGATAGTCAGAATGCGAATGCCAGATGCAGGGGTCAACAGAACTGGAGCTAGGAATCAGAGTCAAGCATCAGAACTGGATTCAAGGAAGGCATGTGCAGGGCTGAATCCAAGGCAGAAGCAAAGCTGAGACAGGACTGGAGCAAGGCTAGTACAGGGTAGGGTCTAGGCTGGAGCAATGGCAGAGTAAAGCAAAAGCCGGGCCTGCAGTAGAAAATCCAGAGATGTGTGTGCTGAGCAGCCAGTGAGCTCTTGCTGCTGCTGGGTTTAAGAACTGGCCTGCTAGCTTCTTCAGGCAGAATCTAGTTCGTCCTTCACCTCAGGCAGCCTAGCTGACTCGTTAGGCTCTCAGGAGAACGAGCAGGTGCAGCTTCAGGACTTTATTCCTGACACTTCCTCACCCCAATATATTTGGTTCCGAGTCTCAAGCCCTGTTTTCATTCAACTCTTTAAACTCTAAATCTAAACCTTTAACTGGATGCATAATAGAAAAATAATGTCTTGGAGTACACAAGGTGCTATATTTACACACCTTCTGTTTTGTTTTGAAGAAAACTGTTCAAATATATTCATCAAACATATGGTTTTATTTCCAGACTGTGTGTGTGCACACATACATGTATAATCTGGAAATAAAATCATTCATCTTATAAACAAAAGATAAAAAGACAAGCCAATCCAACATTACATCAATGGTCTAAGGGTAGTGGAAGGATGTTGTCAAAACTTCATTCAAAGGTTTGATAAACTTTGGAGAATAATGCGCAAAAGCAAAGCATAGAAACCCGACTCCATTCTATCTGATAGTGGCATAAGAACATAGGATAGACTGAGAATAAATAAAAGCTCATGTACCTCAGTGAGGCTAATATCTTTTTCTTACCATATTGACATATTAATCTCTGCCATTCTCTTTTCTCTCCACCTCCCAATGATATCCACATCTCAATGAGTTTATCTGTCCTCAATGGCTAAGATGATAGATAATACTTTCTCTGTTGTAACCAGTTTTAATAACATATTTTAATTCAGCATACAGCTGCTCTGATGAAGGACACAGCCATATTAGAAACTGGTGAATAGTTGATCACTCTGGCTTGGTATTTGTGGTATTCACTTTCAGCGCAACCATCCAACTTACATTTACATGGGCAAACTCATTCACATTAATTTTTTCTAACAACATATTCCAGGTTTCCATAAAAGAAAAAAAAAGAGACAATTAAGAACAGTGGAACCAAATCCTAGCTTAGAACATTTATGAGTAAGATCATTATCTAATAAGATTCAAAATGGGTATTTTTGGTATTATATAAATAATTAGGGGGCAAATTCTGCCCTTCATGATACCGATACAATGCAAACAAAGTCAAGGCAAAATATAGCATTTGTAATTTAAAGATAGTGCTGGGCTCTTTAAATAATAATGGACAAGACTCTTTGCACAAACACAGACATGTTATGTCCACAAGAATTGTATGAGTGCATCTGTAGACAGGAATTAGTCACGTTAACAGTAGAGAATGTTGTCCCTCAATTTTATGGGTATGGAATTCGGTTTCAGTGCAGATTGCCAGAAATATGGAGCCAAAGAGACAAAATCCTGAGATAGTATTCTATTCCACTGCTGATAATTTAAACAGATTTTTTAAAAATGGTTTAACATTAATTAAATAGTGTTAATGAGAGGGTAACTCCACAGAAGTCAGAGTAAAACTTGTGCAAAAGTGAGATAAAAATCAAGTTCCTAATGCTGATGCAAAGTCAACATATTTGCTTTAAAAAAAAAAGCCAATAATACTATGATAATGTTCTTTGACAATTGCTGGTATTCTTTGTAGATGGGAATTTCATCATTTGATTTGGCAGATGCTGGTAGAATGTGGGCTACTCAACTGTGCTATTATCAACTCTGCTGCACTGAAAACAGAGACCAGCTTTTCCATCTGGAGTTTACTGAAAGCTAAGTGAATGTAAAAGCCACCACACTTCTAAATATCAGAAATATATAGAACCAAATAGACACAAAATGTTGAAAGAATCTTTGCAGTAATGTGAACACGACAATGGCAAACACTGAGTTCACCTTAATGCAGAAGAAATAAAATAAATATTGTTTAGAATTCAACTACTCTGGGACCATGTTCTCAAGTCTTCTAAAAATAACTCAGCAAAAACTAGTGTTAAGCTCATCAGTAATAGTGGTAGTGACTAAAAATAAAAGGTGATTGGAAAAATCATACATTTACTTAAATTAAATAAGGCTTAAATCAGCCTCAAATGATTTTTCTTAGGAGAAGCAGCAGTGACGAAAATAATAATTCTAAGGAATTGTAAATCAATGAACATGAAGTACTTTGTGGACTGGTACATGAGTGAAATGGTAAGCAGTAACACGCTGCTTGGAAGGAATGATTGTAGGTTTCAAGGAGAGATGTGCACATGCAGGATATGAGTAACACCCGCTGACCGTGAGTGGCTTCTCACTGACGTTACTGGTATCCTGTGGTCGGAGAATAGGACCCATATTTTTAGATCGACATGTGACAGATAGGACCTGAAATAGGCACCACAGTTGTATATTTTTAGTGGTCCATTTTACTGTGTAGTCTTCTCCAGGTTCACATGTGCTCTAACATTTCAAGGTTGTCCCCTGGGTCTGAAGGCAGGCATGTGGCTTTCCTTTTAGGTCATTCTCTAAATGCTTGTAACACTGTAGTCAAGTTTTGATACAGGGTACAGCCCCTCTGCTGTGACTTCAAGTGAGTTTATCCCCTTTGGGGGGATAGAGAGCAATCCAAACAAAAAGAAAACACTTCTCTGAATCCCAGGGAAGCAGTCTCAGACCCCACAGGCAGTGACAGTTCTCACTCCTCAGTGTGAGTAAAGGTTGGGGCTCAATGTTGAGGATTTCAAAAAAGAGAACCAGCTTGGCCTGGCCTCTTCCTTAGGGAGCTTGGGCAGGTAGTGTCTGTAAGCTGTATGTCAGCTTGTGCCACAGGACCCTTAGTTTAGGAGCTCTGAGCCCTGGCTTTCCTGGTTTCTGAGCATCAGACTAACTGCACTGAGTTCCTCCCTTTAAGGGCTTGCTTACAAATCTGACAAAGCTCATAGGTGCAGCAGGTTAGGGCTGATTGCGATCTTTGTCTGGTATCGGGGGAGAGGGGTAGTCACCTGCTACATCCAATATTTTGTCTTGTTTTCTTCCCCATCTTAACCAAAATAAAACCAGGAAGAACCCCTACCTGCTCATGCATGCACCCATTTTGGGCATGGATATTTTTAATTTCTGTCCAGAAGCAGAAAGGATCTCACACCAGAGTTCCTGTGTGGTGTCCTGTCCTCTAAGCCGCCAGCTGACGTACTACTTCAGTCTTCCTCCCATCCTTCCTCTCCAACCTCACACACGCAGCCTAAGCAGTGCTGTGACTTCCAGGCTGCCTGATGAGCAACTGTCCTTTTGATCCAATCAGTCACAGATGAAGTGGTGCTGACTCAGCAGTCTTGGCTCCATTTTTCAATAACAGGATCTCCCTGAGTGCAAGGAGGATGGCAACCAGCAGAAGGGAACAGATTTATCAGCTCAGACCCCCCATCAAGGAAGATCCCAACTGATCCAGGAGGTAGAGTCTGAGTGGGTTCAGGTTGGCTGTAAATAAATATTTTCACACATCTCCAGGGAAGCCTATTATTTTGCTTCTGCAACTGTGTGTGTTGTAGCTTAAAAGAAGAGCTATAGATCTATGGTACTAAGCTGAACACCTCCTTACACTAGGAATCCAAATGCCTGAAAAGAGAGTGAAAAAGTCTCCATGATTTAAAATTAGCTGGCAGATTTTTTGGTGTCATCATTTGGGTCTAATTATACTTATATAATTATACTGGCACAATGGTAGTCATCTGGTATCTCTATATGGAGGATGCATAGAATTGTAGATAATTGTTGTGCATTTTAATACTCTTTCTCTAGTAATTTTATTGCCTAAATTCCATGCTGATTATAGTTATTCCTGTTTATTATAGAGAGTATAGTGTTGATTCAGCCTGGATTCATGCACCTAACTCTTAATTGAATATACCTCAATGAATAATTAAAAACAACACGCAGAGTTAGTTCCTAGGTTCATTATGATTTATCTTTATATTAGAGCTTCATAGTCAGCTTCCCTTTTGACAAAGTGGGATTTTCTCCCATGAAAGCTCATGAGATAAATACATTTGTTAGTCTTTAAAAGTACCACAGGACTCCTTGTTTGTTTTGCTGAACTAGACTAACACGGCTACCCCCTTTGGAACTTCCCTTTTGTGGTTTCCCTTAATCTCCCAGTAGACACCTAGCTAGTCTTAAAGGGGTAGCCATGTTAGTCTAGTTCAGCAAAACAAAAAAGGAGTCATGGCATTTTGAAGACTAACACATTTATTTTTCTCATGAGTTTTGTGGGTGAAGTCCCACTTCGTCAGATGCCAGAGTGGAGAAAACTTGCATTGAAAAAAACCCTTAAATTTGTTAGTCTTTAAAAGTGATACAAGAATCCTTTTTTGTCTAGCTAGCCTTGTTAAAGCACAATAATGAAGTTATGGCTACCTCCTAAGTTTACCTATTTAGGCTGCCTTTGTTTCCTGCAGTGAACTCTAGATGTGTGTTCTCTACAGAGCACACCAACGAGCCGTAAGAAAACCGTATAATATTACACAGTGCTTCATGGTTTGGAAAGATACTGCTTTTTCCCCTCACTGCCACACACAAAATCCTTGATGACAGCTGTTTGAAATATATTGTATTGTTTTTACCTACAGTGACTAAAGTCCTATGAGAATTGTACAGAAAAATAACAGATATTGTGAACATTGAAAACACAAGTGTAATTGATTTTCTAGTGTGCTATAGTCTGTCAGAAAGAAATATGAGTTTCCTACACATGTACTTTTTTTCTCTATATATATAACTGAGCTTGCAATATGCTTTGTATTCAATGAAATTAAAGATGAAAACAAACATGGAGCATATTTTAAAACTCTCTACAGATGTTCTTTGGCCACCCTTTTTCTGTTTTGGTTTTTAGAGCATGCCCATCACCATGGAGCATCTCCCAGTAATGCATGAAGTGATATAACTATCATCTGTCACCAGCAGTTCTTTCCTTCTTTCTTCCTCACCCCAGGGGGGAAGATTGCATATGGACTTTTTAAAAAATGTATGTTGTTCTCTGCACTTATGTTAGGGAAGGCAAGATTGAAGAAGTGTGCCTTACACTTCACGTACAAGCTAGCATCTTATGGGCTTACAAGAAGATACTTTTTATCTAGTTTCCCTGTGAGCAACATCCATTGTGAATAAAAGGTACTGGTACGTCTACACTGGAGTGGACAGATGTAATTTCCTGCTCAAGTAGACATACCCACACTATCTTTGATGAAGTTAGCATGCTAAACATAGAAGTGTAACTACAGAAACATGAGTGATGGGAGGGACTAGCCACCTGAGCATGTATCTAGTGTTTTGAACAGGATCACAGTTGGTGTGACTAGCTCCTACTGCTGCTTGTACCATGGCAGCTACACTTTGAGCTTTCATATGAAAAATAAATCAGAACTAATGCAGGCATGTCACTTTGAGCTGAAAATTACCGCTTCCAACCCCAGTGCAGACTTTCCCAAAGATGTCACTTATTAAATCTCATTACGGGTATCCTGGAGAGGCAAGAGGCCACCTATTTCCACTGTAGTACATTGATGGTGCTCTGGAAAGTTAGCTGGCCAACTAGTTTTCCTTAAACTTTAGGGTTCCAAATGCTGGACGGTACAATAACAATGATCTGTTGACAAGTTCCAAAGGGGTAATCGTGTTAGTCTAGTTCAGCAAAACAAAGGAGGAGGCCTGTGGCACTTTTAAAGACTAATACATTTATTTATCGCATAAGCTTTCATGGGAGAACTTCATCAGACGCTTGAAGATGGGAAATTCCCTATCTTCAAGTGTCTTATGAAGTGGGATTTTCTCCCATGAAAGTTTATGAGATAAATAAATTTGTTACTCTTTAAAAGTACCACAAGACTCCTTGTTTGTTTTAATGATCTGTTGGTATTGCATTAATGGAGGATAGGTCCATCAATAGCTATTAATCAAGATGGGCAGAGATGCAATCCCATGTTCTGGGTGTCTCTAGACCTCTGATTGCCAGAAGTTGGGACGGGACAACAGGGGATGAATCACTTGATAAATTCCCCTGTT
Organism: Pelusios castaneus; assembly: GCA_007922175.1. Classification (NCBI taxonomy): domain Eukaryota; kingdom Metazoa; phylum Chordata; order Testudines; family Pelomedusidae; genus Pelusios; species Pelusios castaneus. Next base: position 14,854,391 of record ML685821.1, read on the forward strand.
CTGTTCACTCTCTCTGAAGCATTTGGCATCAGCCACTGTTGGAAGACAGGATCTGAGCTAGATGTACTATTGGTCAGACCCAGTATGGCCATTCTTTATATTCTTAAACTGTAGTTTTTGACTGACAGGGTCAGAGGCAATCAAGACTCTATTGATTGTGTTGACTAAATCGGGCTGCTTTAGCGTGTATTGTCAGGCCAAGTACTTGAGCCACGGTAGTTTCCAGGAATTATCACCTGCCTCAGAGTCAATCAGGGTCTTCTGAGGATTCTTTCTGGAATCTGGAGGCTGGAGTATCAGCAGGCATTGTAGGTGTGAGGACAATTTCAAGGTGTTTGGCCAGGCATCAGGAAATGAGTTGCTGGATGGGACTTTGTGGGATTTTCTCAATGTTGCCTAGATTTGCTAGCTGAGCACAGTCATTTCCTGGAGCCATGTGTCTTGAGGCCTTGGCAGGACTGATGGACTCCATGTAGCTGGTGCCATTACAGTAAAAGCACACATTCTCTTCCCTTTCATGTTCCTGGTTGGAAGGAGCTGGTCAGGTCCATGTTGAGTCCACCAGCATGCTCTCGGGCAGGGGGACATTTGCAGGGATTGTGAGTGATGTCTGGATGAGGGTGGAATACTTCTCCTCAAAATGTCTCACACTGAATCTGATGTAGATTTGGATGTCTAGCCACAGAGGAGGCTTGATCCAGGCAAGCTCACCTTTTATTTCTTCTCTGAGACCAAGACATAATTGGCATAGCTGGGAAGGCTCATTCCAAACCATATCTGCCACCCAGCACTAGAAATGGGGTACGTACATTGCAGCTGACCTCAAGGCCTGGCAAATCTCTATAGGGCTGCCTTCCCTGTGCAAGCCCAGTGAGAGTCCTAAAAAATATGGCAAAGATCTCAGGAAGCTATTATGGGATGGTACTGATCTAGCAGAGGGGCACGTGGTCCAAGGCTTCCTCTATTAGAAGGAAGATGACGAGTTCCACCTTTGCCTGGTGTTGTGGCACAGCAGGAAATAGCCCTGCACTGGTCACAAAGCAATGAAATTTCCAGGTCCCATTGTAGTGCTCTGGTAAGTTATTGTGGGTTTGGGTCCACTGGGCAACATGGGCTGCAGGGTGGGGAAAGGTGGTCCTTTTTCCAGTTCTGAAATCTGCTCCCAAAGTGTGTGGTTTTCACCCATTGTGGTCTGTAAGGTTTGATTTTTCCACTCATAGTTGGGCAATCCACTCCCAGAGACCCATAGTTCCCTGAGAAGCCTGTGACACCATACCTTTGGGTTCCCTACACTTTTCTGGAAGAATAGACTGAGGGGAGACTGAAGAGCAATCTGTGATGATCGATGCCTGAAGCAGGTGAGGGGCAGTCTAGAGCAGAAGTGAAGTGCATGTGGCTGGTTGAGTATCTGGGAGGTTACTGGATAGCAAAGGCAGTCTGGGGCTATGGTAGAAGTTCTTGCATAGGAGAGAAGCTAGGAGAGCCAAAACAAGAGGCCAGGTCAGTGGATTAGGGAGGCAAGTACTGGTGAGGTAGGAAGGCTAGGCGATCTAGGCAACAGCCATCAGGCAATAACCTGTTGCTCATACAGCTTCCTCTTCCTAGTGGAAGTCTAGAAAGTCACTGAGAATACTGTCTGTCTAGCCAATCAGAGGTCTGGAGCATGGCAGCTGTGGGCTGGAGGCCTTACACACGAAAGTTGTTGATCAGGAGCAATGCTTTAGCACATCGTTGTGATATGGAGGGTAAGGATGCTATCTAGGGACTCAGTAGACTGGGGTTCAGTACCAAGGACTTGACATCGTGTAACACAAGAGACTGGTATCATATCTACACTATGGGTGCTACAGCTATGGTGCGGGAGATGTGCTCTTGTACTGAAGGTGATCCTTATAGCTATGAAAGAGGGTTTTCCTTTGCCTCAGGAACTCCGTCTCCTCAAATAACAGTAGTGTTCTTCCATTGGCCTAGGTTGGCATAAATACGACACTCAGGAGTATGATTTTTTTTTACACCCCCAAGCATTGTAACGATGTTAACTTAACGTTTAATAGTACATCAGACCTAGAAATGAAGCCAGACACAGGAGACAATTCTGTCAGAACTTAAATAGTCTGTTCTAAATCTCTCTTTTCTTCTTTTCTCTGCTTTGATCGATGGTACTTCCAGAAAAAGAAGAAGAAAAAGGGAAAAAAGTGTTCTGCACTGGCCAGGCATGGAAATAGAAATGTGTCTCTGTTCCTTCCAAATGAAACCTCCAGAGCACTCTTGCTTCATGCTGCTCTTTTAGGCAGCGATACACTGGAAAGCAGTTCACAGCTTCAACTGTTTTTTCTGAGCACAGGAGAGATTCCTGGTCTCAGCTGTATAAATGTTTTAACTGAGATTCATGCTTGGCTATTCAGGTCATTGGTTTCCCTTCCGGCCCACACAAGCCAAAAAGCATCTATATAAGCATAAAGTGTCCAAAACTAACACAGCATTTTTCACTTGAACACACCCATCGCACGTGGCTCACCCAAAGTAGGGGATACAATGCTAGGCAGCAAATTCATACATTTGCCTGACATGAACTTACCATGATTTTAATAAAGTTGCAATATCCCTGTTGTGTGGCTCCATATATCTGATTTGGGAGGAGACTCTTCCAAACAAGGAGCCCAAAGAAATTAAACTTTCAATCATGTCTTAGGAAAAACAGCCTAACAAACCATGTGAAAGCTATTTTTGGTCTTATTTTTGTGTTTATTGATAAGAAAATTATTTTAAGATTTCACCACTGAATTTGGAATTGATTTTTTAAAATTAAAATAATAATTTGTAAACCTCACTGCAATCAAAAAGAATTAAAAAAATCTCATTTCAGTCTTATAAAGGCACACTTTTAAAACAAAGTAGAGGGTTTCAGCAACATGATTTCTTTACAGTCTATAGCAATTAAGTATGTAAGACCATTTTAACCACAGATGAACTTGAGTCACAAAAGTCAGATCTAAATTTGAGCAACCCCAAAATTCGTGAGGAGTGTTCTGATCCAGCAGTGGATTCAGACTTCCTCTGCTTGGAATTCTTTGAAAATGTACCTTTTTTGTATGGAGATATACCATGCAGATACTATGATGATAAACTTGGAATAGGTATGTAGCAAATAGATGAGGAATTAATGTATTCTTTTTCATGGAGATGAAGAATCTACTTTTGTCACATTTGCCTAAATGATTTTTTTTTTTCTAAAATATATTTTAAGCCATAGGTAGATGTGATGAAGTGAAGGTATTCTTGGGGTTTTCTTTGAGTGCTGTGAGAGTGCCTCAGTTTCCCCCATATGTTTCTCATGTATTTCAGTGATGTAACCGGAACCCAGGTGTATGATCATTGCAGAGTTCAGTAGTTGATCAGAGTTCGTCAGATGCTTTGAAGATGGGGAATTTACAGAATGGGAGGAAATTAAATGCAGGAAAATGTATGACACAGGATCAGGTCAGGCTGTAACAGCAAATCAGAATAGGTGTTGGGATTCAAACACTGGGGAACAGCATCTAGAGGAAGGTGAAGTCAAATCACTTGTTGTAATGAGAATAAAATCCATAGTCCCTGTTTAACCTTGAGGCAATGGAGTCAAATTTGCATATAAGTTCCAATTCTGCAGTTTCTCTTTGAAGCTGCGATTTATTATTCATTTGTTTGAGCACTGCTATTAACAAGTTGTCAATGGAGTGAGCAGGGAGATTGAAGTGTCTCCCTACTGGGTTTTTGAATGTTGTGATTTCTGATGTCAGACTTGAATCCATTTGTTCTTTTGTGTAGAGACTGCCCTGTTTGTCCAATATATAAGGTAGGGGACATTTTTGGCATGTGACGGTATAAATCACATTGGTGGATGAGCAGGTGAAAGAGCCCTTGATGGAGTAGCTGGCTTGATTAGGTCCTGTGATGGTCTCTTTTGTGTAGATATGTGGGCAAAGTGGTTTGTTGCAGGGATATGTGCCTGCTTTAATGTTTCTGTTGTTAGGTCTGTAGTTGCTGGTGAGTAAGGATGCCCTTGAAGATTTCCACATAGATTTCAACAACTTCCACTCCACAATCAAACTTAGACTGAAACACTCCACAGAGGAGATCCACTTTCTGGACACTACAGTGCAAATTAGTGATGGACAAGTAAACAGCACCCTATACTGTAAACCTACTGATCACTATGGTTACCTACATCCCTTGAGCTTTCATCCAGGACACACCACATGATCCATTGTCTACAGCCAAACACTAAGATATAACCGCATTTGCTCCAATCCTTCGGACAGAGACAGACACTTTCTGGATCTCTATGAATCATTCTTAAAACTACAGTGCCCATCTGCAGAAGTGAAGAAACAAGTTGACAGAGCCAGACGGGTACCCAGAAGTCAACTACTGCAGGAGAAGCCCAAGAAATAAAACAACAGAATGCCACTCACTGGTCATCACCTTCAACCACCAAGTCAGACCTCTACAGCACTTCATCAAGGATCTACAGCCTATTCTACAAGATGATCCCTCACTCTCTCAAGCCTTGGGAGACAGACCTCTCTTTGCTTAACAGCTGTGCTCAAACAAATGGATAACAAATCGCAGCTTCAAAGAGAAACTGCAGAACTGGAATTCATATGTAAATTTGACTCTGTTGCCTCAGGGTTAAACAGGGACTATGGACTTTTTTTCTTTACAAGTGATTTGATCTCACCTTGACCTCACCTTCCCCAGTGTTTGAATCTTAACACCCACTTTGATTTCCTGTCTTAAACTCCCCTGCATTTAATTTCCTACCATTCTGTAAATTCCCCGTCTTCAAAGCATCTGATGAAGTGGGATTTTCTCCCATGAAAGCTCATGCGATAAATATATTTGTTAGTCTTTAAAAGTGCCACAGGGCTCTTTCTATGCTGATCATGAGAACTAATAAACCCTTCTGATTTCCATGCTGGCCTGGCTGTGAATCATTGCTGACTGCAGGGCTGGGTGCATGGCCTCTTTGGGGGCATGTCGGAGCTCCTCAGAGTCCGGTCCAAGGGGATCTCAGGCAGAGTCCGGTGCTGAACACGCTTAGGCCAGATTCAGGAGGTGGCTGTATTGGTGCAAGGGCAGACTCTGAGCACTAGAATCCTGACTGGCTTCACCTGAGTGGTTCCAGAGCACTGTTCCTGTAGGACTCCATCAGAGTAGGTAAATAATCTTAACCACATTTTTCCTAAATTTCAGTAGGGAGACTATGAGGTTTATCTTGATCTGAAATAGGCCAAACTTGATGAGCCTCCGAGCCCACTGCAAAATTCATTTGTTTGACAGCATTTTGGGGAGATTGAGGGGCTCCTCCTGAAGGACTCAAAGGGCTGTTTTGCTGTTTAAATTTATAAACTGGCTGGATTACTCCATTTATGCATCTAGGTGATCATCTCTAGCTACTATAAGTCTAATTGTTAGGGTGCCTTGAGCTTTTTTATTGGCATTTTTAATGTTATTTAGATCTAAATAAATGCACACGTAGGATGCTATGGCTATAGACCCCACATAATATAATGAAATGTCATCTTCTTCAAAACTTGCAAAGACTGAAAGGTAAGAGTCCACAAGCTGAGGGACTGATGGCTCTTTTGATATCACAGCTGTCATTATCATACCTTTCCTTCACTCACATCTTTATTCCTGATATCTCCTCTCCCCCTCCCCCCCGTTGTGCTTCTATGGAAGGTGACAGATACAGCATGAGCAGTGGCCCTCACACCTGTCCATTGATATGCCTCACCTCCGAATTAGCATCTCCTTGCCCATTTATCTCTCTGCCATCTGCTAGTTAGTGCTATTTGCAACGCAGGCTTTTAGTGATGCTAACATCACAGGAACTAGACTGACACTCGAAACTCATTTCATACAGGCAATAAAGAGTCATCAAACGGCAACAACTTCCATTCACTACAGAGGTGGGTCAGGTTTGAACTAGCAGTTAAAGTCCCAATTCAGCAAGTCGTTCAAGCACATGCTTAAGTTCCCATGAAGTCAGTGCATATGCTTCAGTGCTTTGCTCAATTAGGGCTTCAAGAAATGACACGTATCATTTTCCTCTGCCTATGAAAACCAGCGAGTTCCTCTTCCTTCCTTCTCTCCTACCTCCCTTGCTTGACTAGCCTTTCATGGGCATTGCTGAGTGTAAAGGTGCTCTAGCCTTTACCTCAAACTGTAATTAATAACAGAATTAAACAAACTCTTGCCAAGAAAAAAATTTCTAGCTTTGTGGTGACATTTCAGATCACTTGTCATTTTATCTCAACCACTTTTCTCATCTCTGGTTCCTTAGTCGGAGCCAGACGTATTAATGTTGCTTTAAGACATACATAGTTTCTACACAACATACCATGATGCAAATTGCCAGATTATTAAAACACCAGACAAAACAAACAAAAATATTTCCAACAGAAGGAGGACATATACAAACAGCAACAAACGTGGTGTAGCCTTTACTAGTTAAATCAAAGGGAAGTTCTGTTTTGGTTCAGCTGGTTGCACTGCTGCCTACAACCCACAGGCTTCTGGTGCCAGTTTCTGCTCTGGTAATATGTAACACTAACATGATATGTTGGGGGACTCCCCTAAAAAAGCTAAATTCCCTCTAATATCTGGTTACTGGCTGGCAAACACAACAAAGTCATCTAAAAATGCAGGCTATATGAGATTGGACTCTTTGGTAAGGAATTAACCTAGAACAGATGACAGAGATGGCTCATTTTTATAAACCAGTTCACCAGTGTGGAGAGTTTATTGCATCTGTGTCTCTTATGTACAAAAAAAGAGACAAATAAAGTGATCGGAAGCAATGAAAAAACAAACTATGGAACCATCCATGTCCTTCAAAGCGTCTGATGAAGTGGGATTTTCTCCCACGAAAGCTCATGCGATAAATAAATCTCTCTACATCCTGCCAAAGGCCATGTGCTGCATTTAAGTAAAATGTTTCTGTTAAGTGAGCAGAAGTAAAGATATGCCATAGGGGAGGAAAGAAGGAAAGCATGATCTGGAAAGTAATGGAGTCAATCAGCAAATAACCACAGAGAGATCAAGAGACAGCTCTAAAAGTTGCCATCACAAATGCCTGTGAAACATGCCAGGGATCTAAGTGCAGCACCAGAACAATACATTACACATTCTGGCATCTGATGACTGAGGTAGTCAACTAAAAAGCAAAGGGAACAAAGGTATGACGAAAAGCAAAAGAAAATACAGCCTACCATCTTCAATCAAAATGGGCTTAAACTATAGGCAAAAATGTCTTGAAAAATTCTGCCACAGAAATAAAGCAAGTGACAAAACTGAGAAAGAAAACAGATTAGCATTCTCTCTGCTGAACACATTCGTTTTATATTACTCATCATTTAGAAACTAGTCTGTTTTGTTCATGTTTTGATCCAGACTATTCTAAATCACCTTGATTAAGGATAAAGAATGTTTTCTTCTATCTATCTATCTATCTATCTATCTATCTATCTATCTATCTATCTATCTATCTA
>ML685821.1:14861935-14944591 GCA_007922175.1 Pelusios castaneus
CTATCTATCTATCTATCTATCTATCTATCTATCTATCTATCTATCTAATATAATGAGGGAGAGGGAGCAAGGAAGGGAGTGAGAGACAGAGGGAAAAAAACCCTTCTTTGTCCATAATACAGTTGTTTAACAGTAACATACGAGTCCTTGAAACTGTAAAGCAATGGTTCCCAACCTTTTAGCTCAAGGGCCACAACACTGAAGGGACAACAGTCTCTCCCAGCAGGCTTCCCCGATCACTGCAGCTGGACAGGAGTTCAGCGAGGAGGCTTCTTCCTCATTGATCTCCTGTCTCCCTGGCTGCAGCAGGGAAACCACATGCATCCTGTACCCTGTGTGCCCCACCTGAATTTCTAGGCAGTGGCTCCTTTCTGCAGCCAGGGGGACCGAAGATCAGTGTTCCACTCCCTGTGGCTCCAGCAAGAAGCCCAGCATCTAGGGACCCAGACAGAGGCTGAGCGCTTTGCTCTTTGCTGGATCAAGGGGAGCAGAGCACTGATTTCTCCTCCAGCTGGGTCCAGCAGGGACCCCAGACCTAGGTGGAGCACTTTGCCTACTTCCTGCTACAGCCAGGAGGAGGGGAGAACTGATCTCCCATTCCTTGGTTGCAGCAAGGAGCCTACATCAGTCTCTTAGCCCTGCAGAAATGCAGTCCATCTGGAGTCTTAGGTAGTGGCTCCCTTCTGCAGCCCTAGGAGGGGAACCTTGAGCCACTTTGAAAGCCCCCAGGAGACACTTTTGGCCCCTGGGCCACACGTTGGGAACCACTGCTACAATGGCTTTTAGAAGTGTTTAACTTTCTCCGTGTGTGTCGAAAGAATGATCTGAGTGGGAACACTCACGTTAGTAAAGTTCAGTAATTCATAAGTCTTTGCTAGACCAGGGCCTGATGTCTATAGCAAGTTCCAAAGGGGGAGCTGTGCTACTCTTGTTCAGCAAAACAAGGAGTCCTGTGGCACTTTTAAAGACTAACAAATTTATTTATCGCACGAGCTTTCACTTTTAAAGCATCTGACGCCGTGTGATTTTCTCCCATGAAAGCTCACGCAATGTCTATAGCAGCTATCCTATCACAATTATTAATTATTATTTCATAATATCACAGATTAGTTATGTGCAGTGCACAGTTATTTTTTGCATGAAAATAAAAAAGACAGGAGTGGTCACAGGATCTTCTCCACATTCCCCAGTATGGCCTTTTTGAAGCCCAGTAATCAGCATAAAGTAGACAGAGAGCCTGTTGAGGGATATGTGCAGCTACGAAATGTCAGGCATCTTCAGATTGGGTAGGTCCACTGAGGTCATAGCAAATCCATATTCCTGCCATAGAATGCAGGAATGACTTATCTAACAGGAAGCTCTTGTCTAAGGTAGTGTTTCTTAACCATTTTTTGCAGCCCACAGAATGGCAGAAAAATCATCCTGCACACCACAGTCTTTTGCAGCCATAATGGTAAGTGGGATTTGGATCGTGGGATGATTTTTAGCCATTTGGGGGCTGGAGGGCTGATGTTGCTAGATGAAAAGCTTGCAGGGAAGGAGAAGCTGGTGCTGTTAGATGGGTTTGGTTGTGGATGCTTAGCCCTCTCTCCCTGGCACTTAGCTCCCAGAGCAGCTCTGCTCCAAGAAGCTGTGAAGCCAGAAAGAAAGGTCACTTCTAGACCAGTGGTTTGCAGACTTAGGGACGGGACCCAGTACTAGGTCGCAGACCTTTGGGCACTGGGTCGCAACACCCTCTGCTGCAGCCACCAAAAGACTGGAATGCATTGCTCAAAGATGCAATTGTTGGGTCGTGGGCATAAATGATTTTTTTCAACTGGATCCCATGAAAAAAAGTTTGAAAACCACTGTTCTAGATCATAGTAAAAGAGCACACAGAAAATTCAAAGTCTAGAAGAGCCAAGTCTGTATTTTTGGCCTCTCTTTGTCTCTAGTCAGTTCAGACAAAACTGATGGCCAGACTCAAGCTATTGACAACTAGTCACTGCCAAAATATTGATCCTCTGAATCTGTGAGCCGAGCACACAGATGGTTCATAAGGATTATACACTGAGTCGGAAGACAAACTTCTGAATGTACTGCCTTACAGCAATCCTTCTGTGATTCCATTTAAAAAATATGTGAGTGAAGATTTGTAATGTGGCTGCCTGTGATGTTATGTCGTTAAAATACTGTTGTTTTATGAGAGATTAATTCTCATTTGTTTCACTAACTCTCCCTCCTTATGTGCTTGATGATTACTTCTGTTATCCGTCAGCGTTCATTTAAGAGAGTAGTAAAAAACGAAGAATGGTAAGGACGCCTTTCAGGGAAATATACTTTATTAATAGAAGACTGCTGGGTTTGCTTTATAAAAAAACACATTTAATGACAATGAGATGAAAAAACACACAGCTTTCTTTTTTTTAGTACATGCTGGAAAAATCTTTGACTCAGTCGAATGCCCTCATTGTTTTAAACAACATTACAGAACGTTGTAACTCATAATAATGACCATAAGACAATAAGCTGCACTGCCCGAATTTCACAAGGTGTTTTCCTCTGTAACTCTGCAATATGTCTGCTCTTCAGACAGCAGCAACTGATCTAATTTTCAGGGAGGAAGCGAGGGCTGGATCCAAAGCTCAATGAAGTGAAATGAATAACTTTTATTCACTTCAGTGGGCCTTGGACCAGGTCTCAGTAGAGAAAGCAAAGGTGGTGGAAGTTTCACCAGCTGGGATCTAAGGCCCATCTTCTTCCACATCGGGCCCTACATTCTTTCTGATAACAGGAAAAACTCTGTATTTTCACTAGGTGTTTCTTTTTTAATATCCGTAAGGCTGTTTGGAAGGCTATTTTAGAAGATTATTTATTTATTATTAAAAACAATTAAAGGAAGATTTGTTTCACCATTAAAGTAAAAAGAAAATCCAATGTACAGGTGGAATTCTTTTACTATTATTGGTGAGTCATTCATTAAAGTTAGCATCATGCAGTAAAAACTTGTATGTAATACTCAGGTATCAGGCTGACAAGGGAGGCATATAAAGATATTGCTTGGGACTGCAGGGATAAAATCAGAAAGGCCAAAGGACAATTGGAGTTGCAGCTAGCAAGAGATGTGAAGGATAACAGAAAGGGGTTCTATAAGTATATCAGCAACAAGAAAAGGAGGTGTAGGTCCCTTGCTGAATGGGGCAGGCATCCTCGTGGAGGACGATGCGGAAAAGGCTGAAGTACTCAATGCTTTTTTTACTTTAGTCTTCACAGGGAGGGCCAGCTCTCAGGCTACTACACGGGGTAACATGGAATGGAGAGAAGAGTGGCCCTCGGTGATGGAAAGTCAGGTTAGGGAACACTTAATGAAATTGGATGTGCACAAGTCCATGGGGCCGGATGAACTGCATCCGAAGGTGCTGAGGGAGTTGGGGGAAGTGATTGCAGAGCCGCTGGCCATTATCTTTGAGAACTCGTGGCAAACAGGGGTGGTCCCGGAGGATTGGAAAAAGGCAAATATAGTACCTATCTTTAAGAAAGGGAAAAAGGAGGATCTGGGGAACTACAGACCGGTCAGCCTCACCTCAATCCCTGGGAAAATCATGGAGCAGGTCCTCAAGGAATCCATTCTGAAACACTTGGAGGAAAATAGAGTGATCAGGAACAGTCAACATGGATTCACCAAGGGCAAATCATGCCTGACCAACCAGATTTCCTTCTATGATGAGATGACTGGATTTGTGGATGCGGGAAGAGCCGTTGACGTGTTATACCTTGACTTTAGCAAGGCTTTTGATATGGTTTCCCACAGCATTCTCGTTGGCAAGTTAAGGAAGTATGGGTTGGACGAGTGGACCGTAAGGTGGATTGAAAACTGGTTAGATCAATGGGCTCAGCGGGTAGGAATCAATGGCTCGATGTCTGGTTGGCAACCGGTAACGAGTGGAGTGCCCCAGGGGTCGGTCCTGGGGCCGGTTCTATTCAACATCTTCATTAATGATCTTGAAGATGGAATAGACTGCGTGCTTAGTAAGTTTGCAGATGACACCAAGTTGGGGGGAATGGTAGATACTCTGGAGGGCAGGGACAGGATCCAGGGAGACTTGGACAAATTGGAACACTGGGCCGAAAGAAACCTCATGAGGTTCAACAAAGACAAGTGCAAAGTCCTGCACTTAGGACGGAAAAATCCCATGCACTGCTACAGGCTGGGGACCGATCGGCTAAGTAGCTGCTGTGTAGAAAAGGACCTGGGGGTTATGGTGGACGGGAAGATGAATTTGAGCCAACAGTGTGCCCTTGTTGCCAAAAAAGGCCAATGGCATATTAGGCTGCATCAGTAGGAGTATTGCCAGCAGATCGAGGGATGTGATAATTCCCCTCTATTCGACACTGGTCAGGCCGCATCTGTAATACTGTGTCCAGTTTTGGGCTCCGCACTACAGAAAGGATGTGGACAAAATAGAAAGAGTCCAGCGGAGGGCAACAAAAATGGTTAGGGGGCTGGGGCACATGACTTATGAGGAGAGACTGAAGGAACTAGGCTTATTTAGTCTGCAGAAGAGAAGACTGAGGGGAGATTTGATAGCAACCTTCAACTACTTGAAGGGTTGCTCCAAAGAGGAGGGAGCTAGGCTGTTCTCGAGGATAACAGAGGACAGAACAAGGAGCAATGGTTTCAAATTACAGCTGGGGAGGTCAAGGTTGGATATTAGGAAAAACTTTCTCACTAGGAGGGTGGTGAAGCATTGGAACGGGCTACCTAGGGAGGTGGTAGAATATCCATCTTTGGAGATTTTTAAGGCCCGGTTAGACAAAACCCTGGCTGGGGTGGTTTAGGGGGAGTGGTCCTGCTTTTTAGCAGGGGGTTGGACTAGATGACCTCGTGAGGTCCCTTCCATCCCTATTATTCTATGATTCTATGTTCACTTCTAGGGCCCCAGCCCTGCAAATACTTATGCATATGAGTAGTCTGGAATCCCTGGTCTGGAACTACTCATGTACATAAAGTCAGTACTTTTTTTTCGATGGTATGCAAGAGTACAGAGTACCGGCACCTTTTTTGCTGGCCGTGCTGCCCTGCTGAAGGGGCGGGGTTAGCAGGGGAAAGGAGTGCACCACTGGAAGAAGAGGGGTGGCACAGGAAGAAGAGAGATGGGAGAGGCATTTTTCAAATTTAATATCAAGATATGAGTACAGGCACTTTTTTCAAACAAAAAAAAGCACTGCATAAAGTTATTTACATGCATAAGTAAGTATTTTCAGGAAAGAAGCCCTAATGTGTGTGCATTCAAGGATGATGGATTTCCCTAATATATTTAGTCCCTGATTCAAGGGCCCTTGAAGTCACAAGGGTCCACTGGATCACAATCAGCTTTTAATAAAGACCTTAAAAAGCACAACTCAGATATATGGTGTTCTGCTTTGATGGTCGCTCCTGGAACCCCAGGAAGCAGTAAGGACTATGGAGAGTTTTTTAAGGGAATTTCTCTCTCTCCTTTTCCTCTATACCAGATCAGGACTTCATTTTCAAACAGACACATGTTCACATCTACAAATTGAGGATGTTTTCCTTTTTTCACAGTGAGCAGTTTTTGATTGCAACCCCCCAAAAAACTACCATAACTCCAGGAGGGCACAGAAAGTTTATGCCAACACAATATACACCCTGTCAAACTGAATGGGAGAAATTGCTAATAATTACTGTTGCTCAGTGGGTGTAAAATAATTCTGCCCTAAAAGCATGAAGAATTAAAGAGCAGCACAAACACCATAGTGCTGTTCAGCATGAAAATATTATTAGTTAAATGAAATACCCCTGGATATTAAATCACTTCACTTGCCCAAACTTTTTATTTTAATTGACTGTCATGGAGATTTGCTGAACATATCCTTGGTTATGCTGGAACCCAGCCCACAGCTGAAGTGTACAGGGTAGTGAAAGTTCCAATTTTTTTTTCTTGTACATGTGTGAGTGAATTTAATCCTCATGAAAGTGATGGACTAATAGCAACAGCAATGGCTTGAGCCTGGATGTGGTGAAAGGTGTTATGTCACCTTCTCATGCACAGCTCTGCTAATCCACCCCTATCGTGGCCTTCAGCACTCCCTCCAACATCAATTGTTAGCCTGCTAGCGAGGAGACTTTTTGCTAGATGGTCACAAATGGGAACAGACTTTCCAGCCCAGTTTCATTTCTGCTCTGCGGATGAACAAAGGTCTCCAGAGTTCAATGAGCGACTCAGCTCCTTGGCTATAGATGAGGATCTGGTCCAAAGGTCACCACTTTTTAAAAAATGAATAGAAACTCTGAATGCTAACAATGCTAGAACAAAATATATTAACAGCTAACACACCGCTATAATTCATTCTGCTAGAGGTGTATGTATACCTGACTTTTAAAGTTCCCTTTGAAGAAAAAATATTTTGCCCTTGTACCTGAGTGCACGAAATGACAAATATTTTAAGAGGATTACCTGAGGAGAGTATTGAGACTCAATATAAGGACTCCTCCCCCTTCTACCTCCCAGGTGATTAGTTAGTTGGCCAATAGAAAGTGCTGAGAACTCTTGCCATTCTGAATTGTAAGCTCCGTGGGGCAGGGACCATGTCTTCCTACATGTTTATATAACACCTTGCATCTATCTTGAATGGGGCTGCTGACTGCTACCTTGACACAAATAAAACTAATAAAAATGGCCATAGTTCCAATGCCTGTGCTTGTTTTCTTTAACCATCTAGGCCTTTTCAGTTGTCCTTTCACCACGACACAAGAGTCAATTCTTTTATTACAGTCTTTCCAGTTCTATTTACTGATGAGATGTGAAAAGTACAGTCTGTGGAAATCATCTAGAAACTCTTACTCTGGAGAATCTGAATTTTGCCAATAAGCCAGTGAAAACTAATACACACACCAGCTGTGTGAAACTTTCTTGGAGCAGCATGAAGAAACTAGATGGACAATTAAAAGCCTCAGCTAGTGTCTGTTCTTTACCCTCATCCAGGTAATAGAAAAATGTAGCTTTCCCCAACAAAGGCAAAGAGGACAACAGAATGGTTGATTCAAGGCTGGGAATGTACTACAAGAAAAGACTCTCTCGAGATAGTAAGCCATAAATGCTGTGAGTTATAGCTTTAGTACTAGATTTCTATAGTTCTATGAAAGGTTGTTTCTCTCCTACTAGAATAGTTCAGCTGCTTGAGAGTCAAGGGGTGTGTCTACACTGGCAACTTAGGTCGACTTAAGGATGCTTAAGTCGACCTATACAAAGCCGCGTCCACACTGGGCTTTTATTAAGTCGACTTAAGCACTTCCTTAAGTCGATTTAATAACAGCTTAAGTCGACTTAATAACACCACCTCTAAAGGCCGACTTAAGCCTTCAGTCGACTTCTTAAGTCGACTTAAAGCCAGTGTGGACGGGGAATAGTGCTAAGTCGACCTTATTAAGTCGACTTAAAGACCATGTGGATGGCTATGTCTACTGTTAAATCGACTTAACAAGGTTGACTTAAAGTGTAGCCACTCTAAGTCAACTTAACAAGGTTGACTTTAAGTCGACTTAAAGTCGACCTTTTTAAGTCAACTTAACAGAGCCGGCTTAATTTTACAAGTGTGGACATAGCCAAGGAACCTATTTAGAGAAGCAGGAGAAATGACAGTCAAGTATTGGCAAGTGGAAATTACAGCAAGGCTGTCCTAGGGCACCAGGGGGAAAAGTTGAGAAGGAATGAATTAAGGTGATTCTGGGTTATGGTACCTACTAAGGCCCATCCTTAAAGAAATAATACAGGGGTTTTGGGGGGCTATGGGTTTATAGCAATTAAAATCTAGCTACAGTCAGAATGTCTCTTTGACCAGGCAACCAAGTTCCAGCAGCCCTAAAATTCATTGTCACTGAATAGATAATTGATTGAGGAATTGGAGCAATAGCGACTTTGAGGAACCTTATGTATTGCTGACAGATTAAAATGAAAATATTTTGTATGTAGATAGTGCTTTACAGGTATTAATTAATTCTAATCACAGAATCTGGTCTTCTGTCACCATTAGTTATGTCGAATACGACTTTACTTTGTGATTAGTTCCATTTTTTTCAGTTCAGTTTTTCCTGTTAAGTGTTTCCCTGATTTTATAGATGGAGAGAATGAAGAGGAAAATTTAAACGAACTTCTAAAAACCACAGCAGAAAGTCACTGTTACAGCCCAGATTACAATTTAGAAGTTGCTAAATCCCAATCCTGTGCTAAAGACCATGGGGGGGCAGCTCTCCCATTTAGTTTTAAAAAAGGGCTCCCAAGCCTGTACAATTGATCGCTTGTCTTATTACAAGTCTCCTTTCTTTTAGGCTACACAGTGTTGCAGAAAGTCTGTCATTTTAGAAGGCTATTGAGATGATGGTAACAGGTTCTAAGAATCCATTTATACCTTGCAGGAAACATCCTTACTGGGGACTACCTATAACAACTTGGATCCTTATAAAATAAAAAATTGCCAAACCATTCCAGTGTAGCTTCATGAGTCTTTGGCCTATATAGGCACGATTTAGGGAATATGCTGAATGGAACTTATATTTAATTTTTATGCTAAATTCCAAACAAGAGCATTAAAGCCATCCTAACTGTTTATTTTTAAGAAGAAAGAGGTAACCGAAGGCTAGGCTAAAGAGCAGACCAGTTTCAGAAAATGGGTCAGTTGCTAATTTCAACCAGGATTTAATCCGATCTTGACCAACCGCCAAATCCCTCGTATTGCTCATCTGTGTCTGAAGCTCTTGAGATACATGTAAACAAAGCTGCCATGTAAAGAGAATTGGTGGGTGCTGACGTTGGCACGTCAGCCAGGACATTAAATAATGATGATGCACATAAGCAATAAAGAAGCTGTTTCTCTCGAGTGACTTCACTCAACAGATAGAGAAGGAAACCTAGAGCATATGAACTTTATGACTTAAAACTGTCCAGAAACAATCCTGCCCCACTTCCTTCTCTCCATGCCCTTCATTGCCCCCCAACAATATTTGGAAACCAACAGCGAAACAAACAAGAACTGGCATTTTTTTTCTGTTTTTTGCCACTTACTACTGCCAAGAAGGATCCTCCAGACTTGAACACCTGGTTAAAAGCCATACCCAGAAAAACAAAATCAAGAAAACAACCCAGGCACCAGACACCACAGAAATAATACTTTATCTCTAGATATAATTAACTCTGAGCCAGTCCAACGATTCAAATAGAACAGATAGCATCTGATTTCCAGCCTGTTATTTCTATCACTTCTCAATAAATATCTCTTTTGCCTTGATATCAATTAAAAAAAAATTCAGTAAAAATCTTCATGAGATGTCAAGCTTTAATGAATCCTATCGGCCACCCAGTAAGAGTGGAATGAATGCAAAACTTCTGCCAACGGCTCTGAGAATGGATAAAGCATTACCGGGTATGTGTATTTTTATAAGATGTCACATAGCATTATTTAAAAAATTAGGAAAGGATTTCTTCTCACTCTTCCCCTTCTTTTCAGCCCAATGGCAAATCTTCAAACACAACCAAAATACTGCAGTGGCCAGATTGCATCTTTAGAGTTCTTATTCATGCAAATCAGTTAATTTGCTTAGATGTAAGCCCTTGGCGGCAAGGACCACCTCTCTTTTCCATGTTTGTACAGTGCTCAGCATAATGGGTTCCTGCTCCATGATTGGGCAGCCTATCTACTATGCCAATACAAATAAATAGATAAATCAATAATGTAACTGGGAAGGAAGAAAGAAATATCAGTTTAGTCTTTTTGAGATTATATAATAAAGCCATGATGACTTGGCTGTTTATAGATACCTCTTTATAAATGAAAAAAATAACTGAATCTGTATCACAATAAGAAGACTAGGTCATCTTCTTCATATTGTATCCTGTTGTACACTTATACATCTTGCTTATAACAAAAGGTCTAAATGATTAACATATTTAATCATGAGCAATCTCACTGAAGTCAATGGTGTTAAACCCATTTTAAAACTGATATGAGAGGAGAATCAAATATAAGAACAGAAATGGGCTCAAACCAAAATCTAGGTATATGAACACTGAGCATTTGGAGGGGTTAAAAACCAAACTCTGGATGTGAATTTTGCAAACTGCTTCTATTTTGATAATGGGCCAAACACCCTAGAACTTCCAGGTAGTCAAAATCCAGATCCGGATCTGATTGATGTGTCTTGAGCATCTCTCTAAAGTGGGGTGAGAGGAGATAAAACTGTAAACTGATAGAGTCAATTTGTGATTTAATTTCCCATAATTTAAGTGAATTAGTTTTTACATCCATTGATTCTGCTCCATCTTGATTCCCAGTTTTATTCAGCACATTTGTAGCTGGCTGCTTCCCAAGACCCTTCTTCCTGATCTTCTGCACCTACAATTTCAAGACTAGCCAGAAGGGAATGCTCTTGTATGGGTACACCATTTTTCTCCCTGTAAGAATGAATGTGCTACATATATAGAAATGCTTTTCACTAGTTAGGAGAGCATTGAAAAATCCATGCTTGACCTGGGACTTACTGGTGTTTGGCATAGAGGTGTCATGCGGGAACAGTAAAACTAGCTATTGTGTGTTGATTTTACCTTGTGCAGTGGCTTTCAACCTTTTTTCTTGGGACCCAGTTAAAAAAAATATCATCTATGCCCGTGATGCAATAATTACTTCTTTGAGCGATGCATTCCAGGCTTTCAGCGGCGGCAGCATCAGGGGGCAACCTGACTCAGTGCCTGAGGGCCTGCGACCCAGTACTGGGCCCCGACCTGTGGTTTGAAAACCACTGGTGTAGAGCAAGATTATTTTATTCCACTTGAACTTTAATATGGTTACTAGCAGCCTTAGAGAAAGACTAGTTTTCAGTGTCTGTCATACATCAGCGCAGAAGGCCAAGACCGCTAAGGCTGTCCCAGGGCTAGATGATACACCAGACATTAATTTACTGTAATTTTGAGCATCTGTTCCCAAAAACATGTGAGACATGTTCAAAAGGTCTCTCAGAATGACAGGTCCCACCACCATGAGAAAGCAAAGGTATTTTTTGTTTTGTTATTAATATCCCTTGTTGAGTCCAATGAGGATAACAAAGAAATGTACTTTCAAACCTTGGCTTGTTCTCAGGAGAAGAGGCCTTTTTTTTTGGCAGCCATCCTTAGTTTTTCAATAAACATTAGGTTTTTCTTGGGTTTAATTTATAGCCCTGAAAGTTAGTAGCTTTTCCATTCTGCAGTTAATGATGCTGAAAGCTGGAAGTTAATGGCAACATAAAACAATTAGGGCTCTATTTCTAAAACTTTTATGCATTCTTTATCCTTCATAAAACAGGGGATTCACTCTTCCTTCTCCAAAGCTACCAAGGGCCAAGTGTAATTTTCACATGTGTGTTTTTAACTTTGCACTCAAAAGCCACAAAGCCCATCGGGACAAGAACAAGTTCCTCCACACTTACCGTGTACCTCAGGGGTACGCAAGGGGAAATAGCTGCCAGAAATGAAGCCTCTGAGGCTCATTATGCATTTGGGTCGCAGTCACAAAGCTATTTAAAAAGAAAGGAGCAGGGCCTCCAACTCTGAATAATAACAGCAGCAGCAGCAGCAGCAAAATGTGCATGTTTTATCTCCGTCACACTCCCAGATCACATATCCAATGAGGATGAGAAGGCTTCTTGTTCTGCAATAGCTAGAGCTGGGCAGGGAACAGCTTTCCAAACCTGAGAAAATGTTCTCAAATTGCAATTTTTTTCTCATTCTGCATCAGGAAAACCCCAAGATTTTTCAGTGTTTTTGTAAAAAACAAGAGCAAGCAACCCCCACACATTCAATAGTTTGGCAGTTAGGAAACACCCTGGGAAGTGGGAAACCAAGATACAAGTCCAAAGACTAAAACATGGTTCTCAAATATGGTTCTCCCACATCTTTGGTGACTGCCCTAACTACTGGGCTATTGGGCGGCAGGTGATGTTTCACGTTGTATAAATAATTAAATATTATTTGAGCTAGAGGGACACTGACTTCAGAGATGATATGTGACATTTCGACTTGATTGTTGTAATTCATTTTCCTCTAGAAAGGAAGCCATATGCTTTGAAGATCCTGGGATATGGGAGAGGCACAGTCAAATCCCTGACTCTGAATCCTTAGAATGGAGACTTGAACCTGATTCTTTCACATCTTAGACGGATGTCCCTAGCCAATGCACTATTGGTTACGTGGGACTGGAGTGCTCTTTGTCTCTGACCAGAAATTCTGTATTGGACCCAGGAAACTTTCCCAATAAAAGGTGTGTTGAAAGCAATACATTTCTGTGAAAAAATGTGGTTTGGAAAAATTGGTAGTTTCCAGTAAAAAATCAGTTAGTTGGAAAATTCCCAACTGGGACTAGCAATAGCCATTCAAGGACCCCTCACAAACAGTGACCCAGGGACGCTGACCATATCAACCACATTATGGGCTATATTGTGGCTGTTAAGCCCTAGTCTCCACTGATAGGGTGTTGAGAAGATTGGTATTTGGGAAGCATTCCATCTGCCTCAGCCAGAATTATTCTATGAGTGTGAGGGGAGAATGCACACCAGATCAGCAGTGCGTACTCCACTCTGAATCGGCTTAGATTTGCTAGGAGGTAAAGCAGTGGGGGTCAGGAAGAAATTTCCCTCGTACATTAAATTTTGCAAGGTGAACATTTGGCCTTCCCCTGAAGCATCAAGTACTGACTATTATAGATTGGAAAATATTATTTCTAAAATATCGTTACTAAGTGACAAACCAGAAAAAAATACCTACCAGTGCTACCCGTGAGTAGCTTAATATATTGGCTCCCTCTCAGTTATGGTTTAGACCAGGGAATAAAACAGAGACACAGAGATTGTTCTCAGGCATGATCTGCTGTCCATAGAGATGGGAAGTACATTCATGCTCATAGTGCTGTACCCCTCTTTGGCATTCAATACTGTTGATTGCCAGATATTCCTGATCTGTCTCCACAAAACTGCAGTGGTTGAATAGAAATGCTGAGTTTTTGCTGCATATCAAAATAGGCACGGCAGCAAAATGCACCGAATTCCATCTGTGACTAACTAGAAGGCTGTGCACACCTTACTATTGGTCTCAGACTTGGCTATAGTGATCCACCCATATGCCACCCACAGGCTTGATTGTTACAACTCATTTTATCTAGGGATGAAGCCAGTCACCCTGAAGAAGGTACAGTTGTTACAAAATTCAGCAGCCCATTTACCTAGCTTACATGAGTCACCATGAAACACATCCCAATGATCCACTCTCTCCTCTGGCTCTCCATTGAATATTGAGTGCAATTCAAGGCTTCTGTTCTGCTGTTCATAGTCCTTCATGCACTTGTCCCTCCTTGAGAGTTTGTCTGTCTCCCAGCAGCCATCACCTTCCACAATGGCAACCTTCCATTGGCACTAAAATATTGTCACCCCAATAAGAGGAGACTCAGAGTGTATTGGTCAGAACTTTCACGGGAGCTGAAACTACACTATGGAACTCATGCCTGCAAGAGTGAAAAACGATGATGGACACCTCATCAGCTTCAGAATTAAATGCAAAATACATTTCTTTGAGAAATGATTTTGGCTCAATAAGTGACATGCACACACAAGCAAGAACAATTTTAAAAAGCTCTAGTCAAACTATTTCTCAGTCTGAGGGCAAGGCTACACTGGTGGTGGTGGTGCCAACAACGTAGCATCGATTATGCAAGTTTGATTGAGCGTCCATAAAGATGCACTCAGTCGAACTCATAATTAGCTGGAGGTTGATTGGCTCTAAGAGCTACCCGGTAAGAAGTATAGCACTGATTTGATAGGAAGGCATTTCCCATTGAATCAGTGTTGTGGAGACCCTGTAGGCAGTCGGAGGGAGATATTCAAGGTATTTTAAGTACTTTGCATATCTCCCTTGGATTGCCACTGAAATGGCACCAGGATGGAGGCAGAATTTTGATGACTAATGGAAAATAGAAAAAACAGCATTATTTTAAGAGACCCATTTGTCTGGAAATTGGTGCTAGAATCTGAGGCTGAAATATTATTTTCATGAGCAGGAAGCAAAATTTGAAAAAGAAATGATCCTTCAGAGATATTTCTGGCTTCCAAGTCAGCATTTAGTGACTTTTTAAATTACAGCAACAGTGTTATGATGAACAATCTGATCCAAGAGATTACGAGCCACAGTTATACACAGCAGATGCTTTCATGGTTAGTTCTTTCATTTATCCATGACCAGATAATCTACCAGCCAGATTTTAAAAAGAGGGTATGGATTAATGAGTTGGGGTAGCCCATCAGCTAGAAAAGTTTCACTACTATCACACCTTAAGCACGTATCTGGCGGTCATCAGCAGGGTGGATGTAGATACTGGAGATGGTAAATGTCTTTTGTATCCTGGTTAAATGTTATTTGGCATCCAATCTGATGAAAGCAAAATAGTACAAGAAAATGCATAGAATATATCACCTGGGACTAAATATTTCCCAATCTTTATTATTTCGGATATGCACAGTTGCATTGTCCATTCTATTTAGATGTTTCCTGCCAATTTTGGTCAAAATTAAACTATGTCCTTTTTCATGATTTTTCTTCAGGTTGGATGCTTGATATCTTTTAAATATTACAAGAAATAGAAAAATTCTACCGCTTCCAGCAACTTCATTCACCCTGGAGATGACCACCGGATATGTGCCCAACATGTGGAAGTCATGAAAATGTTCTCACTTAGTGCCCAAAATGCATCCAAGCTGGTAGAGTACAAGTAGGTGCAGTTTCTGCACAAGTTCCCAAAATGAAGGCATCTCATTTACAAAGATGAGTCAGAGGCCACTGCATATAGCAGGACGCAAAGCTCCTCATCTGCTGTTTCACAACCCACTAAGCAACAATGCAGTAATTTCACATATCTGCGGTGAAAGTCGTTATTGAAGATTATATGCATACTTTTTATAGGAGAAACATTGCAGCAGCTTTTATAGAAGCCACTGAAGACACTTTCGTATATATTTTACCTGACAACTGAGTGCTGTTGGCTAGGATTGGCTGTCTCTTTATGGGAAACACCTTTAAAGTTCAGCATTTTTATGCCAGGTGATCAGCCTACAGTGTGATCTGCACACATCCATCAGGACCATGGCCCAATGCCATGTGTTCAGTTTCCAACAGTGAGTCTCTCCCTAAATCTTTTTTCTCCTTTCTTCTTTACTCTGTTTACTTTCTATGAACTGTCTGAAGTGTTTCCAGTCTGAGTTTGCCCCGCTTCACTTCTGATTAGACTTTCAATTCCCCCGCCCCCTATATTTGAACTTCACTGCACCCCAAGGAGTGAATGCAGGCAGGCAGCCTGCACTTGTGGGTCTCATCATAGAAGAGCTTGGGGCCGAAGCAAAAAGACGGATCGCTCTGCTTTTAAAAAAAAATAGTGATCCCAAACAAAGAAAAGTTGATAGGATAGAACAGAGAGCCTAGTGAGTGGTAGAGGACACGTAAGTATTTGGATACCTGGGGGCATGGTGTGCACTTGAAACAAACAAAATATACACAGCAATAATGAAAGCCATATGGCTAGGATAGAAAAATGAGAGCTTAGCTGCTCCTGACAAGAGAGATAAGGCTGCAGCTAAGGCATTCAGTTGGACCTCAGCAGATCTGGATTTAGATCTTTGTTCTGCCACTGACTTTGTATGACCTTGAACAAGCCACTTAGGGTCAGATTTTCTAAGGTATTTAGGCGTGTAAAGCTAGGTACCTAGTGGGATTTCTCAAAAGCACCTAAGAAAGTTATAAAGGGGTAGCCATGTTAGTCTAGTTCAACAAAACAAACAAGGAGTCGTGGAACTTTTGAAGACTAACAACTTTATTTATCACATGAGCTTTTGTGGAAGAAAACCCACTTCATCAGACACTTGAAGATGGGGAACTTACAGAATGGGAGGAAAATAAATGCAGGGAAATGTAAGTTATAGGATCAGGTCAGACTGTTACAGCAAATCAAAGCAATTGTTTAGATTCAAACAGTGGAAAACAGCATATAGAGGGAGGCGAGGTCAAATCACCTGTTATAATAAGAAAAATACTCAAGATCCCTATTTAACTCTAAGGCAACGGTGTCAGATCTGCATATGAATTCCAATTCTGCAGATTCTCTTTGAAGCTTTGATTTGTTATTCATTTATTTGAGCACAGTTATTGATCGAGTGAGCAAGGAGATTGAAATGTTCCCTTACTGGTTTTTTAATGTTGTTATTTCTGATGTCAAATTTGTGTCCATTTATTCTTTTGTGTAGAGACTGTCTTGTTTGTCTAATGTATAAGGAAAGTTATAAGAAAGTGAGGCAGCTAACTCCCATTGAACTCAAATCCACGTAGGTGCCTATCTTTATCATTCGGTACCTACATACCTTTGAAAGGCTGGTGCATAATCTCTCTGTGCATCAGTTCCCCATGTGTACAATGGAGATAATGGCACTGATGTATCTCAGAGGAGTGTTGTGAAGGTTTGTACATTCAAGTTTGTGTGGTGCTCAGAAACAGGCAATGATGAGTATAAATTCCTAGGCGGATAATTGAAGATGAGCCTGAAATCTTCTATATGCTTCACACAAGGCACTTATCTATCTTGGGCCTTTTTCTACAGAAAAAGGAGGAGTTTTTGAAGGAGTTGGCACGCTCAGGAAACAGTTAATCAGTAGCGGCCAGGTTAGCTGCCTTCTGCTCTTGGGTATGTTAAGCCATTAAAAGCATTGTGATGATGTAATACTTCTCTCTGCACTTCATTGCTTGCCTCTGGTGTTATTCAATATCCTACAGGGGAGTAGTGTGGCTGGAGATTCTGAACTTGCCAGTGATCTCATTTTCACAATGTTGAATTCAGCTATCAGTAAAGAGCAGTTATTGTTCTAATCTACTTCTGGACTGGTGATTAGTAATACTTGATAGACAACAAATTGTCAACATAGCATTTTAAGTAAGGAGGCTAGAGTAGGGGTGCAGTTAACTATAAAAAGCATAAGGTAGCTTATAATGGACCTTAAACCAGTGATGGGTTGGAACCAAAAAATGGACCTGAACTTCCATGAAATTTGGGTATGACTATATCCTAATGGGAATTTTGAGGCTCAGGCAGATCTCTGTTCCAAACTTTCCCCACCATTCCCTTCCCTAGTTACTGCATTCTTGTGTTACACCAAGAATATAATTAATAAGCCAGTAAGAATACTTGAATTTTTCTTTTCCTACCCTTCATCTGTACACAATATTTTCTGTTTTCTGTTGGTAGTACAGTAACAGTGCCTAACACTATAACAACATATTGCACTTACAGGGCAATTTTCATGCCCAAATATTTAAAACAGATGACATAATTACCTTTAGTGTACAGACAGGGAAACTGAGAATTGTAGCTGTGGCAGTGGGGGAGGTGGGATGGACTAGCTGCCCCAGATGTGATCCTGTCCAAGACCCTAGGTACATACTATGGCCAATTAGCCTGTTCCATGCACTTGCACCACCATGGCTACAATTCTAATTTTTTGTGCATTACTTTGGACTTGTCTTCACTGGAGGTGAGATTGTAATTCCATTTTAGGCTGTCAAATTACAGAAGGTGAAGGCGAGTGATCACAGCAAATTGCTTACTTGGGGCCTCGCGTCCACATTGCTCACATTACTTCCTGAAATGCATTGCACTGTGGGTAGCAGGCACAGTGGCTTGTGGGAAGGCAGTCATCCTCTGCTCACTCCCCCTTTTCTCTTCTCTAAAGGAAAAAAAAGCAGGAAAAGCTTTCCTTGCTGTTTCTCTGCTGCAGGCACAACAGAGAGGTACAGGGCTGCAAGCAGAGGCTGCAGGAAGGGGAGGAGCTATGTTGTTGTGGTATGTCCTTCTCAGCTGGAAGTTACACTACCAGCTCCAGTGTATATCTGACTCTTTTACACTGCCTGGAAGGGAGAGGGGGCTTTAAAGCAAGTGTAAACATGACATTTATGCTCATTTTAAGTACCTCTTTGCAGACTAATTCAAAAGGGCCTCAGTGTTAATAAGAATTAAGTCCTTAGAGTTTAAGGATATAATGAAATTGTACGTAACTAACATACCAAACCTCTGAATCTGAATTACTGTATTTTTGATGGAATGACAACAGAACACATACTAGCCTCATGAAAAAAAGACTTTTGAGGAGTCAATCAGACTGTTCTATGACTTGTCTTCATTTGCCAAATTGTGAGTTAACTTCACTTAATGATTCCTTGTCAAATGACAAACATAGAAATGCTGAAAATTCTTAGTATCTATGCTGGGATGCGGGGATTTTTATTTTTACACTGTGAGATCTTTTATGAAGATTTGTTTTAACTTTGAACAAGATCACCTTCCTAAGCTAATAGGCTTTTTACACATAGCAAACATTTGCTTTGATATGGAAGCTTTTGTGCAAATACTATTTTTTTCCTCATCCAAGACCCTTATTTATTTTCATTGCTTCTACTCTAGAAACTACTGTGATGTACCCTTTTATAAAATGCCTCTTGCTTTTCCTTTAAGTTTTGGTTTGCCAATTATTTTTGGGTGTATTACAGCCCCCATCCAAAACAAGACTCAATAGTGTTATGTGCTGTACAAACATACAGTAAGAGAAACAATCGTTAAGGCCAATTGCTGCCCCTAAATAAAGCCTCTGAAATACATCAAAGGTTAAAACCTGGCCTAAAGGGGTAGTTATTGAAAACTGGTGCCATTTCATGATAGATTCTCAGATACTACAGTGCTTAGCATTGTATGAAAGCTGGATGTATAGACTGTCAGGTATTCTGATTGACATGAGATCAACCCAGTGTATTCATAACGCATAAAACCGATATCAAAATTGCCACTAACTAGTACTTTTATTGGCAATCTGAGTCTAGATTCCCTTGAGACTTCCCTTCCTCACCTGGCCCAGAAGTCTACCAGTTCCTGAGGCTATGTCTACACTTGTAATTTTAAGTCGACTTTAACTAAGTCGATTTAACTAAGTCGATTTTAAGTCGACTTAGTGCGTCTACACTTAAAATTAAAGTCGACTTAAAGGGGAACTTACAAAGTCGACCTAGAGCATCCACACTGGATGCCTAGGTCGACTTCTAGGGGCTAGGGGGATCTTGGGCAGGTCCACGGTGGCAGGGGGGCACCCCTTGTGTGCAATGGGGCAAAAGGGGACAGGGACCCTGGCAGGGCATAAGGAATACAACCATTGTGTCCTTAATGGCTCATCAGGTTATTCCCTGGGCCCATTGTACCTGGCAGCTTCCTTAACATTAATATCATAAATGCTTCCCTAAATCCAGACAGCGTCACACAGGGCTCTGCTCTGCCCTTTGGGGGGCATGCCAGGCTCCCCTATGCCCCCCCGGCAGGGAGGGCATTGGTGTAGTCCTGGGGTAGCCCCAAGTCGACTTAGGGCTACCCCACGTCTACACTGGCTTAATTTGACTTTAAAAAGTCGAATTAATCCTTAAGTCTAATTAAATGTAGGTTTAATAAAGTCGACTTAATTTACCTTAAGTCGACTTAAGCAAGCTGCTTAAGTCAACTTAAGAAAACTGTAGTGTAGACGCAGGGTAAATTAAGTCGACTTAAGCAAGCTTAAGTCAACTTAACATACCAGTGTAGACGCAGCGTGAGAGAGAGGCAGAAGATGCAATTTATTATTCAAATGTAAAGACAATTCTCTCTCTCTCTCTCTTCCCCACGTGTGTGTAAACACAGGAGTGCTGGTAAATTTGAGGGAAGAGCTGATTTATGTAATATCCTTGCAAATAGTAACAACAAAAAGGTCACTGGGTGAACAGCAATCTTTGTGGTGTTGTACCAATTCCGTGAATGAATAGGGAAGCTTAATCTTCAGGTTTCTCAACTTCTTACAAACCATAAATTCTCAGCAAAACACTTCTGTGACACCCTATAATATGAAGAACATAATAAAGGAAAGTTGCTTTACCTCAACAGATAAGTGGCCCATGCTATGTTACATACTGCAAAAGAATGAAAGTCCAAAAATAATGCATAGCAAAGAATTTTGGTCAAATCCCTCTTAATTCTAAGGCATTTAAATGCATAGGTACAAGTGAGGTGCAAGCCTTACGGTGATTCATGCATCAGCTTGTCACAGTGGGTTTGCAAGTGTATGCCTGCCTGTTTGTTCATGGAATTGGGAAAAACACGAATTTGCCATTGAAGCTTTTGTACTGTAGGCAAGAAACATAATTCCAAGATAAGAAGTGCTCTACTGAGAG
Organism: Pelusios castaneus; assembly: GCA_007922175.1. Lineage (NCBI taxonomy): Eukaryota > Metazoa > Chordata > Testudines > Pelomedusidae > Pelusios > Pelusios castaneus. The sequence continues at coordinate 14,882,227 of ML685821.1, forward strand.
AAAATATCCATCAATATACCACAGGAACTTCAGTGTTTTTATAAAACATATATTGAGTGAAGAAAAAAATTGCAGAGCAATAAGTCAATGTAATGACCTCTTGGGTACAGTGTTTAAGTTTTTTCCTAATTCCATTAACATTGCTATTTTTACAGAAGAAAAGCCTGACAGAATTGATTTGGTTTTAATTAGAGATATGAAGCAAGGGATCTGTAGAGTTTACAAATCCTTTAGACTATGCTGGGAAGATTCAAAAGCCAGTTTGAGTTTGCAGAGGTTTCTTATTGTTTAAACCTTTTTTAAAAAAGGGAAGAATTAAAAACTGGTTCTCTAGGTAAAGAGAGGTTTGTGCTAAGTGTTAGGGACAAAGGAGGAACTTTGGGAGCGATGTAAATAACAATATCATTAAGGTAGGCCATATCAAATCTATGTTCAGGATGTGTTTGCTCTTTCCCAACCTCTTCAAGGGCCCTGGTGCACAGTGCAGGACTGGATCCGAAATCTGGAAACTCACCATCATTCTCCCACTGGTTTTGCTAGGGAAAGTCACATACTCTGTGAAATTGAGAATAAGGCTCTCTGGCTAAGTCTACACTACAATAAGTTAGGTCGACTTTGTTAAGTTGACCTAATAGGTTGACTTTAAGTAGACCTAAAGTTGACTTTATTAGGTTGACTTAAAGTGCTTCCCCTGAACGGGGACTTAGTAAGTCGACCTAACTGCCCTTAGGTCAACCTAATAAAGTGGACTTACGTGTCCACACTGTGCTTAGGTCCACCTAAGGAGTCGACCTAAGGGTTAGGTCGACCTAACCGGCAGTTCTTAATAAGTCAACTTAACTTTTCATTAAGTTGACTTAAGGAATTTCTTAAGTCAACTTAATGAAAGCCTGGTGTGGACAGGGACTAAGTTAGGTCGACTTAAGTCTCCTTAAGTTGACCTAACTTGCAAGTGTAGACATAGCCTCTGTTACACCATGAACAGTAATTCATATTGGGGAAAAAAAAATAATTCCACTATCCATACAAAATGATGGGGTCTAAATTAGCTGTTACCATTCTAGAAAGTGATCTTGGGATCACTGTAGGTAGTTCTCTGGAAACATCTACTCCATGTGCAGCAACAGTCAAAAAAACTAGGAGAATGTTAGGAGACATTAGAAATGTAAAGGATAATAAGACAGAAACTATCATAAATATAAATCTATTGTATTGCACACAGCTTGGAGATTGTGTACAGTTCTGATCACACTAGCTCAAAACTTAGAACTAATGCTGTACAGAGAAGGATAATAAGAGAGTTTACGGGTATGGAACAGTTTCCTTAAGAGAAGATATTTAAAAGGCTGGGGTTGTCCTCCTTCAAAAAGAGATGATTGAGGGGAAAGATGATGCAGGCCTATAAAGTGAGGAATGGTTTGAAGAAAGTGAATAAGGCAGTGTTGTTTATCCCATCACATAACACAAGAATTAGGGGTCATCCAGTGAAATTAACAGGCAGCAGGTTTAAAACAAACATAAGGACTTTTCTTCACACACCACACAATCAACCTGTGAAACTCACTGCTCAGGGATGTTGTGAAGGTAACTGAGTTCAAACAAGAATTAGATAAATTATATGGAGAATACATCCATCAATGTCTATTAGCCAAGGTGGCCAGGAACATCACCTTGCTCTGGATGTCTCTAAAGCTCTGACTGCTAAAAGCTAGGCTGGACAAAGGGGTTGAATACTTGATAGAGTGTCCTGCTCTGTTCACTTCCTCAGAAGCATCTGGCACAGGGCCACTGTCAGAAGATAGGATACTGAGCTAGACAGATCACTGCTCTGACACACTATGGCCATTCTTATGTTCTTACTATTTCTCATGACAGTGATTTGCTGTAATTTGTGAACTGAGATTTCAGCTTCAGAAAGATAGAACTAGACTAGATTTTGTTTGGTTAAGATGTAAAAGTCTGGGCAAAAATGATGGAGATGCTTTGATTGTGAGCAAAAGTCCCAAAAAGGGTTATAAAGTATTTTAATTAGAGATCAGCTCTTGGTCGTTCAAATTCACATTTGTAAACAGTCAAGGGCTTGCAGAGCGTGTTGTGCATGGAAATGTTAAGTGTAAAAATGGCACCTGGGCTAATAAAGCAATCACCCATCCCAATGAGACGTGCTGAGAAACAACAAGAGTTTCATTGCTGCAGAATTAGGAGAAGTGTGTCTTGTTCTGCCACTGCTCATCAGTTGTAAGTTCCAAGGAAGAATCAGCTGAAGAGGATTTATGACAGAACCACTCTCCCCCCTTCTCTGTAGAACATCTGCAATTGATATGCTTCATCACCACCCCCGCATTCCTATCTCAGAAACAATAGCTGGATTTGGCTGCAGCTGACTAGCTAGCTGATACAAAATCAAACACCTGAATACCATATATACACAGCTGCACTGTGCCATGGCTGAGCTATCTTTTACAAGCCATATATTCTTCCATTGCCTGGATGTGTCAGAGAAGGACTGCATGTCAGAATAACAAACAAGGAGTCCCGTGGCACTTTTAAAGGCTAACACATTTATTTAATGCATGAGCTTTCTTGGGAGAAAATCCCACTTCGTCAGACGCTTGGGATTTTCTCCCACCAAAACTCATGCATTAAATAAATGTGTTAGCCTTTAAAAGTGCCTCAGGACTCCTTGGCTATGTCTACACTGGCAAGCTAGGTCAATTTAAGGAGGCTTAAGTTGACCTAACTTAATCCTTGTCTACACTAGGCTTTCATTAGGTTGACTTAAGGAGCTTCCTTAAATTGACCTAATGAACGCTTAGGTCAGCTTAATAAGAACTGCGGGTATTCGAACTAACCCTGCTTAGGTTGATCTAACCCTTCCTTAGGTCGACATAAGGCCAGTGTGGATGCATAAGTCCACTTTCTTAGGTCGGCCTACGGGAAGTTAGGTGGATTTACTAAGTCCCAGTTAAGGGAAACCACTTATTAAGTCGACTTAACAAAGTTGACCTAACTTTTCCTAGTGTAGACATAGCTCTTGTTTGTTTTGCTGAGCCAGACTAACATGGCTAACATAGATATTTAGACAAAAGGAGTTAAATATTGTTCATGAACAAAAGTATCTATCGAGTCCATCCTTCCTACCCCTGGGAACATGTGTCAGTAGGAGTCTGAAGTAGTTGCATTCTCCATACCTGACATACTGAGAAGCTGTAATCCTTCCTTGTACATGCAAGCCTGTCCACAGTGATCTGCAACTTTGTGATCATAAGGCTGGACAACTTTAATAAAATTACATGGTATGATGAAACCACTCACAGATTTCAGCCATTGCAGAACATAGGAGCATGAATTAAAATGGTGAGAATGAATGACACTCACACTCATAGAGTGACTTGCACATTCATACTTCAGTGGCTGCATGTCAGTGCTTTAATTTGAGCAGAGCAAGTCCTAAATATTAGGCGCCAATCTACCAGAGTATCCCTCTGCTTCTCTATATCCCACTGTGGCATCTGAAATCAGTGGTAAAGATCCAGCTGATTGTTCTGAGACAGAACACAGAGTGGGCAGTAGGTAGTGCCTTTCCCAGTGAAGGCATTTGTTGTTGGGACATTTTTCTTCTAAATACAGCAATACATAAAATGTAGGGCTAGGCAGCAAACCAAAATTCTTCCTGTGAGAAACTTCAACTGACAAATATTCAGCTGAAATTTCTCAAAAGAAAAATATGTTTCCCTGTTGAAAATTTCATACCAATTCAAACTTTTTTTTTGCTTTTCTTTCAAACAGACATCTTAAGATGTTTTTATAGGACTGAAAACTGAAATGTCACTTTTATGTCACACAACATTTGACAATTGGATGAAGTGCCTGGGTTTCTTTAATTCAAAAAGCCAAACTACTGTGAAGTTTTAAGTTGAAATTAAATGAAAATTTTGCATTTTCTGTCAGAAATGCTAATTCAGAATGAAAATGTTTGCTTTAACATTTCCTTCAGGAAAATAAATAAAATTTTGTCAGAATTGACAATTTTCCCACAAGGAAAAAAATGGTTTTGACAAAGTTTTTTTTTTTTTTGGTCAGGAAAACTTTATGCGCAGAGGATCAATACCAGCTTTTCTCACAGCCCTCAGAGCAATAAGACAAAAGACATTTTTAGTTAATGCCTATTTTTGAGTTTTTATAGTTCTTTTATCCTCTGTGTTACCAAATGTCTTGGAATGCTCTTTTGGTGAGGATTTATAGCTTGTGAACACTTGGCATCAATCAAGACTAATAATTCTTCATTTATGCACTAAACAGGTACATCACAAATAATATCAGTATCCGGTCAATATGCTTTTGCCCTGACCTGGCAAAACTTCTTTATGGACGTTCTGCAACTCTTTACTGTGACTATTTACAAGGCTGTCAGTTGTAGTGGTTTTGTGACCTCTGGGAAATGGACTGAGACCATAAACTCATTTCACAAAGGCTGCTACACAGTTTTCAAGTAGTAACATCTTTCAGTCATTACAGATCAAGGGTGATTTTGAACTGGCAGCACAGAAAAAGTCACTATATCTTTTAACCAATCAGATTCTCCCCTCCTTCTTTTTATACTATGCAGGTATGGGTGGAAGAGGCTGTTATATTCTTAATTAGGCAAAGTATCTAGATCTAATTCATTACAAAACACCAAGCTCTCCAACAGAATGGTTATTCTTCCTCTGAAATTTGTGAGTACCCACAAAAATATACTGTAGGAAGACAGAACAAATCACCATACAGCCCATTACTGCAAATATGATTTACTCATGTTAGTAATCCCATTGATTTCTCGAGTGAGTAAAGTTACACACACGTTTAAGAGTTTGAAGGATCAGGCTCCCAGGTTGGACTTCATGGATAATGAAGGAAACGTCTGTATTAGTTTTATGAATATTAGGCAGTTCCTCAAATTACCAGCTTGATGTTACTCTGTCTGATGACAGAGTTAAATGAAAAGGGGCTGTCATGAAGTACAAGCAAGAGAAATGGTCAGAGATAAGATATCTCTGGGTAAACATCTACAAGGGTGTTCTGCAAGCTGAACCATTAATCGGGAAGTTACACAGAACTACACCACAGGCAGTTTGTCAAAGGCTAAAATCGAAAGGACTCCAAACAGTTAAAATTTCTTCTGTACTGGGAAGGGGTTTCACTCATCAGGGGCTGTTTTTGGAAGCAAATTGAAATGCAGATCCTCTGGGATGGGTATGGGCAGGTAGACTTGTTTGAGCTTTGAGGGAAATGATAAACTTTAGGTAAGATCTAAGCAAGTGGGCCATTTGGTGTTTTATCCCTCTCTTGGATTGCTTTGTAGCTTTAGCTACACAAACAATACGTTTGTTTCCAATAAACTGTAGAGAGTCACTTCAGTCAGCTGATGACTACAAACTCTTGGAGGGAAATTTCTTGCAGGTGCCAAACACAGATGGGCCTTTTGCATTAACACAGGTGGAAAACAAGTGACTGCAACCCAGAGACCCAGTCTAAGATTGGTTGAACTGTGGGGTTCTATCCTTAAGAGAGGTGAAGGAAACAAATCCTACCACTTAAGGTGTGCCCTCAAAAGGGACTGTTTGTCCTGTAATCATGACTGATTTGTTAAGTCACTTTTCTCAAGTTCTTCTAACTTTTCTCATACAGGTACTTTACAGTTCCAGTAGATGTGAAGCACAAATGCATTTATCCCTAGCTGCACAAACACATTACTCCACTTTAATACCAATGTCAGTTACACATACCCACCCTGTACTCATTATTATACCATTACATACTTTTATAGACACTATCTTCATTTCTTGAACTGCCAAGATTCTTAAAAGAAAATGTATCCATTTTTCTATTTTTTTCCCCAGAAATGCCATGAAGGTGTACGCAAGAATTGCAAGTGACTGTACAAACTCCAGGCTGTCAATTCACCCTGATATGATCACAAGACCTGCAAATACATGCTCTATCACTCCCTCAAACAATAAACAAGAGGCATAACCAGCTCCTGTTTCTGGCTGGGCCCCTGAGTCTCCAGCAAGTGGAGCTGCTGGAGTGTCAGGAGGAGGTGGAGGGGAAGAAGCATCCCAGCCCCTGCTGCTTCAAGGCCACAGTGGCTGCCGAGGCTGGAGCTGTGAGGCAAAGCTGGGAGAGAGCCGCCCACCCCCACCTATCTGCCCATAGCGCTGTTGCTCGCAGTTATGGTGGCAAAGGTCGGGCTACTGCCAGAAGCTGCAGCAGGCAGGGGTGGCTAGGACTGCTGGTCAAGCAGGTGGGCCCAGGCCCACCCATAACTATGTCCCTGCACCAAATCTTCTTGCCATCTTCATCTGGAGCATCAGTACTTTGACCTTCTTCCTAAGGGGTTTGGGGGAAGGAGAGAAAAAGAGGTAACAGTGGGGAGAGACTGGGTCAGAGAGGGAGAATGAGAAAATGCTGGAGGATTTAAAAAAAAAAGAAGGGGGGTTAAGTGTTGAAAAAAATGTCCAGAAGGAAAAGTTGAAAGGAAAGGAGAAATGCAACAAAAATTACACTAGGGAGACAATAGATGGCTAGTTTCTTAGTTGCTGTGAATTGGGGAAACTCTACTGACTTCTGTGAAGCTACACTGATTTATCCCAATTGAGGATCTGACCCAATAACTTAAAAGATAAATAACAGAAAATTATGCTGCAGTTTGAATTTATAATTTAACAATGTCAGGAAGTTCAACAATGTCACAATCACTCCTTTGAAAGATAGGTCTATTTGATATGTCACAATGGAAAAAATAATAAAAATAAGTAAGAAAACTCAAGTTGAGCTGCTTTCTTGAAAAGTTATCTTTAAAAGCCAGATTAGAAAAGGCTAAAACAAATAGTAATTTAAGCCCTGAAGACCACTGAAAGAAGTCAGTGAGAGTTTGACTGAATAACAACAAACGATTCTATTTTTTATTATATTTTTATATATAATCATTTATTTAACAACAACAACAGTTTACTTTTAGGGGTGGTGTGAAAAATGAAGGAGAAACATTATATTCATATATATTTTTGCAATATTTACAATAAAACGAGTCTGAAAACAAAATGAATAAGGATTTGGCTCTGAGTTCTTTGTGCAAAATTTTAAAGACTGGTCTTGCACAAAAATAAAACATGCACAGTGGTCTAGTGGCAGGATAACATTTTAACAAATGGGTAGGTCAAAATGTAACTGGTAGACCAGGTGTCCCATTGACTTGTATAATAAGGCCTGTGGCCACTTGGAGCCCTGGCCTTCTGCAGCCTGAGTCTCCACCGATAGAGCAATACATTTGAAGTAAATGGTGCTGAAATTCAACCTAACATCACCCCAGCAAGTGGCGTAGGGCTCAGGTCAAATTCTACAAGTTGAATTTAGGTCTCTGTAGCCAGAGAGAAGGGAAAATCGACTTCATTGGGCTCTGGGATCTATCCCAGAACTCTCTGTTCTTGATGCTCTTGATTTTGCACTGTGCTGCACTCTGGCAGGTAACCAGCACATAGCTCCTCCCCTGCCTGCAGCCCCGGGAAGTTTTGAATTCATCCCGCTCTCTGTGTGTGGCACTGTGCCTCTCTGTGCCTGCTGCAGAGAAAGACAGCATGGAAATCTTTTCATGCTTTTTTTGTGTGGGGGTAAGGGGAGAAGAAGAGTGAGCACATTGCATCATGGGAGGACGACTGCCTCCCAACAGGCCCATGTGCCTAGTTGCACTGTGGGATGGCTACCCACAATGCTATGCATTTCAGGAAGTAGTAAGGGTGAGTAGTGGGGCCAGAAGAGCCTGGAGTAAGGAGCATGGTGTGATCATGCTCCTGCACTTTCTCTAATTTGTTGGCATAGGATGGAATTACAATCCCGTAGACAAGCCCTGTGTTTAAATAGGCAGCAGGTTTAAAATAAACAAAAGGAAGTATTTTGTCACCCAACACACTGTCAACCACTGGAACTCCTTGCCAGAAGACATTGTGAAGGCTAAGATTAAAAGAGGTTTAAAAAAAGAACTAGATAAGTTCATGGAGGGTAGGTCCATTAATGTCTATTAGCCAGATGGGCAGGGATTGCTTTTTGCCAGAAGCTGGGGCTGGGTGATGGGATGGATCACTCAATGATTACCTGTCCTGATGGTTTGAGAAAACAATGGTTTGGTTAAGAAAAACAATAGCAGGTTTAGCAGACTATGTTGGAGGATTCCTGAAAGTGCTACATGTTTAGTGTTCCATTTATATGCTGCCTAATGACTGTTCATTGGTTATAAAGGACATCCAAAAATTTGTTTCTCATCTATTTTATAAGATAGCTTGTTGGCCAATAACAATTTACAAATGTATAGAATAGGCACATTTTTGTATTTAGCATGTGGGATAATAAAAGTTGGAAGTCTAATCTGATACTTCATGCTATGATGCTACATGAAATTTGAAACAATTAGAAAAACTCACTTTCTGACTTTGGGGGCTCGGCTACTGAAAACAGACCCTGATTACTTACCTTACTAATGATTCCCAAAAGACCTGGTTTATGCCTGCAGTCATCACTTAGGAAAGATGCACCAGGGACACCAAAAGGAAACTGCAAAAACCTGTGCGTGTGGAATAAAGCTTTAAAGCTAAAAATAAAACCACAGCTCTTCTCCCCACTGTTCTTATTATTCTAATGATTCTCCCTGTTATTTATACCACTGAGCCAATGTTTCCAGGCACATCAGAAAGTTTTTTGGAAAACTGAAGTCAGACCTGAGGTTTTATGTACTTTGAGTCTGATTCTTATTTATGCTGTTTTACTAAGGCCTCTTTATACTGCTAAAGCAGTGCAGAGGGATTTTCACATAACTGATAATCAGGCTCTTCTTTTATCTGCAGATCCTTATACAATTTTAATTTTTTAAAAAAATGATAAATCCCATATTAAAGTTTTCGAGTAGTCCATATAGCAATTTCATTTCTGGCGTAAATTCACTGAAATCAGTAGAATTAAGCCAATGATGAATTTGGCCCATTTCATTTTTAAATTCTTTAAAAATATTTTGGTATTCATAGAACAGTGAAAGAGCAAATGATGTCTTAATATGAATTAGAATATTTAAATTGGATTCTTTACAAAATTTATATGCAGGAATGTTACAGATTCTGCAAAGGACTTGCACCTAATAGACTTACACCTAATGATTCTCAATGATAACATGTGGCAAATGGGAATCTAAGTTACAGTCATCATCCTCAATTTTAATAGTTAATCCCCTTTCTCTCAGTTAAAAAAACAAATTTAACATAAGCATTTTTTGCACAAAGGCAAAATATTTTCCCTTGGTAGTTATAGAACTTTAAAATAAATCTTAATTCATTTTACAAGTAAACACTCATACGTCAAATGAAAACCAAACAAACATTCAGAGGCCAAAGAAATGCAAACTCAATTTAACATGATGCAACAATCATACAAATGCATCTAAAACTACAAAAAGTGCCTGTTTTTGCTCTTATTTGAATCAGTGGGTGTTTTGCCATTGAATTCAATGGGTAGAGGAATGGGGTGTACTTCGCAGTCATCTTAATAAAAAAATGCAATCTATGGTTAAACGTAGCATCCTTAAGAAAAAATAGACGTTCCAAATAGATTTTTCCGAGGATTTTAAATATTCCTTTCAAAGCTGTTGAGTTCAAGGATGTTCCAATGCAGAGGTTTTGCCCTCAACTGTAGCTAAATTTATACTGGACCAGGAAATACTAGAAAAATGGAACAATCCGTCACCGAGTATGCCTATTCAGTTTATTTAACTTGAGTGAATTAATAGCCAATCAACCTTTGTAAAGGTTACTCTGGATACTCCTCAGTCATTTGACTTGCACCCTACAGATCAGTCTAGGGTAAACTACAAACTTTTGTAGCCTGAATCCAGTTTTTGGGGAGTGTCCAGATTAGTTTTTACAAAGGTGTTAAGCATGTACAGTTAGGAAACACAAGCCCAGAGAGAGGGATGGAATAGATGGACTAAAGGCATGTCTACACTACAAAGTTAAGTCAACTTAATTTAAGTCAGCATTCAGCCATTGCAGGTAATTAGGTCGGTTGGGCACGTCCACACAATGCTCATTGTGTTGGTGGAGTACTTCCTCACTAACAGTACTCGCTTCGATGTAGAGAGCAGCGCCCCATGGGTAGCTATCCCACAGCACAACTAGCTGTGTGGGATGCTCAGAAGGGCTTGCGATGGAACTAAACCACAATTGCAGGGTGGAACGGGAACATGGCTCTGCAGTTCCATAATGCAATTTCCTTCTTCCTTCTGCTGAAATCGACAGCAAACAAATCATACTTTTCCACATCTTTTTTTGAAAGCCTGGCTTAGCCATGAGCATGCCAGAGCTTGGGAAGCATGCAGCCAGTTCAGCTGTGCAGACCTTTTGTGAGCATCACAAACACCTTGCACCTTATCGGGCAATATTTCGAGAGCCAAGACAGGAGCCACCACATGGAACACTGAAACGTCCTTCACGCAGCCCTGCTGCCAGCCATAAAATGAAACAATTCCCTGGTGCTGCTGGCAGTCATGTGAGAGGTGAACACAGTGGAATGCCATTTCTGTGAAACAAACACTGAATCATTGATTTTCACGCAGCACTGCTTCATGTCCCTGGTGTAGCCCTTCTTCCCCATGCCCGGCATGATCTTTTCATAGATGTCTATTTCTACAGCTGGATCGGAGCTTTGTCTGCATGGATGCTACTCCCCACGGACCAGTAAGATCCACCACCTTTGGTGTACTCCAGACTGGTGCATATTTGAAGCATAGAGTAGCTACGATCATCTGAGCTGCCGATCTGTCCATGATGATCAAACAGGAAATGGGAATTCAAATGTTCTTGGGGCTTTAACAGGGGAGAGGCTGTTTCCTGTGTACTCGGCTGCTGGTGCAGCAGAGTTGAAAACAATCCTCAGGGTGGACGCAGTGGGAGACTTCCTGGAAGCCAATTCAGTTGACTTATACAATGCTGCATCTACACTGCCTCTCTGCTGACCCATCATCATCACTGAATAAAGTGCTGCGCCTCTCACTGAGGTGGAGTAATTAAGTCAATGTAACAGGGAAGTTAGGTCAATGAAGGGACGCGATAGTTTAGATGCATATGTTATTACGTTGACGTAAGGCAGTTTTCATCAACCTAAGTTTGTAGTGTAGACCAGACATAGGTCTTTTCCACCTGTAAAGCCTAGTCTTTACACAGTGCTTGTATTACTTTAACAATATTGGCTTAGAAACTGGTATAGCTACATCACTGACATCCCTGAATGTGGATGTAATTATACTGGTATGAAGGTGTCTTTTATCAGTATAGCTTATCCTAGAGCCCTGCAAGGCCACAGATATCTCATTTATAGCCACAGAATGTGAAAATGTTTGAAGGATATCAAGAACATTTAACGCTAAATGGGGTTCTGATAATGGATGGGGGAGGGAAAGAACCAGGGAATGATCTGGAGTGAGCAGACTCCAGATCAGAGGACTTTAAAATAAATGCAGTCATAAAAAAAAAAACCCAACAAAAAAACACCCCCCCCCCCCCACAATCTCGCTTCAATTTCCATTTTCAGCTCCCTTTGTAAATTAAAATGAAAAAAAAAATTGCAAGTTTGATCCTGAAACCCTCCATCCACCTAGAATCTTTGAACAGCTAGTTTCAATCTGACAAGTACACCAGAAGTTTTCTTTCTTTTTTCCAAATCAAAAGGGAAAAATACTTGAAAAAAAAATTATAACATAATGATGGCTGTTCATAACTGAAATAATTTCATGCAGTTTATGCTATTTTTTACTCCATGCTGCACTGGCCTTTATTTTTTTAAGACTTAATTGTAGGTGAAGACGAAAAGTATACATTTAAGCAGGGCACTTCTTTTCTGTTCCATTTTCATAAATGCCTCTTTGCCACATCTGCTTCCCCCTTCCCCCTCCTCCCCCCGATTGTCTAGCTTTTGCAAATGTACATTCTCTTAATGTGAGAGTCTCTCTTAATGAAAAGTCAGGCAGGTTTTCTAAATTATTATTTCCATAGGGATATACAAACATAGATCCAGGAAACATGATGGCACAAGTGGAGATATCAAAACATTCTTTAATAAAGATTCTCTGGAGGAGATGGCTAATATTTGAAGATATTCATAGACTGAGTCAAACTCACACCATATACTTTATTAACATTTTTTGCTCTATGGGATGATAAAATTCTATATGTGGTTTTTGTTTTAATTTGTGAGTAAAAAGGTAGTGCTAATGAAAGATTTCATATTTGTGCTAGTTAGGTGCCCATTACGAGAGCCCATTAAAGTCAATATGTCTATGTCTAAACTGGAAAAGTTAAGTTGACTTTGTTAAGTCGACTTAACAAAGTCAACTTAAAGTCGACCTTGTTAAGTTGACCTAACAGAGTGGCAATACTTTAAGTCAACCTTGTTAAGTTGACTTAAGGCTTATGTTGACCTCAGAGCAGGTGTTATTAAGTTGACGTAAGCTCTTATTAAGTCGACTTAAGGAAGGGCTTAAGTCGGCTTAATAAAAGCCCAGTGTGGACACAGCTTTGTTTAGGTCAATTTAAGCATCTTTTAGTCGACCTAACTTGCCAGTGTAGATGTTCCCTATGAGTCTTTCTACAAATATCAGTGGACATTGGATTAAGCCCTTTATACTCATCCCATTCTTATTGAAAGAGACAATGGAAAGACATTCTTATTGTTTTACAGATTAAGAAACCCACTGACATACTAGATGATTTTTAATAAACTGTCATTGATTCAGCAGACATTTAAGGGTATGTCTACACTTTGATCTGGGGACGTGATTCCCAGCTGGAAAAGGCATACCTGATCAAGCCAGCATACTAAAAATGGAATGTAGTTGTGGCAGTGTGAATGCAGAAGGGGTTTGATAATCTGAGTATGTGACAGTCTCGGATGGGTATGTATTCAGATAGTTGGCTCCTCCCACTGCTTGTGCCACGGTGGCTACAATCTATGTCTTCGTGAGCTGGGAATCACTCTTCCAGTTTGAAGTATAGACACACTGTGTATTTAATGTGCTAACTCAATCACAGTTAGTGCAATTATGTCTGCATAAACTGCAAATTCCAGCCCCAGCTGGAAGAGTGGACAACACCCTTAGTTTACCTGTTCTATGCATGCTCTAAAGCATAGTAAATTGTGGGAAGTGTTTATTTGTTTCAGAGGTATTAGAATGCTCATTGTACTACTGTGACAGCTGAACTTATAAACCCTTGCATCTATCTGTAAAGCATTGCTGATATGCCAGGGGTTGATGGACTGAAAAGCTTTTGCTTCAGTTTGACTTTTTATCCCTACCAATCCCCATTCACATTTCAGCAAAATTAAATACCCTTCTGTTTAGATGCCAGCATCTGATGGGAGCAGTAAAAGAAGTTAATTGAAAGCTATTGGCTGTAATACCAAGTTAAGATAAAAAAAAAGAAGACAGTCATGGTTTCCTAAAAGTTCGGTAGCCGTGATATATGGTAATTTAAGACTATAAAACACAGAGATCTTGCATTCTATTCTTAGGGTTTTCCATTAGAGTTACTCTTTTTTCCATTAAAGTTACTCTTTTGACTTTTAGAGTAATCTGTCTGACTCATTGCTCTACATGGAGTGTTTCCCATCCCTGCAAAACCTGTTGATCTCACTTCTCTATTTCTTTTACAGCAGTTAGCTTGGGGCAGATACTGTCACCCTCACAGTGAATAATAGCTAACTCCATGAGCATTCCCACTGAAATCAGTGAGACTACTTCTGGAGTAAGGGACTGTTCTGAGTAAGTAAAGGAGACAGAATCAGGCCCTTAAGAATTAAGGGCCTGATTCTGCAGTTGGCAGAATGCAACCAGACTACCACACCTTTGGGGAGCCGCACTGAAATCGACTGTGTCCTGCCAAGTTCAGGATCCAGGTCTGAGGGTCCAGTCCAGCAAACATTTCAGTCATTGAGACTAAGTACAGAAACAAGCACTAAACCCAACAGTAAATGTTTGCAGGATCAAATCCTAAGGAAGCAACTGTACAAGAAACAATTTTAAATCAGGAGCGAGTTGTCCCATTGGGGCGGTGAAGGGGGCAGAGACAAGTTTGGTTGGGCTGATGGAGAAGACTGATGTGAGTGGGGAAAGTTGGTGGAAGCCATATCCTTACCTAAAGCTGTAAATGCACATCTGTGAGTAGAGCAGTAGGTGACTCCTTGAAAGTCACCTGCCTTCCAACCCTGATCCTGGTGTGGCCCTGACTGAGGCTACGTCTACACTTACCAAAGTTAGTTTGAATTAGTTAATTCAAACTAATTTTAGTTAGTTCGAATTGACTGAATTCAAACAAGCATGGCCCCACTAGAACGCTACTTCGAACTAAGCAAGTGCCCTTGTCTCTATGATGTGAGGCAGGGAGAACAGGAGCCTCATGTCAAGTGATTGATTAAAATCCAAAAATCTACCCTTCCCTTAGAATATATTTTTAATTGATAAAGGCTCTTCCTCTCTGTTTTTTTATGGTGTCCCCATCTTTTTGTTTTTTCAATGAAATAAAAACTAAATTTTGGACCAATGTGATGGTGGCCTATTTGACAATGCCTCTTGGGCTACTTGAGCTTGAACTATTTGGCCTGCTTGACAACATAACTTTAATTCTGTACTTTGCTAACTGAACTGAGAACTGGTACTTGGCAAAAAGATTAAAATTCTAGTCTCTGACCGTCAATATTCTGGAGTACACAAACTGACTCTGAACTTTTTTTAGAATGACCTTGGCTTTCCTACAATTAAGAGTCCCAATAATATCAGTGGTGAATAAACCCATTAAATAAATAAGCATATTGCACTTTTTTGTATGAGAAGCAGCAACATATGACTTCATACTATAGAAATAAACTATAGACTTCATACTAAAGAAATAAAATACAGGTCCAGGTTTAGATGGCATCTAGAGCTTCAAATTATTTGGAGAAGGCAGTAGGCCAGAACTTCAGCTGCACAGGAGCAGTGTTCAGGCCTGGCTGGTTGCACACGTGGCTTTCCCGACGGCAGTGGCTGTTTCTAATCTTGACCAGGCATCAGTTTAGCCTACAGCAAGATTTAGTCCTGCTGTATGTTGGACCTGGCTACCTTTAATCCCAAGCATTTATTGTTACAACCAGGAATCACAGAAATGCAGCTGCACTCTGGTCACAACCCTTTTCCGCAGCCATGCCTTCTCTGTTGGATGAAGAGGACAGCCTGGGCAGAAGTGGCAAAGAACTACTCTGCCTGATGAGTCCCTTTAGGAAGCCAGCTAAGTTGTTTCTCCAGCTGCCTTACTTCACCACAACTCCACAAGGGAGCAGCCAAATCATAGGGCAGGAGCTAGCCCATAGATTTCAAATACCCTACCTATAAAAGAGGCACTAAATTCAGTTAATCCTGCTCTCCTTTTCACTTCTGAGTTTCTATACAAAACTGATAACAGACATAGTGATAAACTTGTAACTCAGAGCCATGGGGCCTGTGCAGATAAGGGGCAGTACAGTGAGTTACTTGTGGGCTGCCTGTTACATTCTTCAAACTGTGTACTATAAATACCCTGAGGGATATTGCATACATTAACGTTGGCATTAACATACTGCGACTACTCTGTCTTTATTAGTTGAACCAGTTGCGCAACAGTTGTATAGTATGCTGCTACAACATAAGATTCATCCTAACAACCAGGCAGCCAATACAGCCTATTACGATGCAGCATCGGGGGTTTGTAGGCGAGGTGCTGCTCCTCCCTCCCATTGGTCAGGTCTAGATGGTTGATGGTTAGGTTAATGTAAATTGCACCAGCCTAACTGTCAATGTGTCAACTTAAATTTGGCTCCTGCCAATGTAGGTGCCTCTCTATGACCATTCAGTAACATCACCTTCCTGACTGGTGTAGGGTTACAGTTGATATAATTAGGTTGATGCAGTGTGAGTGTGAACACTGTTGGCTTACGTCAACTGTTACTGGCTTTCAGGAGTCATTCCACAATGCTCCACAATCATTACAAGAGCTTCTGGTGAAGCCTCACATTGCCCACACAAGGGGTGCGTCTAGACTGGCAACTTAGGTCAACTTAAGGATGCTTAAGTCGACCTGTACAAAGCTGCGTCCACACTGGGCTTTTATTAAGTCGACTTAAGCACCTTCTTAAGTTCACTTAATAACACCATATCTGAAGGTCGACTTAAGCCTTAAATCAACTCCTTAAGTTAACTTAAGCCCAATGTAGATGGGGAATAGTGCTAAGTCAACCTTATTAAGTTGACTTAAAGCCAGTGTGGACAGCTATGTCTACTGTTAAGTCAACTTAACAAGGTCGACTTAAATCGACTTAAAAATGTGTAGACACTCTGTTAAGTTGACTTAAGAGAGTCGACTTAACATTACAAGTGTAGACATAGCCAAGGAGCCCAATCTGTGAGCACACAAGTGATTAAATAACTGTGGTGGCTGTATACAGACGTAAGTTGGGTCAACTTTCAGACCGGAGTTATAAAACTAAGAACAAAAGGAGAGAAGCTATGTAGCAAATGCCATCTCACTTGGCTGGTGCCGAAATATTGATTGCTACTCTGACTAGTGTTAAATCTTAACTATGGTTTCACTCAAATTGCCAGGCATTTCTAGGTCCTACAAGACAAAGGGATTATGTGTACAGTGCAGAGGAGGGCTCTTGAAAACTTCCAGAAGGGCCACTGCAAGGTTACAAGGCTGGAGGACGATGGAGAGTTTGCTAGAACTTAACAGCTTTCATCAGCTTGTCCTCCTCCCATATGAAAAGACTTGCTGAAAGATAGATAGTTACAAAAGCATTCCACAGAACATACAGATGTGGCTCATGTCCTAGAAGTAGACCATACCTAAGAGGTGGGACAATAATAGTTTTCCAAGCATAGAACAGATAAGGGTATCCACAATTTTTTATTCATTATTTGTGTTCCTGTAGCTCCCAGGAATATGGACTAAGACCCCATTCTGCTACCTGGTATATAAACACAGAACAAAAATAGTGACACAACAAAGTCTTAGAGAACTTAGGGACAGATTTTAAAGAGAAATTAAAAGGAGTTCAGTGCCTACGTGGATTTGAAAATCCCACTCGGTGTTTAACTGCATCATTAGATACTTAAGCACCTTTAAAAGTCAGATCCTTATATAATCCCACAATGGACATCTTTTGTAATAGTAAATTATTGAAGATCAGTCACATTCAGCTAATTCACTAAAGAAACTCTTCACAGACAAATTACGCATTGTATAGTGCTGTACAAAGAATCAGCAGCCACCACAGGAAATGTAAGGCAATATGGGTATTTGGTTTACAAACAAACAATTTATGTCTTAATTCATCTTAACTGCTTTCAAAGGTTTTGTTCAAAAGATGAATAACACTTCCTAAAGTGTTCTGCTGTCCATGTTCCTTATTGACTCAAACACAGGTGGGCTCATTTCTAAAGGAATACATCTGGAAGGTGGTCCTACACATAAAATCCCCTCATCATTTTTAATGACAGAGTTGTTCCCAGTCGGAAAAATAATACAATGCTCATTTATCTTTAAGAATTCCTTGCCCTCATTTTTGCCCTTCATTCTAAATCTGTCAGCAGTTAATTAATAATAGTAATAGCCAACTTTTTTTCAAATGAGGACATCTAAAATAATATTTAGGCATCTAAATAAGAGGTGCTGAGTTCCCAGCTCATACTGAATTCTGCAAAATTAGGCTTCTTACCCAGGGTATGTCTACATTGACAACAGCAAATTCGCCACCATCAGATCGATTTATCTGGTTTGATTGAGCAGCAGTAATGACATGCTCAATTGATCTGGATTTCTATCTAGTAAAACCATCTCCTCAGGTGGTACAATGCTGTGTTTCTCATCAGTGCCGTGCAGTGGAGACAGCGTATAGAACAGGACTTATGAAGTTGATGGTGGTTATGCACGCTACTCTGCATAGCTTGCCTAACTCCTGTCGACAGTCACCAAATGTCACTGGCAGTATAGTCTAGGCCTTAGTACCTAACTTCACACACTAGGGCCCAGGTTTCCAAAGGTAGCCAGCAAGAAAAATTGTGGTCAGATTTTCAAAAGAGCTCAACTCCCATTTAAGAATGTAGATTTAAAAAAAAAAAACATTCGGCAGCTAGCAGTTTCCATTTGTTCTTCATGGTAGTTGCTGGGTGCTTTTTAAGAGTTGGCCATTTCATTTAGTTGCCTAAATAGGAGATGAGCTCTTTTGCAAAAGTGATCACTCATTCTGGTGATCTATTGGAACTACTAGGTGCTTTTGGAAATCTGACCCTCTAACTTGAAAGTTTGGACTATAAATAATATTCATATATTATTCCTCACTTTCATGGCACCTTTTCTCCAAGAATTGCAAAGTACTTCACAAGCATCAATTAATTGAACAACATAGCCCACAGAAGAGAGCAACTGCATGAAATCCTGGCTCTGCTGAAGTCAATGATGAAGCTCCCAGAGAATTCAATTGGATCAGGAATTCATTCATGGCATCTATTTTACATTTGAATAAAATGAGATACAAAGAGCTTAACAGACTTCTCCAAGGGCACACAGAGTCAATGGCTATGCTGTGACCCCTAGGCCCTGATTTTGATTTCAGTAACTGCAGGGTAAATCAGGAGAAACTCTTGTCACAACATTGGAGTTGCACTAATATATCACCTAGGACATAATAACTTTGCCTGTTCTCTTTATCTAACCACTAGACTTCCTCTCTCCTTCCCAAGGCAAAACAAGAATATGGAGTAATATCTCCTTCATATGGTAACCATTACATTGACTCTCAAACTTATAAACTGGCTCCTCTACCTATCCACACAAAGATGCATTTCTTTTCCTTCCTACAGCAAAGCAAGCAATATGGAGCCATAACAGTATCAAACTACAAACATTGTTAACCTTAATGATGAACAGGCAATAACAATTAGCATGAAGCAAGAACTGGCTTATATGGTAAAACTCTGAAACCTTCAAAGAGACAAAACACATAAAAATTAGTGCCAAGATTTTAAAAAATAGGGGCCTAAAGTTAGCCCTCTAAATTCACATTAGGCACTTGCCGTTTTCAAAAGGGGTGAGCTCCCATTCCCTTCAGTATCACTGATGAATAACTGGTTAGCTGTGGTCTGCACTAGTGGATGATTTGGCATGGTTTATCAAAGCCACCCAACAGGTAGCCAAAACTGGAGGGTAAACTGGCATACCTAGAAAGTGTGGCAAGGGATCCAAATCTGTAGATCAGGGGTTCTCAACCCCTGGCCCATGGGTCAAAAGTGGCCTGTGGGGCTTTCTGAAGTGGCCTGTGAAGCCCTGCCCCACTGGTTGGGAGTCGGGCCGCAGCTGCCCACTCCCGGCTTGGAGCTGGACTGTGGCCACCCGCCTCCCTCCCCCAGTGCTGGGCTCTTCCTGGTTGGTCAGCAGAGGCAGGGGACCCTAGTGAGGAGGGAGGGAGGCACCAGCTAGCCGGGAGGAGCCAGGAGCAGAGCAGGGAGAGAGCTAACTGGGCCGGGGCCATGGCTGAGCGGGCACCCCCCAGGTGAGGCTCGGCGGGGGTGCCCTGTCCCAGTCCCGAGCAGGGCAGGACACCCTGCACGGGAGGAACCCGGACTGGAGCTGGCCTGTGGGAAGCACTGTGCTGGGGCCGGTTTGGGCTGAGTAGGGCCCAGCACTGCCCCTCCATACATCCGGAAGAGCAGAGCGAGGGGCTCACATCCACCCGGGGCCAAGCTTGTGTCCAACCCGCAGCATCAGCACTGGGAGAGAGAGCCAGCCTGGGTCCTTGGAGGCCCATCGGGGCTGGCCCAGAGGTGGTGGAGGTTCTGGGTGATTATGGGCATCTAGCCCCTTTAAAAAACAAACAAACTTTTTAATTTTTTTGAAAAACCTTTTGGGCTCAAGGGCCAAAAATAATATAATTTTTTAGAAACCTGAAGGACCACCA
This sequence comes from Pelusios castaneus, assembly GCA_007922175.1. Taxonomy (NCBI): domain Eukaryota; kingdom Metazoa; phylum Chordata; order Testudines; family Pelomedusidae; genus Pelusios; species Pelusios castaneus. The sequence continues at coordinate 14,902,267 of ML685821.1, forward strand.
GTCTATTTAATTAAAAATATGTAATTAACTGTAATTAAAACTTAATTTGAATTTAATTAATTAAATTGCAATTAATTAGACTGCTGGCCTTTCAGGGTTGTAAAAATTATATTTGTGGCCCTTGAGTCAAAAAGGTTGGGAACCACTTGCTGTAGATAGATATTGACAAGGGGGGAAATGATGAAGTGTGACAGATGGGGCCTAGGGTTCCCCCAAAGGGGAGGAGTGTTGGTACAGCTTCTGTATCATACAGGCCCCCAAAAGTCACGCTTGGCTTCTGGCCACCTATAACACAACTGTTTGAGAGCTTTTCTGGGTGCAGTGGGGCCCAACAAACCAGCTGGGTTGAACAGGAGGCTGCCCTGAAGCCCCTCTGGACACATCCCTTATGGTGGGTTCTGGAGCGAGTCTCACTCCTCTACTGTCCTGTCCTCTTCTGAGGCCTCCGTTGGGCTTTTAAGCCCCACCTCCTGCAAGGGCATGCACAGCATGCATGAAAAGGTGGGGCCTTCCTGGCCTATAAGGAAGCTAAGGGCTCTCCCTCTGTTGGGAGGGGCTGGTACACACTGTCACATGGATGTGACATTATTCAGTTCAAAATAGTGATTCATTTTCAAATTTTCTATTGGCTCATTACTGATTTTCCCAGAATATAATGGATAAAACCCAGAGCCTGAACATTGGTTACATGTTAAATGTAGGCAAAGAGGCCATGTAGTCTCTGGTTTGATTCTCTGTCAATTTATTTAACAACATTGCTTGTGTCTGACTGAAAAGTTTCTCATACATGAAATATAACTTTATAGGGCTGATGTTATCTCATGCTTTGATATTCTTCATAAATGGAGATTGCAATACAATGCCGACAAGCTCTGGCAAGATGAAACAAGTGTCCATAATAGATACTTGGCCTGGGAAAATTCTGTGTTTTAATTTTAAAGCTACTTATTCTGACAGCATTAGACACAGAGTTTTTAAAGCAGTGCAAGCTAGGTTTTCAGGACAGCTCAGCACCAAAATAAATACTGAGTTCTTTTGAAAATCTGATGATAAATGTTACAATATGAACTGCTCCAGCAAGGGCACTTTTGAAAACCAGGCCCTTATTTAGGTGCCTAAAATGGGAGCTGAGCTCCTCTGAAAATCTGGCCACAATTGTGTATTCTGAGCCATTGGAAATCTGGTTGGCCCTGGCAATTTTGGAAAGCTAGCCCTAAATGTGATGATTTATATGTTATTATCCAGAATGCCCTTCCACCTGAGAGACATTTCATAAAGGTTATGGGTGGTATAAAGCTCAGAGAACAAACAAAAAACGTATGACGTGTTTGTGGATGCACTGCAATTCTTTTCTGCCTCCTAACTGAGGCCTTCTAATGTTAGACAGCCCTGAAATGTATAGGGTAACACTCAGTGAATTCACCACATGATCCATGCCATTTCTTTACCTTAAGTCATTTATTTAAAAACTTATTTGAGATTTGTACATATCAGCTGCAATCCAAGCACGCAAAAGCTTCAGGTGCTACAGTATATTGTGACATGAGTGCTTGTCTCTCCAGTGATGTAGTTTAGTGCAGGGTTTTTTGATAACACAGAGAGAACTTTGTTTTGGAGAGCTGTAACAATCATTCCCATAGATATAGGCATTGTGGTATAAGCCTACTGCATGCCTGAGACTGAGTTAGAGGACTACTGTATAAACAATAGTAATAGTAATGCTATATGTTGCATATGACACCTGGTACTGTAACAGGCCTGTTTCCATTTTGTACATGCAAACCAAGCAGGCCGTTGTAATCTGAGAAGAAACATCTGGCTCAGTTGCTTCTTTTTTTTTTCTTTAATGTGAAAAAGCCTTCAAATGGCCACGGAAATGTCTAATAATTAGCTGCCTTTTAAAAATTAGCAGAGTATCACTTGGTTATGATTAAACTCATTTCAAACCTGTTCCTCAGGAAATACCAGTATTAAATTCCAAGCAATTCTTAAGGCAAACCCACTTAGCATACAATAATAGAAAAATACATTCGTTCCAGGTGCCGACTCTGCAGAACCTGACATTCGAGTCTGTTTATCCTTTCCACTGTCTCCCTAACCCTTTTGGATTTTGTTATTCTATAATCCTTCAGTATTGTCCTGTCTCTTTCTCATGCAAGGGCTGGCTGGGGAGAGAGGAAGCACTAATGGAAGGAATATGGATCAGAGCCACAAAACTAATCCTAATATGGGCTTTGTTTTTCTATTATGCAGCTGGGCTAACAGATTCTTCCATTACCACTGCCCCATGCAATGGGCATACAGAGGCTCGGATATCATTTCTCCAATTTTTATTACATTTGTTCATTTTTTTGTTAAAAATTAATATTATGCAAGGTGTACTACAAAGCACAAAGGAAGATGGAGTCTCTCCCACAAAGGTCTTACACACACACACACACAGAGAAGATGCTGTGAATTGGCCAATATTTTAAAAAATGATTCATCATTTTGGGTGCCCACTCTAAAATGAAACTATTTTCTCAGCATGTGGATGCCTGGCACTTTTTGAAAATCAGACTCTTTTACAGTATCTCAAGCAGAGCATCCAAAAACGATGTATCCAAAATTACGTCACTTCAGAAGAACTTGGCCCTTGAATGTTTTTCTTTTTTTAAATTTCATTTTCATTTTCAATAGTAAGTGTTGACAGCACTTTACTGACAACGGTGAAAGTTTATGGACCTCATAGAAGAAATGGATTTAGAATAGAGGGGCTTTTTAAAATGAAAAGGACAAAAACATTCAATGACATTTTTTGCTATAAGTGTTAACTGTTTTTGCCCAATTCTGGTTTTGAGGAGGACTTTGAAAGAAGGGAGGAGGGGACTTGGGACTAGAGCTGGGTGAATAACTGATATTTTGGTTTGCTGGCAGTTCCAAAAATAACAAAACAAAAACCAATCAAACCAAACTATTCAGTTCAGCCCAAACTGAACCTAAAAATAGTGAAAAGTATCAATGAATTGGTTTTATTTAAAAAACAAAACAAAACAAACTATTTTGGGCCAAATGAATTGACTCAAAGTGGATTTATCCAGACAGCAGTAATTAGACCACTCACCCACAGTTCTGAATTTGTAATGAAAGAGGTGCAGGGGCTCAAGCAGCTTTTCTTTTGCTTTTAATAACTGACGCAGCAAATCCAAAGGTTTCGGGGCTATGAACTGTCAAGCCTAGAGTTCAGGGGCTTGGCCCTAGCAAGCCCTGAACAAATTAGGCACTGCTCACCTGGAATGTCCAATTCCCCCTTCTGCTTTATGAAGAGATAGGATTTGAATTTTCTACACTGCAGGAAATAACCTTAGCCATTGAGCTATGATATATTCTAGAGCATAGCTCTCTGAATCTTTCCTGTTGAAGCAGCTCCATCTTGTTTAAAATAATTAAAAATAGTCACTGGAAAAGGATCTTGAGTCTTCCACATCATAGGTGCCTGACTACAAATTGCCAATATGGCTGACAATGGGCCAGAGAAAGAATGAGAAGAGCCTGATAATGAGGGTACTGAATCTCCTGACATACAGTTATAAACCCTTGAACTGAAAGAGAGATTGTATCAGATTAGAACACCTGCTTTGGACTCATGGTAGATGTTTATTAATAATACATTTCACACTGCTGAAGTCAAATCAACAGATGTAATTGTATCTTGAAAAAATACTACACTGTTATCTTGTTTCTTTCATTTAATTTTCCTGAACTATGGACCAAATTCTGCTCAGTTCACACATACACAAATTTTTCTTTGGCTTCAGTCACAGTTTCATGTTATGAGGATGGGGGTAGAATCTGGCTGAAACTGGACAGCAATAATACAAAACACTTACAATGCTTTAAATCTTCAAAGTACTGTTTAAATATTTCATATTCACTTTTCTATATTAGAAATTTTGGTCCTGGCTATCCTCGAAGACTTTATGGTAACTGGAAAACTTGAAATTATTACAAGTGAGAAAAAAGGGGAGGGATTTTTAGTCAGTCTGTCTCTTTAACATCTTTTAAATTACAGAACCAAATGAACATCTGGGAGAAGAGATGCCTTTGGTAAAGATTCAGCATATCTGTCCCTTCAGTTAAGAGAACTCTCAGTTTACTTCTCTGACACACCCTACTCAGTTGTCCAGAAGAATCAAAACTCTTCAGAATTGATATCCCAAATATTTTTAAGGTTGCAAGCATATAGAAACAGAAAAAATACATAAAAAGAAAAACAAACAAGAATTCCCAAACCTTTCAGTCTTTTTTTTTCCCTGAGAAAAGGGCAAACTGACAAATTTAAAGGTCTATTTCACAGGTTACCTGTAATTGTTATGTATTGTGAAAAACTTTGAGACCACTGAGCTTGATGATTTATTTACTCTTCTCTCTTCAGAGTTCTTCCCTTAATCCTTTTCTTAGACTATGTCTTCACTAGAAAAGCAGGAGTAGCATAGCTGCAGTGAAGATACTCACTACCACAACGTGAGGGGGACTCTGGTTGCTATGGTTAACCCATGACCCCAAGAGGCAATAGTGTGATCAATGGAAAAATTCATGCTTTGACCTAGCAGTATCTGCACCCTGAATAGATCAGCTTTTATTGCAGTTTAGATATACCCTGGTAAACGCAAGTAAAAATCCCTTCTTCCATCTGGCAGAGAGGGGAATTGGGCCTGGGCCTTCCACATCTCAGGTGAGTACTTTAATCACTGTGTTGAAGGACCACTCCCTAGATTTTTCCCATCCCTGAGCAATGTAGTTGTGGTGACCTAACTTTTTAGTGTAGACCTGGCCAAGGCTTATACTCAGGGCTGTAGCTACCATAGTAATATGAATATACATTAACAGATCCCCCATCCGAGGCCCATGTGCAATGCACCATTTACTTCTCAAGGGAGACAATGGCAAAGATTTTCAATTCTGGGAGCCTAATTTAGGCTCTTACATTCACATTTAGCCACCTAAGTAAACATCTTGATTTTCAAAAGTGTTGAGCAACTAGCAATGCCAACTGACTTTTGAAACTCGGACCCTCTTTATTTAAGTACTTGAATATGAAACTGGAAGGCTAACATCAGATACCTAGTTGTGAAAAATTTGGTGGCCACTGAACATGTTCATTAGCTTGGCAGACATAATGTCATAAAAATCTCAAATAATTTTTTTTAGAAAATCTTGAGTTGTATTCCCTTACCAGCCATCACCAGAAAATTATAGGTCACTAACATATATCTGAATTCACTTATATTTTGGCCTGTTCTTTCTGAATTAATTTAGTTACCTAGGCCTACTTGCCTATCCAGAAGCCATACAAATAGAAAATAAATGATGTGTGATGCTATTTTGCCCATCCCTGGTTACCTCATCAAGAAGCTCCCCACCCAGCCTGGCACCATAACATCGAGACAGGAAGTGCAAATTCATGACCACACAGGGTAAAAATGGTGCCCCAACAAAGCCACAATGCTAGCAAGGACTCTAAATTTAAGTTTGCCATAAAAGCTTTGAAAATGATGACACACAAAGACAGAGAAACTATGGAGAATGAAACACCTTAATTTTGAAAAACCACAAAGATCCACCCAGCACTTTTAAGCTTTGAGCTCTGAAGCATGAATTAACCATAGGCAATGTTTAACCTACCAAACACAGGCATTCATTCTTTCATACTTGGCAACTGCCTAAAATGGGATGTGTGTGTCTCAAAAACATAAACTGGACCCTGGATGTTTCTATTTCTGTTTTTAAAAATATATATTCACAGTCAACTGAGCCATACACCTGCTTTAAATGTAAGTCCAAGATTCTCAAAAGTGTTTTAGATGTCTCCATTCTGGGGTACATAATCCTGATATTCAGAAAGCTCTGAGCACCAACCCTTTGAAAATCAGTCCCTTTTAACAAGTCTCTGTTTGGGCTCACAAAACTCAAGCCTCCAGAATCAGTACTGTGCATCAAAAATCATGGCCTATGGCAGCAATTTCAAAATGCTAGCAATGTTGGTCAAGTTCTACAGAAAGGCGCTGAGTATCTGAACTGCAACCATAATTAAATTAAATTATTAAGTCATTCATTATTATTGTATACTAATTAGTCAATTGTTATTGTTAATTAAGTGTTCCGAAAGCATTCCTTTCATTTTAGTAATTCAGGGCAGAGAATGCAGTTTTAAATATCTTCTGAACTAGAATGTTAGGCTATGTCTACACTTGTTAATTTAAGTCGACTTAGCATGTCCACACTCAAAGATTAAGTCGACTTAGAGGGGACCCTACAAAATCAACCTAGAGCATCCACACTGGATGCCTAGGTCAACTTGTAGGGGCTAGGTGGACTTGGGACAGGTCCATGGTGGCAGGGGGGGCACCCCTTGCCAAGTGCCAGGGGGCTCAGCATTTGCCCCATTGTACCTGGGTACAATGGGGCAAAGGGGGACAGGGATCCTGGCAGGGCACAGGGGCAGGGTGGGCAGGGCTCTGCCCTGCCCTGTGGGGGGGGCATGTCAGGCTGTGGCTGTGGCAACCACCCTGGCAGGGAGGGCAGTGGTGAAGCCCTGGAGTCCCCTAAGTCGACTTAAAGTTGACTTAGGGCTACTCCATGTCTACCCTGGCTTAAGTCGACTTTCTAAAGTCGACTTAGTCAGCAAAGTTGACTTTAAACTAGGTTTTACAAAGTCAACTTAATTTTTCCTTAAGTCGACTTAAGCAGCTGCTTAAGTCAACTTAAGGAAAGTGTAGTGTAGAGGCAGAGTAAATTAAGTCAGCTTAAGCAAGCTTAAGCCGACTTAATTTACAAGTGTAGACGCACAAGTAGCAAAAACCAATGCCAAATGGAAAACTGTTAAATGCATTAAGTTTAGGTCTTTGTTGCATCGCTGTAGTTCGCATTAGTATTTCTTCTGCAGGTCTTATGTTAGCTGCACGTGTGTGTTGGACAACTTCCAGTTTTAGTTAATGTGAGACATAAAGCTTTGTTGAAAATAAAACACTAAGCCTATTGCTGCTCTCACTAAAATCAGTCGCAGTTTAATCTTTGCCTTTATTAGCGTTATATTCTGTTTGCACCCTTCCCCAAAAGAGGAAGAAGTATATGGAAATTAGTATTGACGTGGAGGAAAATCAAAGCAAATGCAAATATTTGTGTGGCCAAGATATAATTTTCACAAGTTATTTGAACTGTGTACTAGGGTTGGGATTTATGAAGGAACCTGAGGGATTTATACACACAATGCCCACTGAAAATAACAGGGAGCTTGGGGGTGCCTAACTACCTTTGGTCAGTGGAAAACTTCAGCCTAGTATTCCATCCAAATTTTGTTATAACCAGTGATTCTTATTAAGACTAAGACTAGCAAGTCTGATTAAAAAATTAAGTCATTTTTAAATGATCAAAGAAAAGCATCTCAGGATTAGATCCCAGAGTTAACTCAAGCCCTGAGTTAAGGATAGTGCATAGCTGTGCCACCTCAGGAACACACCAGTAACCAATGTATAACTTTCTGAGTTACAATTCTGTTCCCTACACTGCTGCCACCAACGCCTCTATATTGGCACAGATTGCTTCCATGTCCATTTCAGCTCAGCTGTGCTGGCCTTGGATTGGATAAAACCAAGACTCTACTCATTCTCTGTAGCAGCTCTGTAGTTGCTGCTCTCCTCATCCATCCTCTTCACTGACCAATAATGAGAGTAGCTCACGCAGAAGATTAAAGGGAAGGAATTTACATCCCCTTATTTCTCTGGGTCAACCAGCTCAAGACTGAGTCCTTGATGTTTTAAAAGGGACTTTATTTTTTAGATTAGCATAACTCAAATAGATGCAGCCAATTTTATTTTTCCTTAGATAAATTCTTTTAACTATACCTAAATATGCTTTGGATATAACAGACACAAGAACGGAACAGGAAACACAAATTACAGAAGAGAAAACTGTCGTTTCCCTCACAACCCCCTTCCGACATGGAATTTAAGTAAGCATACAACAGAAAAGAAACCACCACTAAACAACAAAAATTTAAAATGACGGAAGATTCAATTCTCACTTTGTGTGGCCAAAATGTTTCCTCAAAAATTTCTTTTTGGCTAAGACAAAACATGGGAAATTTTGGCCCAAAAGAAAAGTTTGAGAGGAAATCATGAGTGTGTGAAAATAAAAGTTTTTTAGCAACATGGTGTCCCTCCATCTGTCACTTTGATAGCATAACTACAAACTCTGCATCTCCAATCCATTATAATCTGAAGATGACAACTGGCTCAAACTGTGTGAAAATACAAAGCTAAAATCCTTACTACCTCTCCTTTCATTCCATGAATGGCCATTTGGGTTTGATCTGAGAGCTTGTCCACACGTATAACTGTGCTGCTGTAGTCCTTAGTGAAAATGCTACCTATGAGGACGGGAGCGTTTCACCCTTTGGCATAGATATTCCACTTCCCTGAGAGGTGGTAGCTATGTCAATTTGAGAGGCCCTCCCATCAATTTAGTGCTGTCCATACAGGGGTTAAGGCAGTTTATTAAGTCACTCAAAGGTGTGGTTTTTCCACATCCCTGAACGGCGTAGTTATACCAACATAAGTTCTCACTGTAGACCACACCTGAGCCATTTCAAAGCATTTCTGTTACCCACTGAAGACTTTTAAAGCTGAGGCAAAAGTATCTGGTGGTTAATGGTATAGAAGAGGTCTAGCAGGATGAACAGCTATATCATTTAGTTGCAGATGGAGCTGGCTGCTTTTTGCTGCCATGACTGTTTGGCCATATAGTAACACTGAGGCATTTCTCTTCCATCCTGCAGCATCAATGAGACAGGCCAGGAATACCTAGTGATCAACAGCATCCAATGCCACAAAGTGTCGACGTGCTTCCCTTGTCTGTAGACAGAAGGTCATCCACTAGACCAACCTCTGCCGCCTCAGCACCATGCCCTGTCCTGAAGTCTGACAGAGAAATTTAAGACACTAGCAGCTAGCAAGTGGCAGTTGACTTCTATGAAAAGATTTCCAGTCCAGAAAAGTTCTGTGGGGTCTGACTATTACCTTTTTAAATAAAAGGGAGATATACAAATCCACACAAATGTTCTCAGTGGAATCTTATATGCAAGTTTTCTTTTTCTAAAAACACCTTATTATTATTCACCTTTAATGATGGGAAAGTTCTCATTTCTATATTCTCAGTAAAGATGACAATTCCAGGAGTAAAGCACCGGCTCTTTTACAAGGGGAATGCATGAATGAATCTTACACATGATCTTGAAGATGGACTATTTTTCCCACGTGCTATTTCTGAAGATGGGACGGGAACTCTAGTATAGTTATTAAGAGACTTGTCTGCAGACTTAAGGGCAATAATATAACTGGAGCCAGTCAGTCCATGACCTTAAGTGCACCATTTAAAAACCAAGCCTTACACTCATTCTTACTCCACCCTCTGCAAAACAAATCACACCACTCTAGTTTCATAACTATTTAAGGCTGCACTGCACATTTTTGCAAGAATGCTGTCATCAGCTTTGCAGAAACAATTACCAAGGATGGAATTAGATACCATAGGGCAGCTTTAAGAGATACTAAAATAAAATACAGAAGAGAGATTTTGTAACTAACAAAAAATGGAAGGGGGAGGTGAGTGGAGGAAAGAAAAAGAAAGAAGTTGCTTCATTACAAACCAAAAGTGAATTTTTTGGGAGGGTTTCTGCTAAAACAAAAAAATTTAGAACTAAAAACAGTCATTCTTGATGAACAAATATTTTAGAAAATGTCAGTTGGAAATGAAATGTCAAAACACTTACTTTGAAAATGTCGAAGAGGGTTTTGTTTTTTTTTTAAACCAAACTGTTCACCCAATGACCTGAATTCATGAATCGTTTGGTGTCCAGAAAAGTACATTTTTTAGTGAATTTACTATTTGCCAAAAAAATGTCTCCCTACTCAATGGCGGCATCACAAAAGTGACTCAAAGTCACTCATGCTGCTTCCATTCCCTCTGAATCCCGCGTCAAACATAGCTCTGCCAGACCAGGAAATCAGGGCTGCTACGTCACAGTAAATTGCACAATAAATGTAAGAAATAACATATGAAACTAACACAGTTTTCACCTTTATTGTTTTAGGATTGGAAATAGGGGTCAAAATGCTGCCCTCAGAGGGTATGTCTACATTGCAATTAAAATCTGCACGTGGCCCGTGCCAGCTTACTTGGACTAGCAGGGCTCTTGATGTTGGGTTGTTAAATTGCAATATCAACTTCCTGTGTCAGGCTGCAGCCTGAGCTCTGGGACCCTCCCACCTTGCAGGGTTCTAGAGCCCAGGCTCCAATCCAAGCCTGGAAGTCTATGCTGCAGTTAAACAGCTCCACAGCCAGAGCCAGCTGGCATGGGCCACCCGCAGGTGTCTAATTGCAGTGTCGACCTATCCATAGACAGAGGTTACCTCTGTGCATCTTCTGATGTCATAAGTAGGCATGGTATGGGAGTATCTCAGAGCTGAATTTGGCCCAAGATGCTTATGCACATTTTCATCGTTGATATATCTGATTATCAGATACTTGAGACAGTCCAAGACACTGTGGAACAAGGTAGCTGAATGCAACTTCCGTGTGACTAGTATTACAGATCAGGAAATGGACATTTCCATCTGTCACTTTTTAAATGGGTGCTTGTGTTTACAAACTTTAAAACAAATACTTTAAAAGAATTTTCTTAAATCTGGACTATTATAAACCTTCTCTACATACAGTTTCCTTTACAGAACTAATTTTGTAGTCCTACATAGGCAAAACTTCCACTAACTTCAATGGGGATTTTGCCTGTGTACGAATCAAAGGACTAGGCCCCCTATCCGGAATCTGCAAATAGAATCTTACTGTTTTATTCTGCAACCAGTTTATTCTTCAGTTTATCTCAATGGAATTCCCACATGCTTCTCCCAGGTGCTGCTATTGTGGATTCATGCAAGTTCTATTAACTTTTAAAGTGCCAATTAATGTAATCCTAAGAAGCCATTTGTTTTCATCTCACTGCCATCAGGGGAAAAAAGCAGCACTCCTCCTTTCAGCAGCTCATTAAGTCTTATGAAAATATGTGCCTGCAAAATAGGTAAATTAACCCCAGAAATCCACTTTGACAGTGTCTACCGCTGCCAGATTCTCTCTCATTTTTCCATGAAAAGAGTAAGCTACTGAAATAGAGTAGTTGGGGGGGAGGGGGGGAAAAAATCACAATTTATTTGAACACTTCACTAGTGTATATAAAAAGGGGCCTGATTCTAATCTCAAACTTACACCATGTCATTCCATGGGGCTTTATTGGAGGTACTTTTATACCAGTGTAAATGAGAGATGAGAGAAGAATAAGGCCTAAAATCTGCCTATCATTCTGGCAATGAGTTTCTGTTTGGTGCGCACAAAATGTGACAAACATTTCCCGTGATGTCTCTCTTTCTCATATCTAGCTATATAAATATTGGAAAGCTGCCAGCTAGTATTCTGTTCACCATAAAAACAACGTATGCCTCTTAACTGTAGAAAAATTGAGTAGGAACAGAAGAAACATTGGCATTTTAAGCAATAGTTCTGATAAAAGTTAATTAAAATTCAGATCAAGCAGCTGACTGCCATCTGCCTTCTGGCTTTAATTTTTGTTGTTGATGTTTGTGGCCTGTATTTTCTACTATGAGTGCACACATACCCACATGCACAAACAAGGTAAGTCATATCTATAAGGAAATGGGGATTTGTGGGCATTGTTAATATGATTTTAAAAAATTGCATTGTGACTTTTCTTAAAGAGATCCTACCCTTTTTTTGGACTTAAAACAGCCATTTTTGAGTTAGCCAACCTCAATTTATCATTAAAAGTACTAATGTCAAGGTTTTTCAGAGCAACTACAACATATCTTTCTACAAGATCTCTACCACAATCAACAGAAACTTTTGTTTTATTTGTTTCCGTTTGCAAATCCACGTCATAACTTGTTATCTTTTTGGTGGCTTTTCCCCTCCTTGTCTGCCCTTTACTCACTCTCATTTTCTCAAGATACATCACAAATCTACAACCATAAAATGTAACAAATGTTACAAATGACATCTCCCTTAACAACAACAACAACAAAAACAGGCATCGGAAACTTCAGCCAACTGAGCGTTTGGACAGATATTTGAAGCCTGTTCAGATCAGTTATGATCAAAATTATGCTGCTGCTGTTTGACACTTCTTCGATGTTGTGTGTAAAACGGGTTGGTAGCCTCCATCCAGGAATATTTCCAGTTTTTTGAGGACCAGTGTCCACAACACAAAAGGCACCATCCACATTGCCAACCTGTCCAAATTTATACCTTTCACTCTGTGTGTGTGTGTGTGTATGTGTTTAAATTGAGTTTTCTCCATTAATATATAAAGCAAGACATCTCCTTTTCATTGCTTAGAAAGATGCTCATTGTGAACCTTAGCACCTTCATGGTAAAGAAACTTTGCCTAGGAAGATATTACGCCATGGAAAAAATGTTAATGGAGGATAAGTGTCTATGGAGCCCAATTGCTTTGGCTTTCAGTCAGACTTATGAGACTAAGTCACATAGGTGTGTCAAAAAATGTTACCTAGAACCAATAGTTAATATGGATTTTATAGCAGAAAGAGAACGAAACAGTAAATTGCATATATTTCTGTTACTTCAAAGAGAATGGTGGCTATTTTAGTTAAAATCTAAAATCTTTGACACACACTAAGGAATCATTTGCAAATTGTGTCAACACCTTGGTTAAAGATGTTGAGAGACCATAACCAAGACCTATGTGAGCTCTGCGGGCAGTGGTACCCAGGCAGCAGAGTAAAATCTCTGGAGCTGGGTTGCATAATGTTACCCAATGGGAAAGTTCAGAGAGCAGTCGGAGGCACTGTCTTATCCATATGAGCTGTACTGTCCTATTATTGCTTTTCCTACCATTTCTCTAACTATATCTAGGATTCTAGTCCAAATTGCATCATTTTTTCTTAGATGTCATATTAAACACTTCATAGTTCGTGCTGTTTTATTTAATTTATAAAGATCTTTCCTTGTGGCTGCTGCTCAAGGGAGTTATATGGTGAATAGAACTAGAGAAAGTGGCTTGCCATTCTGTTTAAGCCTCAAGTTTAACTGCTGAAATGCACTTAACTTTTTAAATTGTAAATAGATATTGACTGTTCAAACAGAAGTTGCAGGGAAGTTTCAGAAGCTCAGTGACAATTTCATTTGATGAAAGACAGCACCGAGCTGCAAAGGAGATTAGCAAATTACCACCATTGAGAATTCATCCACCAGCTCTTTCTGGATGAAGATTACAAAACTATATTGACAGTCCCAGTAACCTAAACAAACTATGATTGCTTAACCATCCAGCTATAGCAGTTTCCCAAAGCCTCCTGGAGCCAATTTACAGCCAGATTCTTTTAGCTAGAACAAGCTGCAGGAAGGGATAAAAACCCTTTTAGGACTGCTATCAGCTAGGAAAACTAAGCTCAGAAGCAGCTACGTAATATATGAGCTAGGATTGCCACTCAGTTCTAACTGGGCCAGAAAAACACAGTCCACAAACTTATTTAATTTAGATACAATGAGATATTATTGATATTGTTAGTGAACCTTCTGTAATTTATGCTTTCAGAGTGTAAAATGTAAGATTATGCATTTGAGTGATGTGCCTCGTACTTCAAGTGTTTCATGAATCTAATTTCAGCCAGTGATTTCTACTTTGGAAGTACAGTATTTGCACATATATTTGCTGATATATATTTGTAATGTGATCCAGAGTAAAGTGTCTTATTTTTTTTACATAAACATAGTTCTTTTTCCTCCTAAAATGGCAGAACTGTAACTCCAGACTAAATTTTAGATACATTTTCCCATGTGAAGATCTGAAATTTTCCACTTACAAATGACATTTTTAAAAATGCATTTGAAATGACATTTCATTTTTAAAAAATATTGCAAGGCGAGGTGTTTTATAAACTTCCACTTCTTCCTTTTTGTCTGTTTATTCACCGATCATGTTTTGTCCAAATCTTAGATTATGTGCTTTCTGCTGCAAGGGCTGTCTTTGTGTTAATTATTTGTACAGTGCCTAGTACAAGATTTCAGTCCTGGAGCATACTGGTGAAATAATAGATATAAAACAAAATGGCACAAAAGCTATTAACAGTAAAGATAACTAGTTTATACAAAATGAGATAACATGAAAAACATCCACAAGGTTATTTAAAACTTGCTGAGTGTAAACTCAGAAGAAAGGAAGGAAAGATAGAAAGCCAATATGTATTATTCACAAGGGAAAAAATACTATTGTTCAAACAGGAAAGGACTTAAATATCTTTTCTTTCAAACAACAAGGACAGGTTTAGTCTAAGGCTTGGGCTACACTGAGGGGTTAGAGCGATGTAATGTTTCTTATTTCAACCTTCTACAGCCTGGATACAAACTCAGGCTGCTGGAAGGTCGAATTAAGGAAGGTTACAAGTCAACCTTGTAATTCCACCCCTCCAAGAGGCGTAGGGTTAAAGGCAAATTTAATAATTTGCCTTAACCCCAGTGTAGACCCTAGCTTCTTGCTTGGGGCTAGGCAGCCAAGCCAGCAGCCCCAGCGTGGGGGCTCTGGGAGGTGGCGGCAGCCCCGGACCAATGTCTACACCAGGGGCCACAAAAAGCCAGAGCAGGACTGTCCTGTGGACACTCTCCTCCAGTTTTATTATGTCAATGTAATAACATTGACTTTAGATGGCGCCCCAGTTTAGACATGGCCTAAGTAAAATAACTGATAATCTGTCAGTTACTACTGCAGATCTACAATAGCTAGAAAGCAAACAGAAAAGAAAAAAGAATCCAGAAAGCAAGGGAATATTAATTTAAAGCCAACATTACATCCTTGGGGCCCCAGTCCTGTGATCTTGGTTTCAGCAATGGCACAAATCTCATTGCACAGTTGGGGCCCCAGACTGCTGTTATAATCAGAAAAGTGGGTTATGTGACAAAAACCCTGGTGCTTCTTTTGACTGCATGAAAGATATTAATTCTAAACTCCTGGATTTCAGCACCTGCTAAGCTCCATACTATTGTAAACATAAGCTTCAGAATGTATTCAGCCTTTTAGTTAACACTACTGAGCTGATAAATGAGATGGGGTATTTCAACCTTCACACTGCCTCAATCTTTCCTCTATGATGTGATAAAAGAAATGACTCGTTTTCAATGGCTACTTTTCTGAGATACCATATGAAGAAAAGAAATCCTCATTGCCAAGTTGGCATTTACATCATAAATTACCAATCCTTGTAGAATTCTAGTCTGGGCTTGCTGGCAGGGAGAAGGGGCAGTCTGCCCCTAATGGATAACTGCATTACAATAAGAAGTGCCTTCTGTAAGGAATGTATATTCTTTTTCCTCTCTGATGAAGAGGTGAGAGGGAGCTACATAGGATCCTTTATGATGATAAAGCCCTGGGCAGCTCGCTGGCTCTCTGTGTTTTTCTTAAAGAAAATTTCTATTTTGCTTTTCCCCAAATGGGATATTTTGGGGAAATTTCCACTCTATGGGAAATTTTACATTTCCAACTTTTTGTTCTGATTTGGAACACACACAAATGCAGACCTTGCTGAAGAGAATTTAGAGACATTGATACTATAGTACAGTGGTTTTCAACCTTTTGCAGATCATGACATGCTTGGTGGCATGCGCAACCCTACAGAATACTCCAGCCCCCCTCCAATCCCCAGACCAAATCCAGCCCCTGCCCCAGCTTTCCACTACATACTCACTGCTGTGTGGCGACACAGTAATGTGTCCCAGCAGAGTGGTTGAGAACTGCCATTATAGTATAAGGGAAAACTATTTTCCTGAGCTATACCTATTCTATTGATAAATAAAGGGATTTCAAATGTTAATGTTTGCATAATTTCAGAAAATTTCCCATATATACATTGAGTATGGGAAAGTAGAAACATATAAACAGAGCTATGCAAATAAGTGATTTTTTTGGTCACCGAATGGGGGAAAAAGGTTGTTTCAAGTCAACCAGAAAATTTTTGGCAAATCAAAAAACTTTGTATAGGATTGAAATAAAATATTTTGTTTAATTTTTGTGTTGAAGGAAGCATTTCATTTGACCTAAAAGAAAAACTTTTTAATTTTCATTTTGTTTTGGGGGTTATTTCTTTTTTTTAAAGGACCTCAATTTCAAAATAAAAAGTCATTTCATATTGAACAATTGAAATGTTTCCTTTAGAAAATATTAGAACAAAATATCTTTCTTTTTTTATCCCCTGCTGAAGCAATTCAGCAAATTTGATATAAATTCAGAATGTTTTGCCAACCTGCCTCTCTGTTCGTCAGTGAAAAAAGTTTTGACCAAAACTTTTTGTTTAGTTCTTTATATAAAGAAGTGCACCTGACATTTAAAACCTGAAGAAAAGCTTTCAGGTACATACTTTTTTTCAGGTTCTAAATGTAACATATTTGTTATTGATTTCTACCACACCAACGTTTGGTCTTGGAATATACAGGAAAACCAAAATGAAAATGCAATTAAAAAAATAAATGTCCTTCAGATATTGTATTTTTAAAATTCTTACATTGCTGTCACCTTCTGGATCTATTCGCCCCATTACAAGTTGTGAAAAATAAAAGTTAGCAAGACTCTTTCATGAGACTGAGTTAATCTGAAACGTGCTGACATTCGGTGTTTCATATCCAGGAATAGTCCTGTGCAAAGCAGATCAGAAGAGAAATTGTCTACAATTGATCATCAGGCCTTTGAAAGCATCATCAAATGTCACTTCTTACAAGAGGTGCAGTAACAACGAGATAAGCAATGTTTTCCATTAGCTGCAGATAACTACTGCATGCTCATCTTTCTTATAACCTCCTTCTGTAGTGAAATAAATAATGTCACTCCTGGAATATTTCATTTTAATAATTAGGTTTCACTGCTGAATACAGATTTCTCTTTTCATTTCTTTCTTCCTCCACCCCTGCCCTGTCTCCACCCCCAACGAAAGGATAAAACATTGCTGCTATGATTAATTCTTTGCCGGCAAGTGAGCCTGACTCCTTAGCTTTGTTTTCATTATTATTTGCATTCTGCTGCAGATGACTAAGAGATAGTCAAAAGATCAAAGGTCTCCTTTGATGGTTTCTATCAAGGATCCCTGCTGTATTAAAAAGGATCTCAGGTCAGGACATTCTTGTTCACATGCAGATCAGAACAAGGGGCTGAACGCAGTGATCAAACTGGATGAAGGCTCAACACATCCCTCAAAGGGCTGAGCACACTGAACCAAACAGAAGAGGAGGCTTTACTTCCACAACCATGACATTAACTAGTGACAGACATCTTACTGTGGTTTCTTCTTTGATGTGCCCGCAGGAGGAAGAACTAGAGAACCTGGAAAGGCTACATATTCCACATTACTCTAGAACTTTAAAAAATACAGATATTTCACAGAACCGGATTTCTAAAATCAAAAGGTTTTATTGTTTTCATGGGATGACTGCATAGGCAGGTCTAGTGTTTACCAAACCACACATCTGTATTAAGAAATAATATATAGCACTTACAGTGTGGATTTCACACTGAAAACATTTACAAACATCAACAAACTAATCATCACAGAAGCACTATGAAATAAAGTACTATCTTCTGCAGTCTGGAAGTGGGGAACCTGAAATAAAATATGTTGCAGGTGGACTTACCACCAAACGGACTGCAGACCGGACCAGTTTCCACACCGTCGCCCGACCCTATGTCAGTGATTCTTCGCTTACCAAGGGTGCGTTGCACCGGAGTGCCCACCGGGTCGGGCAGTCTCATGCAACGAGGCCCTCTGGCAAAATGCCAGTGCGCGTGCGGGCGTCGAAGCGGCAGCTGCCCTGGCCCTCGGCGGGGTCCGGGCAAGGCTGTTTGAAGCCCCTAAAGTCCCATCTGGGGTGCCAAGAACTGTTGCAGGTGGGACGCCCGAGGACGGGCTGGGGCTAGCAACAGTTTGGGGTTCGTTGCCCGGAGTGCGCAGCACCTATAATGACACAAGGGCGGAGAAGCACTCTCAGGTTTATTTGAGATCTCAAGCAGGCACACAGAGACAGGCACCTTTCAAATCATGCGCACCCCCACCCAGTTGCGGTGACCCTTATATATGTGGGTTGTTTACTGGGAGCCTTGGCCTTGGTGTATGTGGCAATTCCCCACCTTCCTCTTTTTAGGGTTTCTGTGAGAACTATTGCAAACTGTGACCGGATAGTACTGGAACTGTTATTGGGAACATGCTATCAGCTTTGCTTCCCGGAACCGAGGAACATCCTTATATGGTGTTATTGTGTCCCAGCTGTGTCTGAGTCTGGAGCAAAGGGGCTTCATCGGCACTGTGGCCCTCCACCCCCTTGAGTTACCCAGTGCGCAACCCCAGATGCAGCCAGGGGCATCAACAAATATAAGGCCTACTCTATGGTAGGAAAGTTTGCTATTATAGTTATACCTGTATTTTTCACATAGGCCTACTTTTGCTGGTATATTAATAATGGTTAGAGGCACAATTTTTTATCGCATTTTTGGACCAGTGAAAGCTGTTGTGTAGACGCAGCTGACGGCAGCAAAAGAGAAAAATAAGTTATACTGACAAAAGGATTTTTAGGCTGAAATGACTGCTTCTGCACTAGGGTTTTTGCTGGTATAAAAATGTAGAATAAATAAATAAATAAATCACACCCCTCACTGACATTAATATACCTGCGGAAGTTTTAAGTGGATACTTGGTCTAAGTGTAAAGTTTTAAAGATACAGATCACTGACAGCTCCCAGTACCTTCATCCCCTCAAAGAATCAGGCCCTCAGGAACTTGCGGGAGGCCAATATCAAAGATTATAACACAGGAGTTCCCAGCACTCAGGGTTGTGCTCAAACTACACTTGTCTTTCCTAGGTCATCCTCCACAGAACATTAGCTACACAACATGCTGTCTGCCTTTTGTCCATGTGGCAGCTGTCATCCAATCTATCTAGGCACAATACCTCTGAAACGGTTCACTTGATTGCTATGTTCTGACACTAAATCTCAGCTTTGATTGTTGTATTTTTTCAGCTGAATGCAATGAGTAGTCCTGTAACTGGAAAAAAGGACCGGCAGTATTATTGAAATGAAGAGAAAGTTCAGAGAAATTGTTGAGGAAAGAGCTTTACATGATCCAAAAGGGTGGCTGGTGTTAGTCTCGTTCAGCAAAACAAACAAGGAGTCCTGTGGCACTTTTAAAGACTAAATAAATGCCACAGGACTCCTTGTTTGTTTAGTTTTACATGAGTAATAAAGGGAAGTGTATATTTTTTACATTTTTCCTGGTTATCAGCATGCCATCCCAGAGAATCTGAGCCTACCAAACCAGAGATCCTTGGAACACCAGACATTATCTATCATTACCTGTATTCATCTATGAAATGACATCCTGCTTCATCATTTTGGATCTGATCTAATACCCACCGAAATAAGTGCTGCTTTTCCACTGACTTCAATGGAGCTTGGATCAGCCAAATATTTACTTGGTTCAGTTCCAGAAAGTCTTAAAGGCTTCCACTTAAAGTGCTGGCTCTTTTCCGTCCCCTGCCTAATTTTAAACCCATCTCCTTCATATAGCTCACCTAACATCATTTTGTAATGTTGCCATCTGGAATACATCATTGCTCTTTGGCACTAGCCTATCCTGAAATAGCACGAAAAGGCTAGCTCCAGTGACAGAGAATTATCCCCTCCCCCCCCCCCGCACCCGGCAGCTTTCCCTGTTAATTCTGCTGATTGACAATAGAATGAAACAGCACAAATGCTATTCTGTTCCATATGCAGTTTTGGAGATAAAGGTGCCCAAATTAATCATTTTCAGTGTGGATTAGGAGCTATACCCTTATTTACAATGGTAAGCACTTATTCAACAGTCACAGCAAAGTTAATGAGACTATTTGTGTTAATAAGAGCTCACCAGTATGGGAACAGGTTACTTAATCTAGTCTTGAACATTACTAGTTTTACTATTACTACAAAGAAAGAGTGTTTTGGGAGTTCTGTTAATCAATTACTCATCTAAAAGGTAAGCAGATAATTGGTAAGTGAGCTGATTTGAAGACTTTAACGTGAATTGTCTTTAGATGCCAATAATATATCATTCAATGTAATGAGGCTGCGTGTGATCAGCCATACTTTGTTACATAATGGCCCACTGAGGTGCATTTTCAATTGTTTGAGGTATGAGTACTTCCCTGCCAAAATAAAATTGCTGGCTGAGAGAATGGTTGGTAACAATTTAAGAGCAAAAACGTTCTTGTTTATGCACAAGGTTTTAACCCAGTTATTCAACAACTTGAAATAATATGTGAATAGGCTAGTATGTCCATCATTCCATTTGCTGTCTTTAGTTGCTTCCAAGTTCCAAAGGGGTAGCCGTGTTAGTCTATTGCAGAAAAACAGAGTCCTGTGGCACTTTTAAAGACTAACAGATTTATTTATTGCATGAGCTTTTGTGGGAGAAAATCCCACTTTGTCAGACGAAGTGGGATCTTCTCCCACGAGAGCTTATATGATAAATAAATCTGTTAGTCTTTAAAAGTGCAACAAGACTCTTTGTTTTTTAGTTGTTTCCAGTTTGACTTTTCGTACAGTTCTTGCTCTAAGCAGCTGATAAACACCACAGGGTCCACTGAATTTTGTTTCCCACCAGGACTGCATTTTTATCTCTAGGAAAGGCTGATGAAATACAATGAAAGTAAAACTTTACTAGCAAAATCCTCTGTGCGGAGTGCCTTGCTGTACCAGAATGATGTACTGTGGTTGCTTTGAATCTGCCTCATGGAGTCTGAATGAGTGACAGGCTGACAAATGGTCTTTTTAGCACTGAAATTGAAACAAGGAGTGGATTGAGTGAAATCACAACCTGGCCAGACTCAAAATGACATATCAAGACCATTTCTTAGTGATCAGTTTCCTGATGGCTGAATTAACTGCAGTTTTATCTTGCTCTGTATTAGCTGTTTTACCTCACTTTCACCAAGTTGCTTTCTTATCACCATAAATACTGCTGAGTTCCTGCAAATTGCCAACGTGGCAGAACTTTGCTATCTAGCATTGTAGGTACAATAAATTAGATTTTCCACTTCAGTTGTCCATTGTATTTGAAACCATCCAAGGGAAACAGATTAGAAAAACCACATTTTATCTTGATCTGCACCAAATGTTAGAGTTAATAATGAATTACTATTTTCATATGATTTGGTATGAATTTCAGTGACATAAGGCCATAGGGCAAGTACACGTAATCCGCCCCCCCCCACCCCACCACATCTATTTAGGCTCCTGTTTTATGTGGTGGCTCCAGATTCCAGGATACAAACCCTAACGGATGTATGAGAGACTCCTCCTCACCACTTATTTTGGAGTTGCCAAGGTCACATCCAGAATCTGGGGGAAGCTTTTGAAATTTTGACATTGCTAGGTGGGAGAAATGGAGTGGAAGTCTATTAATAGTGCTCCTGGCATCTTCTTAGCCCTTCTCCTGGGGTGAGAGGCCACTTTAATGAAAACAGGCCAGTAAATATTGGGTGGTCTGTCTTAAACCATTCTAAGGACTCTAGATTTTACAGGTGAAATCTTGTTCCACCCTGGATAAATGTTCACATCTTCAGTGCCAGGAAAGATTCCAGAAGATCAATTAAGACTTCTTCGGACTTCTTCACAGGATTTTGTGGTCAGCAACAATCTAATCAAAAGCCTTCTGGATTTAACATTAGGATGAGGTGCACAGGATCACCATTACCAGTTAGGAAAACTGCAAAGATGGTTTTGATTTTCAGAAAGCTTATGATTGTTGGCCCTTGTATCCCCAGCCTCATTAAAACTTTATTTTTATTAGGACAAAACTGATGCCTGTCCGTTGAGATACAGAATATTAGTGACCAAAGCACTGCTAAAGCATCTTCAGATTAATTCTTCCTTTATTCTTCCAGATTTATGATTCCTTACCTTGAACTCACAACTGTCAGGAATCCAGATTCTTAATTGTAATCCACTGCTGGTTTGAATGATCATAGAATTCAAGATCTGGATCCATATTTCACTCCCACTATTGCATATGTAGATGAGTAAAAGTGGCTCAAGATACATATTGTGAACGGTTTCAATTATGTACTCCAGAACACATCAATAATCTTCCTAGATTACTCTTTTAAAATTTTGAATTCTTTAGAATCATCTCTTTCTTAAGAGGCACAAAATTAGCTTGAAGACACTCCTGTTCCTTGACGATAAAAATTGCTTTCCTAACTTCAGCTTATTCTACCCTGGGTTCTTTTAGAGGACCTACTATTTGTAACTTGATTAGCCAAATATAGGGTGGAAGACAGTTACATGTACCTGGGGAAAGGTCAATTTCTTGTGAAGTATGTCACTGAGATATGGCAAGAATACCTAGCAAAGTACAATACAGCGAGGGCCGGCCTAACCATATAGGTGAACTATGTGGTCGCCTAGAGTGCTAGGCTTTAAGGGGCACCAAATTAGATGGAAGAGAATTTTTTACTCTATTTAAATATATATATTAATATGTTATTTCTTATAATATGTGGAGAGGGGGCACCAAAATCATAGTTCGCTTAGGGCGCCAAAAGCCCTTGGGCCAGCCCTGAGTACAGCCCAATAGATTTGATTTATAAACCACTTACAAGACATCCTGAAATATGTGAAAATAGCAAAGCAGTAACAGTGAGACATCAAGGACAGCAGAGAATGCAGTACTTATATACTGATTCTTTACTCTCTTGAACCATACAATCTAGATTGGCAGATTTCTAAATCTTATGTTTTACAGCATAGGCAAATCTGTCACATAGTACTCACGTTTTTGGGGTATCTAAAAAAGTCACAGTCATCACAAAATCTGAAACTTCCACTGGGGTGTGGGCAGCATGTGCAAAATCTACTATTTCATGTTTATCAGTTATCACCGGGACCACAAGAAAATGGATATTGTGAACTAAGCCAGCCTGAACTGCAGATCTCAACTTGGATTAGGAAAGTGGAAAAAGGCAAGGTCTGTTTCAACAGGTTTCCAAGGTTTCAACAAACAAAAGATTAAGAATAATATATACAAATTCTTCAAAGCGTTTATTAACTCCCAAGATAGTCGGGGTATGGGACTGTGGATGTTCCACAGATTGCATTTGTTGCAAAACTCAAGAATGGACCCATCCTGAATATCCTCAAGGAAGATTGCAGTTGGAGAAGGAGGGGAGAGATCAGTGATACTTCAGAAGTTAGTAAAGCTGTGGTTCCCCTAAACATCAAGATGTGTATTTGGAAAAGTATTTTGGTTAAAATACTGGGTACGTCCTTGCTTTACTATTTACTAGCAAAAATCTGTAACTGTGCTTCAAAAATCATTTAAGGAAGCCACATTTGATTAATGTGGTATGGTTTCAATAGAAAATACTTAATATAATTTCTACAACGAAGTTGTAGAATACTGGGTATGTCTGTACAGTACCAGTAGTACCGGATATGTTGTTACAAATATGTGGAACTGAAAAATAAGTTCAAATTTAAACCACTGGGGGATGATTATTATTTTTTAAAAGCACAATCTAATCACTCAATCAAGAATATGGCCAGAATTGTACAAAGAATAATCTTATCCTTGAAGAAAGTTTCATAAGCTTTTTAAGACCTAACACATTGATTTCAATGGAATTTAGACCAGGCCCCGAATGACCATACATCGAGAGGTGTAATTTTACATCAAATTTGAAATGACTGACACACCACATAAAGCATAACTATCACATCAGTAAGGTGAATGGCAGGGGGAATAAAACAGAATTTGATACAACTACCATTTAAAGGAAGTGTTTCAAGGTGAAGTCAACATGCAAAACACAGATAAAAGAGTTGAATGCCATCCTTACACAGGTTGGATATGTTGGCTAGAGAGACTCAAGAATCTCTTAATGCCAATTGGCAAGGGCTAGCAGAAGAGGAACAAGAATCCCCTGAGTCTGGTGGGTGCATTCTAGTTCACCAAAGAACATCATATGATGTCTTAAATGAAAGCCAGTACCACAGTGATCACCAATGTTATTATGTAACATCTGTACAGATGTTGCATATTGAGTTATATGAGAGTATATACTGAAAATATGTTCTTAAAGTCTGTATCAAGGTACGGGGCACCAGGAAAGTTTTCTGTCAGACAAGAGATCTTATCCAGCTGTTTACATGTAAATTGAGTAGTCTTGTTCCCAATGGGTTTCCTGTCACCAATTTGAACTGAATAAAAATGAAGAATTATAAAAACTTCAGAAACAAACTTAACAGGAAGAGAAAACCAGCAGGAGAAGAGAACCTTATCTTGAGGTGCACAGCAAAGGTTTGTCTGACTGTATTTGAGCACCAAGGCATCCCTCATCTAGGAAATAAATGGACAGCAAATTTGCTTAATTGAAGTGGTATCTCAGCCAGGATTGGTTAAAACACTGGAGAAAACTTTGGGTGAGATTAGCTTCTTTAGACAAGAGAGCAACTTGGTAAAGTTTAGTCTCTAGAAAGCATGTTATGGCTTTTGTTGATATGTAACCCTTTATTTCCGATATCCTTACTTGAATCTCTATTCTATGATCATAAATTTATTCTTGCTTTCAACATAAATATATCTCAGTACTGTAATGTTAAGCAAAGTGATGATCCTGAGTTGAATCTTATGAACTGATGTGCAATGTTGTGTTGGGAAAAGCAGGTCTGGTAATTCTGGGAGTGTTCAGTGAATAAGCAGCTGGACATTGCAGGGAATAGTCTGTGTACCTGGGGATTACCATGTGCCTATTCCTATGCTGCAGGTCCCCCTAGCCTGAGGGGGCCTAGAAGGCAGTGTTTGCATTACCACAGACTGGTGTTTTCAGGTATCTAATCTACAGCAGGCACAGACAAGACTGCTTCACATTAAGGGGCAGGGTGAGATGCTTCAGAACCCTGGATTCCCCTGGGAAGCATGCTAGCTACCCTGGAGAATAATATAACTGAAAGGATTCTAAAGCTTCTAATTAACATGAGTGCAGAGGGCGGTTACTGAAGACGCAGCTTCATAGCTCATCATCAAAGCTCACAATAAGCCTGAGGAAACACCCAAAGAAAATTCAATGCTGGGTGACCCACTGCTGCTTTGAATGAGGTAGTCCCAAAATCAGGAGTCTTCTCTAATGCAAAACAAACAAGGAATCCTGTGGCACATTTAAAGACTAAGGCCATGTACACACTACAGGAATCATCGCGCTATAAGCCCGTTGCGCTTTAAAAGTCACGTGGTTTTTGTAGTGCAGTATCGCGTCCACATGGAGCTATTTGTGATGGAACAGAGCCCCCCCCCACACACACACACAATTCGCAATTTCACAAGAAACCCAATTGAATTGTGGGAACCTATCCCACAGTTCTACCCATCCAGATTCAGCGCTAAGAATCCTGGGTAGAGGGAGAGTAGCACTGAGCACCATGGGTAAATTCTTGGTTTCCCATGGTGCATTGTGTTCCCCTGCCATCATGTGAGTTGCTATTAGCAACTTGTGCCCATTTTCAACACTGCTGCGTTGCTTCCCAGAACTCCTTTTTGTAGCAACATGGATCCAGCTCTGATCTCGACCGTCACCTTCAGCATAATGAATACATCTCGACTGGTCACACAGTATGCGTTGAGCTCTGAATTAGACCAGGAATCGGATGACCCTGGGCTGGTGACTGCCATGCAGAACAGCAGCACCGCATTGCTGAGCTCCTTCACAGAGCATCTGCATTCGGTGCACCGCCAGTTCTGGTCACGAGAGACAAGCACTGAGTGGCGGGACCACATTGTTTTGCAGGTGTGGGATGATGAGCAGTGGCTACAGAACTTTTGAATGCAGAAAGCCATATTCATGGAACTATGTGAGGATCTAGCCCCTGCCCTGTGACGCAAGGACACCAAAGTGAGAGCTGCCCTCACCGTGGAGAAGTGTGTTGCAATTGCTCTGTGGAAAATGGCAACTCCAGACTGCTATCGGTCGGTTGCGAATCAGTTTGGAGTTGAAAGGTTGACCATCAGGTTAGCCCTTTCACAAGTGTGCAGAGCCATCAATCGAGTTCTGCTCCGGAGGACAGTAACATTGGGCAATATGAGGGAGATCGTGAACGGATTTGCAGCCATGGGATTCCCAAACTGTGGAGGGGCAAGAGACGGCACACATCCCTATTTTGGCTCCGGAGCACCTTGCGAATGAGTATATTAATAGGAAGGGCTACTTCTTCATGGTGCTTCAGGCACTTGTGGATCACAGGGGGCATTTCACAGACATCAATGCAGGGTGGTCGGGAAAGGTACATGATGCTCGCATTTTTAGAAACATGGGCCTGTACCAGAAGTTGCAGGCAGGTACCTTCTTCCCCGATGATAAAATACTGTCGGGGATGTGCAGATGCCAATAGTGATCATAGGAGATCCAGCCTACCTACTGATGCCTTGGCTCATGAAGCCCTATACTGGAAATTTGGATCCCAGCAAGGAGCACTTCAATTATAGGTTGAGCATGTGCCGAATGACTGTAGAGTGCGCCTCTGGGTACTTAAAGGGCCACTGGCACTGTTTGTACGGGAGGCTAGACTTGAATGAGGACAACATTCCAGCCATCATTGCGGCGTGCTGTGTCCTTCATAACCTGTGTGAAAGTAGGGGAGAGAAATTTCCCCCTTCATGGGACATGGAGGCTGAGCAGCTAGAGTTTGCCTTCCAGCAGCCAGCCACTAGCAGTATCAGGGGGGCCCAGCTGAGAGCCGTCTGCATAAGGGAGACACTTATGGAGCATTTTAGTAATGGGGACTCATAGGACGCATTGTATCACTGGGTTGCAGCGTACCTGCAAACATGCAGAGTCCTGGGGGGAGTGGGGGGTATAATGTACTATGCTTAAATGAGTGAATACTAAACATGCCACAACAAATAATTATTGTGTATCAATAAAGACACTGTGCACAGTTCGAGCTTCACTTTTATTATCATCCAACATTAAATATTTACAGCAAGCAGTGCATGCACCAGGGGCTATAGATGCATGTAGGTGCATGGCTCAATGCCATAGCTTTGTGCAGGAGTGAATGCCACATTGTACCAGGAGGGTCCCTGGCCTTCAAAGAACTGTTTTGTGCGAGAATGGCGTGGTGGGGACAGAAAGTGTTGCTGGGGGGGGATGGGGACGGGGGGGGGGGGAGGACGAGGCTGAAGCAGCTGTGTCTGCAGACCAACCATGGTCATCAGCAGTTGGGTCTGCTCCTGCAGGATTTTTATGAGGGTATCCTTCTGCCTCTGCTTCCTCAAATTGTTCTCCTTGCACTTCTGCCAGCACTCCTGTCTCCAAAGTCTAGTCTCCCTTGCTGCTGCCTCGTTGGACTGCATCAGCTCTTGAAAGATATCCTTCTTGCTCCTGCGAGGCCTCCTTCTTATCTGTCTCAGCTGGCACAGACCACCGACCGGCGAAGGTCGTTTCTAAGGAAAAATGAAACATCATAAGTAGTGCTATTGTTCTCACTTTGGTTAAAGAGCCAATGATATGCTCCACCACCACATTCCACTGTGGCCAAGGCACAGGGCAACCTCTGCTTCCCTCACTGATCTCCAAAGGCTGGATAGGTTGCTGCTGTACCACAGCACAGGCCATTAGCAGGCACTGAAAGGGCTTTTGAAAAGGGAGGTTAGGATTGCCAAGACACAGCTCAGCAGGTTGACTATTACCAGTGCTCTGGGGGAATATTTCACACAGGGCACGGCCATGGAAGGTGATATCTTGTTGCTTAGAGTGCCCCTGCAAGCTAGAATGAATATCCTGCATGTCACTGGGTATAAGCCAGGACCATACGCAGAAGTGTGCGCAGCCATGGTGCCCAGTGCTGTGCTTTGCAACTGGCGAGGGGGAGTATCCCTCTATGGGGGTGGGAACACACTAGCTCTCCCATCGAATTTAACTAGGAGGCTGTGGAAGTACATCCAGGAAACCTTCAGTGAGCTCAGCAGAGAGGATTTCTTGAGAATTACTGCATGCATTGATACACTGCTCGTGAATGCAGAGTAGATCCCCTGATCATCAGAAAAATAAAATTGGAAAGGATGAAACTCAAAAGCCCATCTCCCACCCGTTCTTCATTTGCCTACAAAGCTTAACCAGCAAGCACAGAAGCCTCACTTCCGAGGAAACTTACCAGAGCTCCCCTCTGCTGCATCCGAAGACAACATGGAGAAGGAATCTGGGCAGCATGTTTCGGAGGTGAGGGTGGTGGGGGTGGAAGTGGAGAACAGCTCCTGGCTCTCTAGGTCGGTCGCACCACTTTCAGCCTCCTAGGTCATCCTCCACTTGCTCATCAACGAATTGCTTGTCCCTGTCTGCTCCGGTATCCTTTGGATGGGGGGGGGGGCGCGGGGTGCCGATGTGTCCAAAGGAGCTTTTGGAGTGGTTGTGGAATTCCTGCTCAGGATAGCTTCCAGCTCCTTTTAAAATCGGCATGTAAGCAGCACTGAGCCAGAGCACCGGTTTGCTTCTCTGGCTCTGTGGTATGTTATCTGCAACTCCTTCACCTTTGACCTGTAATGCAGAGCATCTCTCTCATACCCCTTCTCTGCCATGGCTCAAGAAATCTGGCCAACGATATCAAAATTTCACCTGCTGCCACGTAACTGTGCCTGAACAGCAGACTCTCCCCAGATGATTATCAGATCGAGCACGTTGGCTGTGGTCCACACTGGAGCACGTTTGCCGTGTTGAGCCGCCATTGCTCTTGGAGAACACAGCTGCACTCCATGCCAAACAAACAGGAAGCACTAACAATTCAAAAATTCCCGGGAATGATGGGAGGGTGGGTACAGTCACGTCACAGCCACAGAGCGCAGAAGGGATGGAATTAGAATTCTGGCACATTTCCGGAGGTTTAATATTGCGCGGCAACCGTACACACACAAACTGTTCCACGGTAGCCGCTATTACCCTCGTTTTGGTGGTTTACTTGTTGTGTGGCAAGACGGCTGTTGCCGCGCAACAACATGGATTTGTGTGTGGATGCTGTCCTAGTTATCGCGTGATAACGAGCGTTATCTCGCAATAACTTCGTAATGTGTACAAGGCCTAACAAATGTATTTATCGCATGAGCTTTTGTGAGAGAAAATGTTTTGCTGAAGTAGAGTAACAGGGCTACCCCTTCGGAACTTCTCTAAAGCAAGGTCACTCAAACATTTGTAGTTCATGCTGCCTGGTGGATTCACTAAAGCTTGAATCAGTGATCTCAGGGTTACCAGGTAGTTCCCTTGAAAATCCTGTTGTGATTAAGGAGGAAGGGAATCCAGCAGGAGCAGCATTGGAAGTTATATATTTGGCAGACTGGGAGTTTTAAGTATCATGATGGCTTATTCTCACATCCTGCTTGGAGCTTCTATCCTAAAGCTACGTAACCTGTGAAGTCTCTTTCATATGTGGGGGCTGGACCCTGCAGATCTCTTTGGTTTATGGATGTTAAATATTAATTATTTTCAGTGGGTCAAAAGTTATTTATGTTACCCTCACATAATTAATACTTGTCCATCCAAAACCAAGAACTCTCACAAACGCTCCTCCATTATGTCATTCTAGTAAGTAGATTTTTTCCCATACTGCAAAGAGGGCTGCCAGGTTATCTTTTTACTATAGAAGTAACAGACCCACTTCCATGAAAATATCTAATAGCTGGTTTTCTTTGCTACAGCACAATCCAGTCCTTATACTTTAAGTGCATAAGAAGATTTGCTGAGCAGTATGAGAATGTGACATAAACTTGAAATATTTAAATGGAATCTGTTGGAACTATTTGTATACTCAGAACACAGTGAAAACTGTATTAAACACGACTACGTCCTACAGACAACTTTCTTTTTGCAACAACAGCTTTAAAATATTCCCTAGGTTTCTAGTCAATTTTGTTTGACCCTTCGTTAAACTCTACCTCTTTTAGATAACCAGCTTTTGCTGATTCTTGGGTTGGTCTCACAAGACAAGCTTCATGTGTATTTGTAAATACATCTTCCACAGTATTTATTTGACTGGCAGTCTGGAAAATAGTATAAACAAAAGGGTAAACTTTTGCCTTCAGTTATGTGTGTATGTGTGTATGTGTGTATATATATATATATATATATATATATATATATGCAGTTCTCATTGACTACAATGGGTGTCGCGAGCACATACCCGAGGACAAAGTTGTTCCTATCCATGTCATTTGAATGGGAGCTAGCTCTTCTTTTATGCCACCAAACACAATATTCTCTAAGCTAGTTACACCTTTGGGATGGGGAAGGAAGAAATTTTAGAGATGTAAATTGTAAAATGATATACCAATACTCAGACCCCTAATAAATTGATCCATTTAGCACTTCCTGATCCACTTAGCACTTCAGTGCCATAGTGCCTTCAAGATCCCTTTAATTTAAAATTCTGCTGCACCTGCGGCTTCTCTTAATGAAAACCCACCAGTACTTAAAGCAGATCAAGATAGGATGATTAGTTAATTCATAGTGGCAACTGTCTTCAAACATCTCATTGCTCTATGGTGGTGAAGCATTGGCTCAGCTTTTGGGAAAAGAACAGGAAACAAGAAAAGAGCTGAAAGGGGCTGGTGTTCTCAAGCAGTAGTTCATTAGCATGCCATATATAAATGTGTGCGTGCAGAGCTAAATAGAGGTACATCAACACGTTTTACAATATTCTAGGCAGTTCCAATGCGATAAACACGTTCATTAGTCTATAAAGTGCTACTAGACTCCTTGTTTGTTTTACTGAACTAGACTAACACGGCTACCCCTTTGCAAGAATTCCCTGCACTGTTAAAAGATTATTCAAAAGCAAATATATGCAACATTTATGAATTATTTATCTACCTCTTTCTCCAAAGGGAGAAGGAGATAAAGGGATTTATGGATCACTTTCTCTTCCCAAGTCAGACAAAGGCAAGGGAGGGGGAAGCTTCATTCTACTTTTAGCGGAGGAAAGAGAACTGTATTCCCCCACTGCGCCCACTCTACTTCGCACCTAGTACTTCCTTGTTTTTCTGCAGCTGAAGTACATGGACATTCACAGAGAGGGGGAAAAATGAAATGGAACACACAAAAAACACCTCATCTGGATCACATGGAATTGGGCCAGTCCAGTCAGGTTTAAAATCATTTGAGGGCTGTGAAGGTGGCAATTTACTAATGACAACAAGTTATTAAAAAGGTGTCCGAAACTGTTTAATAACAACTTCAGCTGTTTAGTGGTCTATCTTTGATTTACAGATAGCGTCACTTTCTTTTCCAGCCTTGTCCCAGGGCTCATACTAGAAGACAATAGGCTTTAAGCCTGAGAAAAAGAAGACATTTTTCTTTGTGTATTTCAGTCATAAAGAGTCAGCCGTTGTGGGCTAAAAGGACTAAAATACTGCAAATTATTTAACCCAACCCTTCTTGCATGCCTAAGGCTACTCTCTGGTTTAACTCTCATCTGAGGGTCAAGAAACTTTTGTTCAACTGATATAAATGGCATTTATATCTTGGATGATGTCCTGTAAAATGACACTGTAGCGACATCTTAACAGCTTCAAAGGGATTATAACTTGCTGTATGAACACGACTGGAAAACAAAAGTTGTACTGTTCTTAAAATCCCCCAACAAAATGTATTACCACAAACCCAGCTATTCATCTCTATGTTAAATGGCAAGATGGTCAAGAACGCTATGCAGATATTATCCTCCACTACATTAAGAAAAAACTGCATTAAAGGAAAGTTTAGGTTGCAAATTCAAACACCTAAAAGTTAGTAAATGTCAGAATGAAAGTTGCCTGGGCAACCTTAATTTGGTGCATATACATAGGAGGCAGGATATTTATAATAAGAACTCTATAAGTCTATATTTATTGTATACATGTTTCTTTAAATGCAGTGAGCAGTCAGATTCCCATTCACTCATGAAAGGGACTTTTAACCCTCTGATTACAATTCTAATATGTTCTAATCCTCTAACTGACAGGTCAGGAAGGTAGCTGGCCTTTGAAGAGAGAGATGGAGAACAAGGTGTCAGCTGAATGTGTCACCAAATCAAAACTAAAAGGATTTATGCAATAATAGGTTTTCAGTGGTAGGAAAAATACATTAAAAACTTCTGCAGGACTCTGAATATTCCACCACATTTTAAGAGAACAATTATACCATTTAGTAAACCTAGACTTAATTAGGAAAAAGACAGGAAATGACAACTATATCATATTAAACTGATGTTATACTCTTCCCCTTGTACCACAATGTTCCATTGAGGCCCTTTGAGAGGTCCAGAGAGGCCTGGGCCACTTTCAGCTTTTGAGGCCCCTAGCCATAATAAAAATTTAAAAAAATGACAACACATGAAAACAAAATAAGGCACATCATTTAACAAAAAAAATGACAAGTGTCTAAATTTGAGGTCCCTTTGATATTGAGGCCCAGGCCATATGGCCCTCCTGCCCCTCCACTTCCATTCCCAATTGTCCCTGGTTCTATTTGTGACAGGCCCAGTTAATATTGATAACGGGCTCCTCTTCAGCAGAAAAAAACCCCTCATTGTAAGTCAATATGAAAACTCCTAAGGTTTTTGTAGCCTTCCAATTTTTCCTTGGTTACCGTAGCTTTATGTGAGACATAGTGTCACCACTTTCACCCACAGACAGCATTTTTAACTGAAAATCTCAAGGGTGTTCAGCTGTTGAAGCTGTAAGACACAGACATTTACATTTTGTACATGAACCTCGAGTCATTCACCTATTACTACAGACAAGTCTTAAGGATGGACACTTTTTCTGGAGACTGCTTTGCTACACTTGACTCAAGGTCATATACTATTAAATCAACACAGGTAAATGTGCAAAGTTCTGTTTCAGATGATAGGTGGATCATAAAGAAATAACAGTACTTCTCATATGTGCTGGAAGGAAAAAAATGAAGCATATAAAGGTATTTTTATTCTTGGCTGGCACTTCTGTGAATCCAGGCCAAAAATCACAAGGAAAAGAATAGCTGCCTTCCTTTATTCACATAAAAGGATTCTGCATGGGGTAGCACTTAAGAAAAATGATCAGATCATGACAATATAACTCTGCTTTGAACTCAGTGACCAGTCACTTCAAATTAGGAAGCATCAATTCAAGATATAGGGAAGGATCCTACTATTTACCCTCAGCTGTACAAAAATCTATATTTCTTTTTCTGTAGCCTGCTCTATTTTTCCCTTCCTTTGGTACAGAGGTCACTGGCTGTTCTGCTGGGCTGACCTACTTACTGCTATTGACTTTCCATACATATAAGCCAGGAAAACTAGAGAGCTTATCAAGACTAAACTGAAACTGATAATAACTGAGCCAAAAAGGAAAGACATCTACTCAATTTTCCCAACTTCCCCTTCCATGTCAAAGATTCTCAGGTCCCCCCCATTCCTCCTTTCCCCAGGTCTCTGTGTGGGCTTTCATCACCCCTTATCCCATAGAGGGGTCCCTATTTTCCCCCATGCCAGGGCTCTGTGTGTGCCCATATCCCCACTTCTCTCCTCCATTCTTCTTTTTTTTATTTCTGTCTGGGAGATGAATCAACAGGGTGTCAGCATAATAAACTGAGCTGGGGGTGTTATGCTGGAATGTGTTAATGGCTGCCATCCACCAATTCTTTGATCTCTAGACAATTACAGAGCGGGTTGAAGCTCCTGGATCTGTTAACCAGATGTAAAGGAGTCTTTGCTTCTCTCCCTTCTAGTTTTTCAAATATCACCAACATCAATGGTATTCTGCTCACTGGTACCTAGAAAATTCCCTGAAATTTTTGAATTGATTGGATGTAGTGTTCAAAAGTTATCACATGGTGAAGAAACAGAATGCTGTTAAACTGAGAAGGGCCTTGCAAGGTAGCCCTACAACACAGCCAAGAGCTGATTTACGTGTTATATGGAAAATAATTGCATCTTACTAGCATTATAAAAACATATACGATATCACAAAAACAGATGCATTCAAGTTGGCAGGGTCTGATGAAGTTCACCCTAGAATACTTGAGGAATTACTTGACACAATCCCAGAACCACTAACAATTACCTTGGGAGAACTCATAGAGGATAAGGAAGGTCCCAGGCTTGGTACCTGTCTTTAAGAAGGGCATGAAGAGGATCTGGAAATTATAAACCAGTCAGCCTAACTTCAAAAACTGGAAAGATACTGGAGTAAATTACTGAACAATAGATTTGTAAGCAACTAGAGGACAAAAGGGTTATAAGGAATAGCCAGGATGGATTTGTCAAGAACAAATCATGGCAGACCAACCTAACTGCCTTCTTTGAGATGGCTATTGACCTAAATAACAGGTGGCAATGTAGTAGAGATTTTCATAAACAAACTAAGGATATGTGTCCTGGATTAAATTACTATGAAGTGAATGTACAACTGGTTGAAAAATCATACTCAAAGAATAGTTATTAATGAGTCTCTGTTAAACTGCAAGAGCGTATCTAGTTGGTCCCATAGGGGTGAGTTCTGGATCCAATACTATTCAGCATTTTCATTAATTATTTGGATAACAAAGTGAAAAGTATGCTTTAAAAAATTATGGATGATCCTGCTGGGAGGGTAAGCAAGCACTTTGGAGGACAGGATTAGAATTGAAAATGAACTGCATAAATTAAAGGACGGGTCTGAAATAGGGATGTAAAAATCTTTGAAATAAAGAATCCATTTAAACAGTCTAAAATTGAACATTTAAACATGTTAAATGAGTGGCAGAGGAAGGGGAGAGTCAGACTGGACTTGGCTCCTCACTGCCAAGCGAGAGCTGCATAGCTGCACTCCCTTGCTGCATGTGCAGAGCCGTAGCTGGGCTGCTCTTGCTCGTGAGTAGCCAAGTCCAGGTGTGGCTCCCCTACCCCAATTTAAATGGCAATCAGTGGTTTAAAATGTTTAAACCGCTGATTACCATTTAAATGTTTAGGCTTTTACACCCCTAGTCTGAAATCAATAAGGTGAAATTCAATAAAGACAAGTGCAAGTACTATCTCTTCAGAGGGGGGGGGGGGGGGGAAATCAATCAAATTCACTACTACAAAATGGAGAAGAAATGACTAGGGAGCAGGGCTGCCAAAAATAATTTGGGGTATTAGAGTGTATCACAAATTAAATATAAGTCAACTATGTGATGCAGTTGCAAAACAGGCAAATATCATTCTGAGGTGTATTAACAGGAGTGTCCTACGTGACTGTGACATGGGAGTTAATTGTACCATATTATTTAGCACTGGTAGGGCCTTAGCTAGAGTATTATGTCCAGTTCTGGGTGCCACATTTAAAGATGTGGACAAATTGGATAGACTCTAGAGGAGAGCAACAAAAGTCATAAACGTTTAGAAAACCTGACCTAAGAGGAAAGGTTAAACAAACTGGTTATGTTTAATGTTGAGAAAAGAAGACCAAGTAGGGTCCTAATAAGAGCCTTCAAATATGTTAAGGGCTGTTACAAAGAGGTGGGTGATCAATTACACTCCATGTCCACTGAATGTAAAAGAAGCAGTTCTTGGCTTAATCTGCAGCAAGAGAGATTTAGGTTAGATATTAGGAAAACTTTCTAATTATAAAGATAGACTCTTTGGCTATGTCTACACTTGTTCATTTAGGTCGACTTAGCATGTCCACACCTAAATTTTAAGTCGACTTAGGGGGGACCTTACAAAGTTGACCTAGAGCGTCCACACTGGATGCCTAGGTCGACTTCTAGGGGCTAGGTGGACCTGGGAGAGGTCCACGGTGGCAGGGGAGGCACCCCTTGCCAAGTGCCAGGGGGCTCAGCCTTTGCCCCATTGTACCTAGGTGGGGCAGGGTGGGGAGTCCTGGAGAGCCCTAAGTCGACTTAGAGTCCACTTTAGAAAGTCAACTTAAGCCTAAAGTCGACTTTAAACGAGGTTTAACAAAGTCGACTTAATTTTCTGTAAGTCGACTTAAGGAAAGTGTAGTATAGACACAGAGTAAATTAAGTCAACTTAAGCAAGCTTAAGTCGACTTAATTTACAAGTGTAGATGCACACATAGACTCTAAGGTCAGAAGGGAC
Organism: Pelusios castaneus; assembly: GCA_007922175.1. NCBI lineage: Eukaryota > Metazoa > Chordata > Testudines > Pelomedusidae > Pelusios > Pelusios castaneus. The sequence continues at coordinate 14,938,460 of ML685821.1, forward strand.
CAATATGATGATCCAGTCTGTCGGCCTGCTCAATGCAGGCCACGAAACCTCACCTACCCACTCCTGTAATAAAACTCTTACAATGACTGAGTTATTAAAGTCCCCAAATCATGCTTTAAATATTTTAAAGTAGAGAGAATCCACTAGCAAGTGAGCCATGCCTCATGCTACAGAGGAAGGCGAAAAAACCCCAGGACCCTTGCCAATTTGCCCATGGGGAAAATTCCCCAAATATGGCGATGAGTTAAACCCTGAGCATGTGGGCAAGACTCACCAGTGAGACACTTAAGAAAGAATTCTCTGCAATAACTCAGAACCTAACCCATCTAACATCCCATCTCAGGTCATTGGCATATCTACCACCACTAGTCAGAATCGGTCAATCACCAAACTAGGCCATCCCATTATACCATCATCTCTGTAAATTTATCAAGCATAGCTTTGAAACCACCTAGGTTTTTTGCCCTCACAGCCCCACTTGTATAGGTAAGTACCGTTACAGGTTACAAAGGAAGGTGGTGTAATCCCCATCATTTGAGGTTTTTAAGACCATATTAGACAAATGCCAACCAGGGGTGAGTACATTTAGTCCTGCCTCAGCATGGGGAGGATGGACTAATTGACTTCTCGAGGTCCCCTCTAGCTCTACATTTCTATGTTTCTTTGACTATGTGAAATGAAGGGCTAGATTCACAAAATGGAGGAGTAGGAAGAGATGGCTCTCTTTCTTGCACTCAATAGCCTAGTAATTATGACACTCATGGGGGAAACCCAGGTTTATATCTCTTCTCTGGAGCCAGAACTTGGAACCCAGATGTCTGCCATGAGTCCCCTAACCATCAAGCTAAAGAGTATTTCACTTTCTCCAACTGAAGATGTTCCACACTGTATAAATAATTATTTGCTAAAGCAGGTAGGAACTGGAACCCAGGGGCACCTCCCCCCCCGCCCGTTGTGAGTTCTCTAACCTCAAGGACATTGTGGGTTGTGCCACTCTCAGTCTCTCCTGTTGAAACTATTGTACTCTGTATAAAACATACGACTCAGTCATTGAGCTTGAGTGAGTGAGAATGATAGTACAGCTCGGTGATTAAGGCTCTGAGCTAGGAGGAAATAAACCCAGATTCCAGTCCCTGTTCAATGAATATAGTGATATTAGCTGGATTAAGTCTTGTGATGGATTGGGTTAAACCCCAGTGAGGTTGACAGATGTAAACTCTCCCTTCAGTTGGCATAACTGTAAACACGAGCCTTGCCTGAGCCAAGAACAGGGAGAGGGGCAGAGGAAAAGAGGCAGGAAAAGCCAAGTAGGAGCCTACAAGCACAGCATGGCCTTGGAAAAAAGTTAGAGAGCACACTTTGGGTCTGGTGTTGGCTAAAACAGGTTGGGAGACTGGTAAGCTAAGAAACTGCTCCTTTTTTGTTCTTGGTTCCTTCTGTGTTTACAAACTCAGGACTTCGTACATTCCTTGTAAATAAACAAGATTGCATCAAATATATACTTAGATATCACTAATTTCTGCTCCCAACTGGGACTCCTCAGAGCCCAAACTTTTCCCACCTGCTCAGCTCAAAAAGGGTCAACAGTATGATTGGATCAACAGTGTGAAACAGCTTCAACCAGGAGAGACTGAGAGACGCCCACCTCCAGAATATCTGAGAGCCTCACGATTAGCATTTTCTTGGCAAAAGGGAGACCTGAATTCAACAAATCACTTCCACATTTAATGGGTTTTTTTTTCATTTAAGTACAAAATAATTTGCCAAAATCAATACTAACTGCAAAATGTTTCTATCAACCCAAAGCTGCCTCTTTTAGCACAAAGCGTTTGGGCCAAAATTTTTCATCCAGCTCTCGGCAAAACCTGTGTATATCTGGCCAGGAAACCTGGATTCAGGAATGAAACCAGGCCACTTGTTCCTTGGGCAGACATGTTATTGAGGTAATATGCTTGTTTGGTTCCAGAAAAGAGGGGCTGACTGTTGCACTACCTTCTTAGGCCAGTCATCTGTAAAAGCAGCAATGCTGTCTGCCTTGGGAATGAGTCCCACACTTGACCTCCAAGCTGAAAGTAGTATAATGTAACCATAGCCATCTTGAGGGAATGACACACACAAAATGGTGTTTGTTAGAGCTCTGACTGAGCAGAGCTTCAGTTGAATGACACATTGATCTAGAACCTCTGCTTAGAGAGCAAAGGGTAAGACTATGACTTATTGTACAAACACACAGGGACTCCAGTGTACTCTGCAGATTGATATGCTCTGGAGTGAAATTTTAGGAATATAGGCCCATTCAACAGAGTATTTAGTTCTTGTAACCAGCTTTAAGCACATGAGACTGAAATTAATATGCTTAAATAATGTGCTAATCACATGCTTAAAGTGAGTCACATACTAAAAAAACTTGCTGAGTTAGGACCATGGTTAATATTACCTGCCCAAAGCCAAAATCTTTTTTTTTCCAAGTTGTACAAGAACCGACTTTTAATATTAAAGCAAATTTATTTTTTTTAGAGTAACATACACAAAAAAGATATTAGCAAGTATAACACCCTCTTACTGCCCAACCAGTATCCTTCCAATAAAAAAAGGGAGAAACATGGATGAGGAGAGGGAGAAAGGAATCCAAGATATAAAGTTTCCTTGCATTAGGACATTGTAAATTATCAAGTGGGAAATCAAGTGAGTCTGAACGCTCATAAATTTTGCTTAAAGTTTCAAAATTAAGTCCCTACATTAATTCTTATTATGGAATTGATTTTTTGTATTCAGTCTACCACACACCTCAGCACACTATCTACTATCCCTTCCTTACTATTGTATTTTTCCAGAACATGTTGCATTTCATTATTACATGTTATGTTTATAACAAGTAGTTCAACCCTAAAAATAAACTCCCACCTCCAGCCTTCTTTTCAACTTCTCTTTTATTGTTCTTACAACCAGCAGAAATTGGAAATCTTTCCATAACTCAAAAATTACCAGAGCCATCTGTTTGAGCAATGGTATTTTTCTCTTGAAGACCTTGTACTTTCATGCTTCTGTTTTTTACTGTGGAAACTCTTCCACAGCCAACACTGAATGGTACACTTAACTGCATTTGATCTGCTCAGAGTGAAATCACATGCTATACGCAGTAGAAGGCAGTGCAATTTTATGACTGAGACTTACCATTTCAAGTGGAGAGGTAGAGACTTATTGGCTGATCCAAGAGCAGATCTTACACACAATCTCTCCTCCCTCCCCCACCCTTTTTGTACTTTTCAATGCTTTTCTTGGCATAGCCTAACATTCCAACAGACTGACAGGGGAGCAGCACCTCACTAATGTATTACCTGATTACATTAAGTACTTTCACATGTGGCATTTTGCACATCTAGCGTTCAGCCAGTGACAGTAACAAATAGGGTATTAATTAACAACACAGTGATTAAAGACTTAGAATCCCGACATCTGTAATAAATATTCCAACGATAGTGTCCTTGGGTCAGGCATCTGTAAATCAGAGTGATTGCAAAGTGAGCTCTGCTCTTTCTCAACTCATTTCCATTTTTCGATTTCTAATAAGGTTAACAAGGCAGAGCTGACATATTTGAATTTCAACTATACTTTTTTAAGGACCTAATGAATCATGATCAGACCACATATCATGTGTTTTGCAGCCATGAGGGGCACTTGATTAAACTACTTACCTATTGTGTATTGCATGGAAGTCACAGTGCATAAGAGGTGATTCTGGCCATTCTGCTTAAAATATTTTTATTTCACTCTTCAGCATCTAATTTGATTATCCCAGTGAGTGTCAATGCACTTTGTCTAACCTAGGATTTGTTTTGCAGTTATTTAATTACTGCTTTTTGCCTCCCCTGAAAAAGCAGTGATCGGTCAAATGGAAGCTCCCTTTCCACAGAGCTTCAGTTGATTGAAGATGAAGTTGATTGAAACATCATATATAACAAAAATATTGGCATTCAGTCAAAATCTGACAAATTAGTTATGGCTTGTCTAATCCAAGTTCAGCTATAAAACACCATTTACCAAATATTTTCACATAACAAAGGATATTAGATTTCTTACTGTATTCCCTCCATCTGACACTCTCATGATACACAAACATATATGGATTTCATTTTTTCATTTCCTTTACGATAGAATATTTAACTTGTTAATGTACACACAAATCCTGGTAAATCCTGAAAGTCAGTAGGACTTTATTTTTCTTTCAGATGATATTTTCTCTGATTTTTTCCAGTTTTCTTCATGTTACATATATTTTCTCTGCACAGGATTTACAATTGCAGGCATGTAACAAAAAGGGTACATTGTCTCAGAGAAAATAGTGGAAATAGGCAAAACCCCAAGAAACGTAAAAAGATATTTTTAAAATCAAAGTTATTACCATCCTAGTGTTTCTCAAAGTTCCCAAGAGAAAGGGTAAAATGCCTATAAAGGTAAAACTTGGCAGCCTGTAGTGACACTTAGTAGGGTTGTATATCTCGGCGGGGGGACCCCAAACCCTTCAGTTTTCCAGTTCTTTTGCCACGAGAAGGCTGCACGTGCATTGGAATTGTATCCCTGTAGAAACAGAAGTATCTTTCAAAGCCAAAACTTAAGCTAGACTGGATATGCGCCTGTTGAGATTATTTTCAAATTTGTATCCTATGCATGATGGAGACGTGAAACTCTATCTGTGACATTAATGGGATTGGATGATGATGTTTAATCCTATGGAATAGGCAGAGACTGTATTCACAAATTCTTGAACCTGATCTGTTCTTGTTAAGGTCTTGCCCTTTGTCTTGTTTCAGTAAAATCCGCTAACCAAAGGCATCTCGTTTCTCTCAGTACATAATGTGTAACACTAAATGCATATTAATTTCCCTGACAAAGAGAATCAGAGCCAAACAACACACAACTAGCAAGAGAAGCTCTATTTTCCAAATTTCTGATCTTATTTTTTTCTGTTACTAGTTTTCAAAGAAAAAAAAAAGAATCTCAGGGTCAATTTATTTTTTAGTAGTAACCATAGTGAAGTACAGCTCCCTGCCTCGGCACCCTTATATGCCACAACAAAGGGGATCCATGGAAAACATATGCACACACGTGATTACAAACCACACTTTGACAAACTTGATTTTAAACAGAGATGAATTGGCCTTCATTGTCTCCCTTGCTCTTGTCCAGCGCTTCTCTGCTCACACACTCTTTTTCCTTTTATGTCTGTCTGTCTCTTTTCCTTCAGACTGCCCAGACTGTCAGTGTTGCCTGCAACTTGGTTCCCCCCCCCCCCCCGCCGCCACTTTTCACCTCTAACTCTCTCCCTTCAGTCCTTTTGCACCCTCCATCCATCTGTCCTCCAACCTTCTCCTTTGCACCAGCTCTACCACTTCCTGCTTCTACTGCCTTAGCTCAACTCTGTCCTTGCCTTTCCCACAGCTCTCATTCATGAAAGCCACGTCCCACCACCGTTCTTACAGGTTATTTTCTCTCTTTCCCTCTGGATCTCCGTCTGCTTCCTGACATCCCTCCTATTGCTCTATTATCCTTCCTTTGGGATTCCCAAATCTGCTTGCTGACTTCTTTCTTTGCTGAGGGTTCCATATTTTTCCTGCTCCCCCCTCCACTTCTTTTTTTATTCTTTCCCCACCATCTCCAAAATTGCACCCCCTACATCATTTCAACACTGTCGCCAGAGCAACATTTTCTCATCCAGTCTTTAGGGTGAATCATTTTTTGCAGGATCTCCTCTGTCTGTTCCAGGTGAATGAGAGTTTATAGCTGTATGTGCATGTAAAGAGATAGGGAGCCCCCGTGGCTTTCTCAGGGTTGTCAAATCTTGGGAGACTCATTATATTTCATGTTTTATTTAAAGCCCCATCTTCTGTAGGCACTTGACTAGATGACCTCATGAAGTCCCTTCCATCCCTATTATTCTATGACTCTATGACTGGATGAGAATCTCAGATTTTATTTTTAAAATACAGTAGAACCTCGATTATCCGGGTTAATGACCGGCGCCCGTGATCTGGATAATCAAAAAGCACGGATAATCAAAGCTCCTGCTGATAGCCAACCAGCTGGGGGAATTGGGTGGCTGCAGAAGCTCCGGCGGAGCTTCTGCAGCCACCC
>ML685821.1:14944991-14969489 GCA_007922175.1 Pelusios castaneus
ACAGTCCAGGGGTTCGGGTGGCCGCAGGAGCTCCGAGGGAGCTCCTGTGGCCACCCGATCCCCCAGCTCTCATCAGGAGCTGCGGCGTTAAGCTGCCGCAGCTCCTGCTGAGAGCCGAGCCCCGGAGCTGAGCTGGGGGGTCGGCTCGAATCGGAGCCGGTCCCCCAGCACAGTCCAGGGGTTCAGGTGGCCGCAGAAGCTCCGAGGAAGCTTCTGCGGCCACCCGATCCCCCATGGTTCCGCGATCCCGGTTAACCGAATGTACAGTTAATTGAGGACCGGATAATCCAGGTTTCACTGTAGTAAGGTTTTAGCCCTTCTGATTCTGGAGAAGAGTTTGGAAATGGCTCAGAGGCCAGAAGGCAAAGAACCCTCCCCCCCCTTTTAAAAAAAATCCTCAATTTTTACATGGCCTGACGCATGATTTTTGAATGTTTGGAATTGGCCTGTTCTGTGCAGGAAGGAACCACAGAATTGTTTCAGGAGGGCTAGTGAGCAGAGACACTCCCTACCATTGCCTGCACTACACAGTAAGAAGTAACTCAGGGGAGTGAGGGGAACTGTGGCTGGCAGCAGAGGAGAGCAGTGCTTCCACCGTCACAGAACATCACACTAAAAGTTGCTTTTGTTTCTCTGCTGGTGGTAGTGGCATCTCCGACAGGACCCTTCTGACTCAGAGCTCCGCCTCACCCAAGCACTGTGGTGGGAAAGAATTATACCCTCTGAGGAATGCAAAGCCATTTTCACTTACAAAAAAAAAAAACCACTTAAAGGGTTCTTGTGTATTAGCACATTTTCCCTGCTTGAGCCCACTTCATGATAAAAAGGATATACGGAAAAAATGTATGCAGTGTTGGCCTATGGAACTGTATTGCTTGAAAGCCTCTCTCTCTCACCACCAGAAGTTGGTCCAGTAAAAGATATTACCTTGCCCATCTTTTCTCCCTAATGAGGAATATATGATTTTCAAATAGTTTTGGGTCCAAGTACCCTAGCAGGCTTTCGAGGCAGCTTAATGACCCCATATTCATTGCACTTGGATCTCTCTGCTTCCTGAAATAGCCACAGATCTTCTTCCTCCTCGAATTCCAAAATACAAATTTCCCCAAACACAGAATATAACATATTGTAGTTGGCAAACCTTCCAAACTAAGAGCCCAATGCAGCCACAGGTTTAGGATCCTCTCTGAATCAACTCAGAAAAATGGTTTAATTTCTCTCTCAGGCTAGTGGGAATTCCACATTTTGGGGAAAGGAAAACAGTTTCATGGTGGGTGTGTGGGGGATGCATGCATGTACATTTTGTAAGTACTTTTTGAAGTTTGGAATATTGAAAATAGTCCCAGGAGAGATGGATTAGCAGATGGATTGAGAAAAGCTGACCAAAGGTACATAAAAAATAATAATAGAACATGGGTGTCACTAGCGTATATGTGGTATCGGTGGGTGCATCTACACTTGTAAATTAAGTCGACTTAAGCTTGCTTAAGTCGACTTAATTTACTCTGCGTCTACACTGCAGTTTCCTTAAGTTGACTTAAGCAAGCTGCTTAAATCAACTTAAGGAAAATAAAGTCGACAATGAAAATAAATGCGATAAATAAATCTGTTAGTCTTTAAAAGTGCCACAGGACTCTGTTGTCAATGAAAATTAAGTCAACTTTATTAAACCTCCTTTTAGTTTGACTTTAGGCTTAAGTTGACTTTTTAAAGTCGACTTAAGCCAGTGTAGACCTGGAGTAGCCCTAAGTCGACTGCCCACCCTGCCCCTATGCCCTGCCAGGGTTCCTGTCCCCCTTTGCCTCATTGGACCCATGTACAATGGGGCAAAAGCTGAGTCCCTGGCACTGGGCAAGGGATGCCCCCCCTGCCACCGTGGACCTGCCCTAGGTTCCCCATGCCCCTAGAAGTCGACCTAGGCATCCAGTGTGGATGCCCTGGGTTGACTTTGTAAGTTCCCCCCAAGTCGACTTTAAATTTAGGTGTAGACATGTTAAGTCGACTTAGCTAAAGTCGAGCTAAATTTACAAGTGTTGACATAGCCCTTGTTATTATAAGTAGGGAGTATTAAACTGATTTTTGGACTTATGAAAGGTGTTAGACTAACAGCTCTAGAAATTGAAATCCTTTACCATAATCATGTAGAGCACATACTGCCATATTGCCCTACCAATGTGTCTCAACCCTGATCTGAAGGGATTGATTATAAGGTTTTGCCTACACCAGATGGTAAAAATCGGATTTTATGACTAGCCATTGTGTGGTGCCTTCTATGACAGGTCTGACAATTAATAAAAGCAGTATAGCATTTTCAGTCATTGTCGGCACCTGTCATTTACCAGCTAAATGGAAACCACTAAGGCTGGCGCACATACACCGCCCAGTAGCTGTTCAATGGACATTTTTTGGTCTTTGTTACCCTAAGATGCCTTCATAGCCAGTAGCAACCTTGGGTTGAGAGACTCAACACATTACTAAACTGTTAGCACTTTATGGCCTAGATTTGTAAGAACAGGAGTCTTAAGATGTGCTCCTGAATCCATATTCAGCTACTTCTCTGATTTCCAAAAGTACAGACCACCCAACAGTTGCCACACTTGAACTTGTAGAAATCAGTATCCTCATAGTTACTGCTTTGACTTCCTTCTTATTCATAATTTCATAAGCCCTAACGTGTCTTTAGAATGCTTGTTTGGAAACATGGCCTTTGTCTAGACTAGGGAACAGATCTACTTCAGCAATTGCTTAGCAGTACTGGGACTGAATGTGGTTTAGCTGTAAATGCATAAGCCTTTGTCAACACTAGCTCAGCCAACTGTGGTCATGAATAGTGTTTAACTATGGTGAGCCAAAAAAAGTGTTGATTGTAATTTGCCCTTGACTACCCTTTCAGCTAGCCTTTTTATCACCCACTACAGATTGATTTGTTATTTGAAAAAAAAAAAATCATGGAATTAATTCACATCAGTGCTCTAAACTCCCTTCCATGCAGAGACAGTATTATCAAAAAAGTGGCTCCCATGAAAATGTTCAAGAGCTTTTAATATTTTCCTAAACAAATACTTACCGTTCTCAACTCAAAATGCCAGTGATAACAGAAGTCTGCAATTAGCTGTGCGTGAGAATAAACCACACCCACACTGGAGTGAAGGATTCTCTTGTGCCTTCTCCCCAATCCAGTTTATCTGCTTATGAGCAACATTTTACACTTCTGTTTCTGGAAAGGAAGGTGTGTGAATCTGAAGAGTTCAGAACAAAATCATGTATGTGTTGAGAGGGGTGGAGTGCAAGTGTGTGAAGAGTAGGAACATTCTGATTCTATAGCTATCAGAAATCTTTTCAATGGGAGGATGAAAGCTTGGTTACATAGATCTGTTATTGTCTATTGGGCTATTTGGCAGGGTTCCTTTGAGTATGGAAATTACTGACTATTTCCAAAATGCATCTAAAATTTTCAGCTGTTAAGAGCAAAAACACTTCTCTTTGTGCAGTTTAAATCAACTGCTTCATTAATATATTCTTGCTTGTTTTTAAGATTCAATGGCTAATGGCTATGGTATTTACTCTTGTATAAGAAAACCCAAATACTAGATTATTAGGTAGTTACAGTGTAAATCAGGGGAGGTGATAGCAAGAGATGAAGGATTAAGTGGCAGTCGGGAAGTGGCTGCATCCTTTAACTATATATTTCTGGACTTTTAAAAAGTGTACCAGTTCATCTGGAATGTATAATATTGAATTTTAGTTGTGTAGTAGGATCCTACTGAAACAGACTTTCAACTTTAAGTCATTTAAAAAAAAATTTAGAATATATTACTGCATGTTCTTTATCCATATTCTCTAGATGTCATAACTGAGAAAAATATAGAAAATCTTAAGGGCTGGAGAAGGAAAGCTGGCTTGACAGTAATATATAATTCACCTAAGACCAGGTGGGATTTCTCCATTGTTTCTCAGCTGTACAGAACAATGGTTCAGAAATTCACAGTCTTAGCCAAGATAGAACTCTGATCCCTGTGCTTCACAAGCACAAGCAACTCCCTGGAGCTAAAGAAGAATCTTTTCTGTCAGTCAGAGGTTCTAAGTGTCATAGTGCACAGCACAGTAGCAACCATGTAGTCCCAGAAGACCAGGAATTTGTTACAATATACAATAACTTAGAATTGTGAGGTGGATCCATGAGGTTATTTTATTCAGGCTGCAAAGCTAAAATGATACTTGGGGAGAAACTCAGGGTCAGCAGATGTCCCTAGGGCCCAAGCATAATTTTTTCAGACTCAGTACAAACTTGTAACACATGCCCCTTCCACACATTGTAATGGAGGTTGGGGCCTGGGGTAGACCCCTATGGCCTCCAGGCCCCGCTAAAGTGTATCCTTCCCCTCCATACCATGTGGGGACTCTGGAGTTTCCCCTCTACTGCAGGAGAACTGGTGCTTGGTAGAGTTCCCTTGATCTTTTTTTTTTTTTTAGGATGAGTATCCAGATAAACGTGTGCTTTGCTAGGCCGTCATCTATCAGAGGCTCTCAGTAGCAACAAGTGCTTGAAACAGTCTTCTTGCCCCGGTAAAGTCAATGGCAAACGGCCAGGATCTCACTCTCAGTTTAGCTCATATTAGTATGGACATTTAAGGGGTCCCAAAGCTCAGAAAGACAGTAAAGACTGACTCTCTCTCTTTCTCTCTCTCAAAGGAAATAATAGTGTCTATATTTACCTACTGTCCTGAGTATGGGGGCCGTTTAGAAAACCCTGCCAACTTCAACTCCGTGGACAGAGCGGGCATGTAAATGTAGAGGAGGGAAAAGGCCTCATAAATGTGACACCAAAGTCACCTGTTTAAGATGTTTTAAAATGCATGACAAATCCAACTAGTAATTAGCTCTGAAATCAGGTTGCACCATGTAAATAAATGTATAACAGTAATAACTTTAAAGAAAAAATATTCAGTAGTAGAACTCAGGGTAGGAAAAAAGAGAACTTAGGTCTAGCCTTCCAGAGGAGAGTTAATTAATGCTTAAAAGGTTAACAAGGAGGAAAAAGATAAACAGAATGACCTAATCTGGAACTAGTCTGAGGATCTAAACCACAGTGCAGTCCCTAGGCAGAGTGAAAAACAATGAGATAACTATGAAGCAGTATTCCTGAGAAGCAGGATCATTTGGAAAAAAGACAAAAGTAATACACATTGTACAAACATTCCCAATATATAATTACAAGAAGATTGTTGCCAGGTATGGTGATTTGTTTTAAGAGTTTTCAGTTTCTTCACATCAGACGAATCCCTTCAAAAACTGACATATATAATGTTGATAGTATGACCTTACACAATAAACTTAATATCCGTGAGCTCCAGTTCTGTAAACAGAGTTATCAAAATGGCACATTCAAATGTACTGGGTTGTCTGAAGTAGCTGGCAGCCATGCATTTACACACATACCAGCACAGAGTATAGTCTATCAACAACACACCGCCTTTTCAAATATAACATTATTTACATTTTATTTTTAAATTTGAAACCCTATTTGTAAAATGGTAATCATACAACATGAGAACTCTGGGGGGTTTCGCCTTCCTCTGTGGCACAGGGCATGGCTCACCTACCGGTGAATTCTCTGTGTCTTAAAGTCCTGAAATCATGATTTGAGGAGGTAAATAACTTAGGCATAGGTTGGTGGCCTATTGCTGGAGTGAACTAGTTAATTCAAATTAACCCAATGTGGCCATGTTAGTTCGAACTAACCGGCACATTGAGCTCAAGCAATTGATTAATTCGAACTAAGCAAGTGCCATGCATGGCACTTGCTTAGTTCAAACTAAAATTTGCTAGTTCAAATTAAATTAATTCGAACTAACTAAAATTAGTTCAAATTAGTTAGTTCGAATTAACTAAGCAGTAGTTTTGGGCAGTACTGTTCCCCTGCTTCCATAATACATTTATTCCTGGTGAAAAGTGTTGGGTTGACAGACCGAGAGACCAGCACCTGTATTTATGAACAGAGCATATGTAGAACAGCTACAGGCAATGTTCTTCCATACTCTAATCGAGACATCACCAGAGGTGATGTTAGTCTGCACAGTCTAATCCAATAGTCACTGAACAGTTAAATTCCAAGTTAAGTCACCGTGTTAGTCCAGTTGGATTTTCTCCCATGAAAGCTCATGCGAGAAATAAATTTGTTAGTCTTTAAAAGTGCCACAGGACTCCTTGTTTGTTTTGCTGAAAAGTTAATGGCAAAGGTCCCATTCATTTCAATGAGTGCTGGATAGTCCTCATGTCACTCAGCCTTTGGTCCATTCTGGTGGGATTGCAAACAAAAATGTCCATTGAGATACTGTTTTCGATACTATATGTAGACATTTGTCCCATAGGAATAGGACCTGGTTTGAGAGTATACTAAGTTGTTTCACAAGGGCTACCCTAAGCAGCAGCTTTTTACTGGTCTAACTTGAAGATAAAGACTGTTGATTCTTGAAAATCTGTCCATTCTATTTTGAAATAATCCAGACAAACAATCCTATTGCCTTCCTCAACCTTGGTTTTCTTATTACCAAGCCCATCTTTATGGAAATCATTAAGTTCTTGACTTAAACATGAGAAGTGTAAATGTCACTGAGTCATGTAACATTAAAGTTGGCTCCATGATGAATGCTTCGAATTGCTAATAAAAAAATCCAAGCCAAGTAGTAAAAAGTTATTTCATCTGAGTAACACAAAACTAAGCTTAAAACATGGAAAAGGGAGATCCTTCTCTTCTCTTTATGAAGCTGTCCTACAGCTGCACTGTCAAGACAGATAAAGGAAACATATTTCATTCCCCATATATCTACTCGAATACATAATTTTTTTCTGCCATGGGCAGATACAGAAAGTAGTCCTTAAATACCATACCAGCAGGCACTTCTACTCATGTTGCCATCTGTGGGACATTTCTGGTTAACAAGGATGCCTCATAAAGATTTTACTTAATTTCTACATTCATTTGTTTGAAAACAAAAAAAAAAAAAAAAAAAAAACCGAACAAAAAAAACACCTGAAGTAGAGCTGGTCAGGGAAATATTTTCTAGGGGTGGTGCTTTTTTTTTTTTTTTTTTTTTTTTTGACAAAAATGGTATTTTCTGTTTTTTCTTCTCTTTTTCTTTTCCAGATTTTCTTAAAATCTCCCCCCAAAGCAGAACCTGTAGTTTTTCTGGTTTCCAAAAATTGATAAAAACAGTTTTTCATAATGCCTGAAAAGTTGCAACAAGATTTCTTTTTGAGAAAAATACCATTTTGTCCAAAAAAAAAAGGCATTTTCCCTGAAAAAAGAAAAATTCAACCAGCTCTATTCTAAAGCTTCTTTTGAATAGTCTGCCATATAAACTTTAAATAAAAATGAACAGATGTTATGGGGGGAGGGAAAGCATCGTTAAAGAAAGCATCTTTGTGATGTGATCACCACTAAGGTTGTGTGGTGTATTTGCAGTTATTGACAGTTTAAGGTCTTCTAGTAACTGAAAACTTAGGTGGGTGTAGCTGTCTTGGATTGGAGTGTGAAAAATCTATTTTTATTATAGTTATGCCAATCTAACCCTGGTGTAGATGAAGCCAGGCAGACAGAGGAGCACTTTCATTGATCTAGTTACTGTCGCTTGGGGGTTGGAGCTCCTACAGAGATGGGAAAAAAACCCTTCTGTCATGGTAGACTCTGACTCCAGTATGGGGTTACAGCAGCTTAGCTATGGAACCATAAATAGACTACCATAGGCTATGTCTACACTTGTTAATTTAGGTCGACTTAGCTAAGTCGACTGAACAAAGTCAACTTTAAGTCGACTTTGTTAAGTCGACTTAGCATGTCCACACTTGAATTTTAAGTCGACTTAGAGGGGACCCTACAAAATCGACCTAGAGCATCCACACTGGATGCCTAGGTCAACTTGTAGGGGCTAGGTGGACCTGGGAGAGGTCCACAGTGGTGGTGGGGGGCACCCCTTGCCAAGTGCCAGGGGGCTCAGCCTTTGCCCCATTGTACTAAGGTACAATGGGACAAAGGGGGACAGGGACCCTGGCAGGGCATAGGGGCAGGGTGGGCAGGGCTCTGCCCTGCCCTTTGGGGGGGCATGCCACTACAAATTTCTCACCATTTCACAAATCTGTCTGTATCCAGGACAAGCCTACATCTGGAGTAAATCAGATGCTTGGAGAAGGATGTCACAGGGCACCTTAGACTGTGTCTACACTATGGAGACTAGACTGGCATAGATATAGTGGAATAGCTAGCCACTGTAACCCAAGGGTGTAACTGCACACAACAGTAGTGTAAGTGGCTTTTCCATCAGCGTAAAAACACCACCACCCTTGGCACCAGTAACTACGTTCTTCCACTGACATAGCTCCATCTACACCGGGGAGTATATTGGAATAACTATGGCAGTCACAGATGTGGTTTTTTCACACCCCAAAATGAAGTTGACTTCACTTTTAGGTGCAGACAAGTGTTCGTGTACAAAAAATGTCTCTGAAGAGCCTGGCGCTTAATTTCTGGCTCTGTCACAGACCTGATGTGGGACAAATCACCTTTCTGTGCATCTGAAAAATGGTGATAATAGCTCTTTTCAGTACCTCACAGGGTGCTTGTAAGGAAAAATATAATAAGGTTGGTGAGATGCTGTGGAGATGAGGCTAAAACAAGATGATAAAAAATAATAAATATAGGCTCTTACTAGGGCTAGCTTTAGTGGGAGTAAAAATGGTGTTATTTTCCCTAATACAGAATTTTAATATGCTACAGTACTGACCTAATCCGTGCCTTTTCTCTTGGAACTGACAAGATTAATGTTTCTCAGCCTTGGGCTCTAGCACCTCCTATCCAGGCTCTCTCTTTTAGGATTGTTGATGATGCATATTTTGTCAAAGTGTGTGGCAATTTACTGTCCACCAGAGACCGGGACAGGCAAGTATAAAGTTCTGGAGGTGAAGATCTTCATGACAGTGTGAGTGTGCACCAAAATCTCTGGGGGAAAGGAAAGGAGTATTTAGAGACTCTCAGCTTTTAGGAAGTTCCAAAGGGGTAGCCGCGTTAGTCTAGTTCAGCAAAACAAACAAGGAGTCCTGTGGCACTTTTAAAGACTAACAAAGTTATTTATCTCATGAGCTTTTGTAGGAGAAAATTTCACTTAATCAGACTCTTTGAAGATGAAGTGAGATTTTCTCCCATGAAAGCTCATGCGATACATTTGTTAGTCTTTAAAAAAGTGCCACATGACTCCTTGTTTGTTTCAGATTTTAGGAGTAACTCCTAGAAAGATCTTCAGGATTTAGAACCCTTCCTGATTAAAAACAGTTGCTTTATATCATCTGTCAAATCTGAAGCATTTAATGACAGCTTTTAAAGAACACATTCTCCAAAGATCAGACATTCTCAGAGCAGCATATGAGCAGGAGAGAGGCAGAAGAATAAAAATTCTTATGTACACTTCAGAATTGCATACATGCATTGCTACATGTTTTGCTCTAAAAATGTGTCGCCTCTGAATCTATTTACCATTAAAGAGATAGCATGAAAATCGTTAATCAACTTTATCACCCCAGATTTCAAAAGCTGTGCTACAAATGGAGATTTTTTTTCTTGTACAGTGAAATAAATCAGTGTTGGCCTTTGATTGTTTTATGCGTATACACATCACACATACAAACCAATCTGTTTAGTTGAAGCCTTAAAACAAGGTCTTTGGAAAGGTTAGTGCCATGGTGTATGTATGACTTTGATTTATAGTTCTATTTTTCACAGCATGTCACCCGTTGTTGGTGAACTGAGACTGTGATAAAATCCTAGAGGTGTAAAGTTTCATTGGCTGGATAGTAAAGAGCTGAGTTTGAGAGAGTGTAATGTGAGCTAAGAGCTGCACTCCAAAAGAATGAACTTGTATTGTAGATCTGGTTACAGCAGGCACACTGCCTTAATCCATCAACAGCAAATTCACTTACAAACCAGCCTTTGTTTTTAATCCACAAGCCTTTTGGGATTCACTATAATCAAATGACCAACCAGAAGAACCCATCACAGGGGGAAAAATGGTGCAATAAAGTTTATTCTCAACCATATACTATCCCTTAAAAAATAAAGGGAAGGCAGATAACATGATAATGTGCTGTATTAATCTTTCAGCCATTAAAAATTCCATTGCTTGAAAGTTAAAGAATACAATTGCAGATCTCTTTGCTTTCTTCTGGTGGCCCTTTCCGTCCTGTTCTGAAGGTTTTCATTTCATACCATGTGTGCAGCCAGCATGGTCTCAGATTAGTGATGGAAGACAGCAACAGGGATTAGGATTGCTACACTACACTCAGAGCTGTTTTGCTTTTGGACAAATAAAAGGAACCACCTGTGTTCTGGTGCGTTCCCCCTTACTTTAACCCCTGATCACCTGGATTTTGCAGTCAAAACAGGTCACGCTGAAATAACATATGGACTTCTGCAAATGCGATATCTAGACTCAGAGGCTATGTCTACACTTGCTAAAATTAGTTCGAATTAGTTAGTTCAAACTAACTAATTTGAACTAATTTTAGTTAGTTCAAATTAGCTTAATTTGAACTAGGAAAATTTAGCTCGAACTAAGCAAGTGCCATTTGTGGCACTTGCTTAGTTCAAATTAGTGATCCCTTCATTTCAATGACCAGTTAGTTCAAACTAAGAAATTAGTGCAAACTAACATGGCCACATTGGTTAATTCAAACTAACTAGTTTGTATTAACTCTTAGTTCAAATACCCTATTCGAATTTATTAGTTCGAATTAAGGAAGCCCTTAATTCGAACTAACTAAAGCCTAGTGTAGCCATGGCTTTAGTTAGGTCGAATTAAGCCTCCTTAATTCGAACTAACTTGCCAATGTAGACATAGCCAGTGTGTGTTTGTGTACATACACACCTATAAACATCTTTAAAAAAACAGGCAAATCCAAGAGTTTTATTAATAATCACTAAAAATTACTTTTCTTTCTTAGAAGCATGGGCCAGGCATGCATCACTCACAACCATCAACAGTTTATGCTAAGATGGATCATACATCCCTAAAGAAGGGACTCAGGCTGTTTCTGTCTGTTTGAGTATAATCTTCAGCTTTCTCCCCAGATCTCTAATTCTGAGCTATTTGAGCCTTCCACTGGACCCAGCTGTCCCTTTCCTATAACACAACAAACTGCACAGAAGAATCTGTGAAAGAAAAACCGTCACAATATGGAGCACAACTTATCTGCTATCATACAGCTGAACTGTATTTAAACTGGCCTGTGCAGAGCCTAGTATGGCCTAGAGGACACCTAGTATGCATCGGACCCTTTAAAAGGAGTGACAGATTGTGATAAAGGTGCCATAAAATGAGACGCATTGACAGCTCACGGTAGGAATTGAAACAGCTGGCAGAGTTTCCCCATAAACAACCCCCTGTTGGGTCATCCACTGTGCAGGATGTTTCATAATAACTGTCATCTCTCCCAAACACTGTGCCTATACTACAATATATCAAGACTAATATGTCTTCCTCCTCAGGCAGTGGATGCAGTGAAGTTTTGTACTGAAAGACAAACAAAGGAGAGCGAGTACTGCAGGACTATTAAGGGAGGGGAGTAGAAGGAGACCATTCTGTATCTTAGCTAGTCCATTAAAGGCATACTCAAGCACCAAGATGCCCAGTAGATGGCTATGAACTTATGGCCAGTCTACCACCCAAGTCTGATGAATGTTCTTGTGAACCATTCTCTAAATTCTCCTTTCAAGAGAAGTTCATTGAGAAGGAGGTGATGGGCTGATATGCAATAACCTCAGAATCCTAGGATTCCCACTCAGTCATCCTTTACATTTGAGGATGCCACAGAACAGCCCTGATGATAGTGGCTGACAATTTACTGGGGTGAATGGACACAGGCCACACCATTTGTTCCTAATGCTGATGGTTTCTCAGGGTACCCAAGACTGTAAGACCCCTTGTTACTCCCTTCTCCTTGCACAAGGTATTTTTGTTTGTGCTTATTTGGGTGTTAGCTCCGACACCAGTATTGGGTAAGCTACTGAATCACTCTCCTCTGGGCTTTGCCAGTCCTTACCCTGCCTTGCAGGTGAACAATAGATACACCCTAAATCCCTTTGGCTATGTCTATACTAGCAAATTAAGTCCACTTAAGGAAGCTAAAGTTGACTTAAACAAAGCCTTGTCCATACCTGGTTTTCATTAAGTCGACTTAAGCAGTTCCTTAAGTTGACTTAATAACTACCACTCTTTAGGTTGACTTAACAGTTAAGTCTATTTGTTAAGTCGACCTAAAGACGGTGTGGCCGCCCTAAGTTGACTTATTCTATAAATTGACCTAGGGCGTGAGTCGTGGCAAGAAGGAAGCCGCACTCCTTTCTCCCTGGGACTTCGCGGATCCCGGCGAGAAGGGACCTGCGGCTTCTTTCTCCTCGGGACCCGCGCGGGTCCCAGTGAGAAGGGAGCCGCGGCTTCTTTCTCTCCAGGACACATGCGGGTCCCGGCAAAAAGGGAGCTGGCTTCTTTCCCCCTGGACCCTGGCGGGTCCTGGCAAAAAGGGAGCTGCGGCTTCTTTCTCCCCAGGTCCCATGCGGTCCCAGCAAAAAGGGAGTCGACTTAACTTTTCAAGTGTAGACATAGCCTTTGAAGTGTTCTCCTGTGATATCCAGTCTGATACTGACTACTCATTGAAATACCAGCTCTGCTGTCCTCAAAGTAACAGTATGCAACCAGCTTATAAGATTCAGCTCAGAAACCAGCACCTGCTTAATATCACAGCACTAAAATATATTCATAGTGGAAACAAGTTTAATATCAAAGATTCAAGTGATAGTGAATAATTAAATGGGAAACAAATGGTTAGATATAGAACAAAATCACTGCACACTTTATAGAGACTAAACTTAACTATTAGGTTAAATTTCTGTCCAATTTCCAAAGGGTAGCAATGTTAGTCTGGTTCAGCAAAACAAACAAGGAGTCCTATGGCACCTGTAAAGATTAACAAATTTATTTATCACATGAGCTTTTATGGGCACAGTCCCACTACATCAAATGCCAATGTTTTCTATACTCTTCGCCCACGAATGCTCATGTGAAAAAATATATTTGTTAGTCTTTAAAACTGCCACAGGACTCCTTGTTTGTTTTTCTGTCCAATAAAGTTTATCTCACTCAAAGACTTTTGCTTTTCATCCAGTGTTGACTAAGATCCTGTTTTCATGAACATAATCACACTGACTACTTACTTTTTAGGTGTAGGGTGAGAGGGCACCTTCTTTGTCTCTTACAGATACACCCAAAATTCATTGCCTGTTCTCAGAGGCAGGATACCCACTCATGATGGCTTGTTTTTCTTGTGTGTTCTTTTCCTGTTTCTTTAACCTCATCTTTAACATTTGACTTATACAGTTTCAAATGTATTACTAAGTTCTATTTACAAGTTTCTTTGATATTAGTTGAAATTTATTTCTTATGTTATGACGTCATTTAATTACACCACATTGCATTATTTTGTACATGTTCATTCATCATCTGAACACTAACAAACTAGATCATTACAATAAAGGAATTTTGTACTTACAGTCAAATATCATCACTGCGGCTATTCAAGAGATAATGATTACATACACCTCTGATCGTTTATGTCCAGGAAGTGCAATTCAATCTGATTCAAATCTACAGGTATTTTAACCACGGTAGGATGTTCATATCAGATAATGCCGTTTTATGATTAGTGCATTGTTATTGCTCAAATTAAAGACCACTAAAATAACCTTTTAAGGGTCAGATTCTGTAATCCTTCCTTATACAAAACTGTGGGTAAGACTGAGCTCTAAAATGCTTATTTTTGTCTGTAAGTGAGGAACTCCCAGGGATATTGATAGGATTTGTGCAGAATGAGGGTAAAAAGATGTCCTGTAAGTGTATTTTGTAAAAGAAAGCTGGATTTATGGATAACTTCTTTGATCCGATTGACTCCTAACTACTGACTTCCAGTGCAGTGATCATGTTCTCCAGTCTTGTCATTGAAAGTTAGCACTGAGGTTTTGTAATGCACCAGATGAATGACAGACACTTAGGAGCACAAAGTCTGAGTTAAGACTGATGGGTAAGATTCAGTTCTGTGATCTAGCCACTGGGCATCAATTTAGTGGCACAAAAAATGGGTCAAGAAAACTGGTGGATCTCTCTAACCAGGGACTCCACAAAGGTAAATATTTCCCTGGCCGGTTTGTATACCCACTGCAGCCTTCACTGTAGAAGCCACATGGGAGCCAGGCCAGAGTGCTAGGGGTGCTACGACCTAAGAGTATTTGAGGACCCCAGTGCTGACCTTGGAGTTAGCAGGATATAGCCCTCAGCATGAGAAGTCCTTCCTTTAGCTACTCCCAGTGGTTAGCGGCTTCCTTTAAGAACCTGGCCTTACATTTTTTATTGTTATAATTTCAAGAGTTTAGTTTTCAGTTGGAAGGCAAAACAATCCCTTATAGAGGACCTTTCAAAAATCAACTAATGTCATTGCAGCCTAAGGTGAAGCCATATGTGACTGATAAAGTAGAGCCACTGGATGCTCATTTTTATTGCTCACCTGTAACAAGTACTAACGAAACGGTTGCCTCTGTAAGTATTAACAGCACAGTCTCTTCTGAGTTAATGCAAATAGTTGGGGCTACCACGCTGCATAGTCTCACACCTCGGTTATCTGTTCCACAATCAGAACATGCTTGTTCTTTTATGATTTAATTTACCAAATCAACATGGGGATTTAAATCAACACAAGGATGATTATTACTACTGGAGTGATTTATGTCAGACCTTTCACAAGAGGCAGGTATGTCAGAGAGTTACACACTATATATATACTTTGGGAACATCTCAGCTGCCATATTGCCACCATTCTGCAGTGAGGCACAGTAGTTACTAGACCATCAGTACACAGCCATGCACCAAGTTAGGGGCATGATGTGAAAAAGAATTTCTTATCCCCTTAAAGCAAAGGGAGTAATTTAGGAAGGCAGAATATAATCACACATACTGGAATTTGGCCCAAGCACTGAAGCTAACACGCTCATTCCTGCAAACTGTGCTATAGGGTATTTTGTAATCACAACTGATAAGGTTCTTTATTTACAGCTCATCTGAAATGCAACACACCCCACATTACAGCAACACCATAACAGAAAACACTGGTTTAGTGTGGGAAGGATAGAATAGTGCCGCCTAACTAATCAAATCTTTTCGGCACCTACGTTTTCTTCAGAGGTCTTCTGTACAGGTGATAACTCAATCAAAATGTGCTTAGCTAAAGAGCTAATTACATTACAACAAGCTGAAATACAGTCATCGTCATATTTAGCAACTCCAACCTTCCCTTATTTCTTCAGTGTCTAACAAATTGTTGCAAAAGTTGGATACAAACAACAGACTTGTACTATATGAAATCTCCCGCACCTCCATTATTAAAACGGGAAGGTTACTGAAGGTGGAAGCCAGGCATACGGACACCCTGAATTTTGGGAAACTATGGATCCTGATCCTAATTATGTCAAGGATGAAACACACACTGACGTTAGTGGGAGTAGGATTAAGTGACTTTCTTTTCACAATAAACTACTTAGCATTGTTTCACCAGCTTTGAAATTTGATTTGAGAATGCTTTGATAAATGACATGGATTAGGCAATTTAATTGTAACACCTTAAAATACCTCTTGAATAATCTACTAAAACATAATTATTTTCATCAGCACTCAGAACTGCTAACCCTAAGTATTCAAAGAATACTCAGTCAGGCCCCCCAAAATCATGGGATTAAATATATAAAAATAATCTGAGTATACACTATATATATAAAATACATGTTACATTTCTTCTGGTTTACTTTTTGGGTTTTGAACCCTTAGTGTATGCTCAGATTATTTTCAAGATTTTCACAAGAACCGTGAGGGTGAATAAATTTAAACATTGAAATAGTTCATTCTCACATATTCACGTGACTTCAGAACTTGGGGCTTTGAGACAAACATAAAATATCAAAATCACAAGGGCTGGAAACACCATTGTGCAATGAACAAAAGCTATCTATATACTGTGTACACCCTCAGAATCGAGGATGGCACTTTCCTTCTTTACTGTCAGTACTCTTTACTTCCTGCCCTAAGATACTGACGAGGGTTGGTATGCAGAGTTAAACAGCTGTGCAGTTTCACTCCGGAGGGAGCTGCTTGCCAGCAATGAGCAACGTGATCCATGTTGTATCTGTTAACTACCTCACAGGCTTAATTAGTTAGTGCCTGCAAAACATCTTGAAATGGTTGGATGAAGGGCGGTACATAAGTACGCAATAATAACTTTATTAAATTTATTAAATCACATGCTGTATACAGGATTTACCATTAGGATTATTAATAGCAATAACAATACCCATAAAGAGTAATTATAAAAATAACAATTCAAAAGTCATCTGAAATGTCTTTCATAGGCACCTCTGGATAAAATATTTGTTGACCTATCAGTAATTTTATTGCTGCAAAGGTGGTGCTGTATATCATATCATATGTTATGTTTGGGTTCTTCTAACATCCAGCTGCTATTTTACTGTTATTGTTGGCTATTGCTGGAGATACTGCAAGTGTTCTGTGCCCTTAAGATTCAACACACAAAAGGGAATGCTAGGATAAGAGTGGGACTTACCTGTGTGTATGTGTGAGGGAGTTGGACCAGACGTCCTGTTAGTAAAGACAGGTGCATCAATCTCCCTTTGGGTACACTTGAGAATGATGAGGATCCTGGTTCCATCTCTCTCATCTCTCTTAACATGCAGAATACCCATAGACAGAGTAATCACCAGATGGATCTGGGCTCAATGGTTAAATTTTTAACTATTTTGAGCACTTAATATAATCAAAAAATAAAGATTCTTAGCATGTAGAGAGAGCTTTAGAGTTGCAAAACAATAGCTGTGTTAGGTCACTAAATAAGAATTACCCTCCATTTCTAAATGGGGAAACTGTGGTACTAAGCAGATAGATGGCCTTGTATAAGTTGCTTAAGTCAGGGTAAGACCACTGGTTAAGGCTCAAGAGTTCCTGGATCTCAGATGTATGTTCAGATAGCCAGTTAAAATAATATGTACAAATTAAACTTTGGTGAATGTAGTGTTTTTATAGAGGGGTAGTCATGATATTTAGTATATAGCAAAAACAACGAAAGTCCTGTGGCACCTTCAAGACTAACGAATTTCTTCAGGCATAAGCTTTCATGGACTGCAACCCACTTTGTCTTTTTCTGGTTTTATAAAGCCACTGAAAGCCAACGTGATATGGCCATGGAGGGGAAAAAAAAAAAAGAACAAAAAACCCTAATGCATTCCTTGGATGCATCAGAAGAGATATTTCCAGTAGAGATAGGGAGGTGTTAATACCATTATAGAAAGGGCTGGTGAATTTATTTGGAATAGTGTGTGCAATTCTGGTCCCCCATATTTAAGAAAGATGAATTCAAAGTGGAACAAGTGCAGAGAAGGGCTACTAGGATGAAATGAGGAATGGAAAACCTGCCTTATGAAAGGAGTCTCAAAGATCTTGTCTTATTTAGCCTACTCAAATGAAGGTTGAGAGAAGATATGCCTGCCCTGTATAAATTGGTCAGAGGGGTAAATACTAGGGAGGGAGAGGAATTATTTAAAGTTCAGTCTCAGTGGGGACACAAAAACTAATAGATATAAATTGGCCATCAGGAAGTTTAGACTTGAAATTAGACTCAGGTTTTTATCCATCAGAGGAGTGAAGTTCTGGAATAGCCTTCCAAAGGCATCAGTGGCGGCAAAAAACCTAGCCGTTTTCAAAACTGAGTTTGATAAATTCATGGAGGGGATGGTATAATGGGACAGATTAGTTTGGTAATTGACTGATCTTTGGTTCCTTGTGGTAGGTATGCCATTGGGATGATTGATGCGGTGGGTTCTGAGATGTTACAGAGAATGGATATCTGACTGGTGAGTCTTGCCCTCATGCTCAGGGTTTAACTGACCAACATATTGGGGCACGGAAGGAATTTTCACCCCAAGCCAGATTGACAAAGGTTTGGAGGGGATTTCACCTTCATCGGTGGCACGGGGCATGGCTCATTTGCTAGTGGATTCTCCGTACTTTAAAGTCATTAAATCATGATTTGATGACTTAAATAACTTAGTCATCGGTTAGAGGTTTATTGCAGGAGTAGGAGGGTTTGGTTCTGTGGCCTGCAGTGTGCAGGAGGTCAGATTACGTGATCATATTGGTTCCTTCTGACCTTAGAGTCTATGGCTATGTCTACACTGGCAAAGTTAAGTCGACTTTGTTAAGTCAACTTAACAAGGTCGACTTAAAGTCGACCTAAACTCGACCTTGTTAAGTTGACCTATCAGCGTGGCAATACTTTAACTTGACTTAAGTTGACCTTGTTAAGTCGACTTAATATGGTCGAGCTAGCACTAATCCCCATCCACACTGGCTTTAAGTCGACTTAAGAAATCGACTTAAGGCTTAAGTTGACCTCAGAGGAGTTATAATTAAGTCGACTTAAGCTCTTATTAAGTTGATTTAAGGAAGGGCTTAAGTCGACTCAATAAAATCCCAGTGTGGACGCGGCTTTGTTTAGGTTGACTTAAGTCACCTTAAGTCGACCTAACTTGCCAGTGTAGACGTACCCTATGAGTGTAATGCCCTTTTAAAAAAAATATTTGACAAATATCACAAGTGAGCAAAGGGCTGCCTCTGGATGATTTACAATGTTGTAAATTGGTATTCAGGCTGTCAAATTGGCCACCAAAGACACTATGCCAATGGGACAATCGATGCAGTGGGTTTTGAGATGTTACAGAGAACAAACATATCCAGTGTTAAGTATTTGCATCTGAGATTAAATATACCTTTTTGACAAGAAATAAATGAATTCTGCTAGGCCTTTCAAGCCAGTTCTGAAGTCACATAAACCTGTGAATACTAAAATCACAAATATGGGCATGTATGAAACTGAAGCACTAGGATTCATGCAGCATTTTCATTTTTCACAATTAGCTCAAATTAGTCCATGCTTTTTATGAACTCCAAATTAAATGTTTACTGGGGAACCTTGACTATCAGTACTTTATGCTTTATCTTGACAAAACTATTTTTTAAAATAAGTCACTACTAATCTCTATGTTTCAAACTCCGCCCCATAATCCGGTGATATTTTATTTACAGCCTCTTTTCTTTAGAAGGGACATTTTAATTCCAAAGTTTTTTTTAAAAAATCCAACAAGCAAACACACACTGGAGGTGCCTAATGCAATTTGACTGACCCAGTGAAGCAGCACAAGGAACATTTTTGACTCTACATTTGACTGAGAGTGAGCCCCAGCCCCTGCTTTTTGTTTTGTTTTGTTTTGTTTTGTTTAAAACCTAATTTTCAGATTGCAAATAAATTAACACAAACACTTCAGAGGTTCTCAGTCAGTGTGCAGGAGCATGTACTCAGGTGTTCAGATGACAAACTTTTCGGTAGGGATGTGAATACGTAGTGATCTCAGAAATAGTCCTATTGCAAACAAAAGCAGAACGTTTCCATTTCTGTTTACATTTTACCTGTATTTTTATAAATTCTCCAGGGAGCCATTACAGCATGAGAGTTGTCTTTTCATAATACTTTCCAGCATCCAAGAACTGAAATACCAAGTGAAGACCAGATCTCACATTATTTGAACCATACAAATGGCTTTCACAAGGCATTAAAAAAAAAGGCTATGAAAATATATACGTCCAGATCCTAGCTCTTTTTGTACCTTTTGGAATATTAAGATTTGACAGGACATAGCAACATCATTTAATTTGAAGAAAAAAATTATATAAAAAACAAAAGCTTTCTAGATGAGATGCCCTTAAGGGAACGCACTAATAGGAAAGAAACAAGTACTTCACATTGGTAAGACTTCTTGTACGAGAATTTTTAAAACACTTGAATGCACTTGTTTGCAAAAGGCTGGATGGCCAGTGTAGAGAATGTAATGTCATGGACATAGTTATACTGGCCATCTAAGCTTTACAAACAAATGCATTCAAGTGTTTTAAAAATCCTCATACAAGAAGTCTTACCAATGTGAAGTACTTGTTTTTTCCTTTTAGGGACACCTTAAGGGTATCTCATCTAGAAAACTTGTTTTTATATAATATTTTTTGAAAACCTAAAAGTGAGGAGGCATTGCCAGGGGTGCTGCTTGTCATTGAAACCTAAGAATGAAACCTATGAACAGCAAACCTATGAACAGCACTTGCCATTGAAACCTACAAATCTTCCACCATCTGCTGGAGAAAGGTGGGAACGCAAAGGGAATACAAACAGAACTAAAGTTAACACAAAGGTCATCTAAAAAGAGATGATTTTAAAAGTATTGGGGAATATTGTGGTGTGATTGCTGGGAATGGTTTTTATTTCTTTACACTTATATGTATTTGGAGAATTAGATCACTAATATAGTTGCAGTGGGATAAGAAGCCTTTCACCTTCACATGAGCTGGAATTATCAGTGTGGATGCTCACACCCAGGCTAAACTAATCTGGGTTCCCAGACCTAATGTCTGGGCTATCTCTGGATAAAAATGTATCTTCTGACACCACTTCAAATCCAGTGAAGGTCAGTAGTGACAAAAAGTTGTTAGCTTCTAGGGGTTATTTGGTGGGTGATATGAAATGAGTTTGCTGGTCTTTTCTGCCATTTGCTTGTGGTTCCACTGATATCAAGGTCAAAACTATATTTTTTCTTCCTTTTTGTATTATAGTAGCACTTAGAAGACCTAACTAGATATGGATGAACTTTTTCAGCTAAATAGTTAATTTGTTGAAAGATGCATTTTTGGTTAGCATGAAACTATTCATGAATTCGTGTTGAAGAGTTTTGACTGAACAGAAAAAGCCAAAACATTTAAATGTTCAGCCATTTTGAGAAAAGCAAAGGAGAGGATTTACACAACAACAGGATGGGGAGGAGGAAGTGTTGCCTATAGATTTATTCTACCAATCTGTCTGGTCAAGGACTACTCAAGGATAAGTGCAAAGTCCTGCACTTAGGACGGAAAAATCCCATGTATTGCTACAGGCTGGGGAACGATCAGCTAAATAGTGGCACTGTAGAAAAGGACCTGGGGGTTATGGTGGACAAAAAGATGGATATGAGTCAACAGTGTGCTCTTGTTGCCAAAAAGGCCAATGGCATATTAGGCTGCATCAGTAGGAATATTGCCAGCAGATCGAGGAATGTAATTATTCCCCTCTATTCGGCACTGGTGAGGCCGCGTCTGGAATACTGTGTGCAGTTTTGGGATTCCCCACTACAGAAAAGATGATGACAAATTAGAAAGAGGCCGGCAGAGGGCAACAAAAATGATTAGGGGGCTGGGGCACATGACTTACGAGGAGAGATTGAAGGAACTAGGCTTATTTAGTCTACAGAAGAGAAGACTGAGGGGGGATTTGACAGCAACCTTCAACTACTTGAAGGGGAGCTCAAAAAGGAGGGAGCTAGGCTGTTCTCAGTAGTAACAGGAGACAGAACAAGGAGCAATGGTTTCAAATTGCGACTAAGAAGGTCAAGGTTGAGGTTGGATATTAGGAAAAACTTTCTCACTAGGAGGGTGGTGAAGCATTGGAATGGGTTACCTAGGGAGGTGGTAGAATCTCTGTATTTCGAAACATTTAAGGCCCCATTAGAGAAAACCCTGGCTGGAATGGTCCTGATTTTAGCAGGGGGGTGGACTAGATGACCTCGTGAGGTCCCTTCCAACCTTAAGATTCTATGGTTCTACTGATTGTCATTCAGAGTGGCAGTTCACAGTCATTCAGGATGACAATGGACAGTCAACTGGCCAAGGAAAGAGAGTGAGAATAACTCTAGAGCCTGGTAGGTAGGACACTCACCTGGGATGGGGGCAACCCCCTCTTCAAATCTTTCCTCTGATGAATATTTAATTATTTATTCAGAGTGGAAGAGCTCCAAGAAGAGAGGCCAAGGCCTTGTCTACACTACAAAGACAAGTCAACCTCTGTTACATTGATTTATATCCAACACAGTAATTACTGCAGTGGCTAATGTCCTCCTTGGGTTAGCGGTGCAGATCCTCATCAGGAGCACTTCCACTGACTAAGAGGGCCAGTGTGGGGAGCTGAGAGCCTAGTCCCTCAGCTCTGCTGGCAACTCCTGCTGGGAGCCTAGCAACCCCAAAAGCTTCCAAGCTTTTGGCAGGTTGTCTCCCACACTCCTCATTCTCCACTGGGAGCAGGGGAAGCCACCCAGCAGACCCACGAGCAGGAGGTACAAAGGGGGCAATTAGCCAAGGGCCTGGCAATTTAAAAGGGCCTGGGCATCTTCTGCCTATGTCCCCACCCATACTACACCCTAGGCCCCACCACTTACTGTTCACCATGTCATTTGTCCTCCCCACTTCCCCCCTCTACTGCTCATTGCATCCCTCACCCCTTGCTTAAAGCTGCTCTGAAGCTGTTGGTCACCATCTGGGAGAAGGGGGAGTGTGAAAAGAAGGAGGGGGACTGAACATGAGGGTGGGATGCAGTGCTGAGTGAGCTGAGTGGAAGAGAAGGAGGTGGAGACTGAGGTGAAGCAGGGGCAAGCTGGGGGCAGCAGGAGTTGACTATGGGCAGGGCAATAGGATGAAGAGGCAGGATGGGACTTTTCTGTCCTGGGGTGCAATATTTCTGGAGGTAGGCCTTCTGGCTTAGGGCTTTCCCCCTCCCTATTCACTGCCAGAAGCAGGGGGAAATGCGCCCTCCTCCCCACCAACTGGCCCCCTACAAGAGTCAGGCAGCCATGTCAATTTCACAACTGTGTCACCCTAACTACATGGTCATAAGCCCTATATCTCTCAACATAACAGGAGAGTTAAACTGGCAGGAGGAGCACTTTTGTGTGTACACCTCCTTTTGCTGAAAAAACACCAGAATAATTTTGTTGATCCACACCAGAATATTCCATAGCCCAGTGGCTGGGGCACTCTTCTGCAATGTGGGAGACCCAAATTCCAATCTCTTCTCTACATAAGGCACAGGAGGCGTTGACCCTGGTTCTCCCTCCCACACCCCAAAGTCAATGCTCAAGTCAGTAGGCTAAAGTTTATAAAAGAGGCAGCATCACTCCCCCCACCCCCTGCCATTTTTTAAGCCTTTCTACTGATTTTATAAAAATGCCTGAAAGTCAAAACACAATATTTTGGTTGGAATGAAACATTTTGTTTCCAGTTGAATTTTTTTGATTCACCAAAACACTTTTTAAAAAAAAATGTCATCTTTGATTCAGCCCAACATGAACTGTTTATTTTCAATGTTTTGAAAATTGCCAGGGAACCAGAAACTCCATCCCTTGTCTTTTTCCCTCAGCTAGGGGCAAGGCTGGACTCTGCCTCGGTAGACCTCTGGGAAAGCTATTATCAGTTTCACTGGATGAAAGAGATAGGGAGCTTTCCTTTTGATTTTCCGGATGGAAAACTGAAATTTTTCTGCAAAATTGAAATTTTCTCATGGATTTTTTTTTTAAATATTTTTTTCCTCAGCAAATCATTCTGACCAACTCTATTCCTACTTGAGATCAGGGCCCCACTGTGTGAGGCACTGTACACTGTAGCCAACAGTCCCTGCCCTGAACAGTTTTCAGATTAAATAGACAAAGCAGACAAATTGTATAAAGAGAAACAGAGACACCGAGATGTTCAAGTTCAGTGGCCGAAACTGAAATGTGCTGAGTCTCAGTCCAGTGGCCTATCAACTGACCTATCAGTGGCTTCTCTGATTTCAATGGTGCAGGATCAGCCTCACATTGACGTCACAGCTGGTGCTAAATGGCATTCTTCTGCGCTGTCTCACAATCAAAGCCAAGCACTGTGCTGTCCTTTCATCTGTGAGTAGCTATAGAGGAGAAAGGGTGAGGAAGTTTACTCTGACATTCCTCAAGTCAAATATAGACTCATTCTCCAGGGCTGTCAATCCACTAGCTTTTGTCAGAACTAAAATTTACATGATGAAAATGGAACTTGAAAGTAAAATAAAATTCTATTGGTCTGAGTAAGGGATTTCAGGTGTTGGGGTTTATGTGACATGTAACAAGCTACTTGACTAGAAGCTGGATTTACTAATGGCTTTTTTATATACTCAAAAAATCCCAAGCAGCATGCACTGTAGCCATACACCCTGCTTCACCATTGGTCTGCTATAACAATTTTGTAAAGCTATTTCACCTGAGTGCCTGCTGATTAGCCTGCTGAGTTTTTTGAACCAATCCATTGAATTCACTTCCGTTCTGTGTCCCCAGTGCTCATTCACCTATAGAAATGCATAGACAAACAAGGCCACAGGTGCAGAAAATTGGGTCCTTCCTGCTGTTTATTACAATGTTGACCTTGGGGATTTGTCAAAGAAAGAAAGAAAGAAAGAAAGAAAGAAAGAAAGAAAGAAAGAAAGAAA
>ML685821.1:14969499-14985176 GCA_007922175.1 Pelusios castaneus
AAAGAAAGAAAGAAAGAAAGAAAGAAAGAAAGAAAGAAAGAAAGAAAACATGCTATGCAATAAGATTTTATTAAAATCCTGCCTTCTTTTTCTTGTTAGGTTTAAGAAAAGAAAAAGCTTCATGCCTGCCAACAAACACAGACACTGAATTGTGTTTTAGTTTTGGGTTTTTTTTTTTCAGTTTCCTTCTGCATCCATGAGAGGATTTTGGACTGATTTCTGTCCTGGTGTATATTTCCCCCCTCCACCCCCTCTCACATTTTAGTTTCTGCTTACTTATTTTGAGCAAAAGAATGTGCTCTGCCATGTGGTCACTGAGCCTGCAATTTTGCTGGTTTCAGTCACATGTGCACAGGAAGACATGACCACCTGCTTGCCATATCAGCAAACTGTGTTACATTTAAAGCCCAATCTGGAGATTTCTCATCTTCAGATACATGGCTCTGATCCAAAACAAAACTGCCCCATTAGCCAGAATGCTCTGTGTAACTCTCCTGTCTAAGAACAGTCCCAGCTCCTTCCAGACTAGAGTGGTGCTATTCAGAGGAGGCAGCACAGCTTCTGCCAGAAAAATTCAAAGCTTTGTTAACAAAGTGGGGTACCTCTAGAAGATTTAATCATTTCTGTTCTAGCCCCTTGACTAGATTTTATAATTCACTATGTTTATCAGGGAGCTGTAGGGCAATGCTACATTTAACACTGCTATTTTATATTTCATTGTAATTATTATTATTATTATTTGTGTCACAGTAACACATAGAGAACTCTAGACACTGTTAGACACATGCATGCAGTAAGAGACTGACCCTACTGCAAAGACATTACAAGCAGAATATACAAGACAGACCACAGATGCATGAAAAGATGCAGATCTCCATTTTACCAATAAGGAACTGAGGAACAGGAAGTCTATGCCACAGCCAGAAACTGATCTCAGATCTCCTAAATCCCAGCCCTTTGTCCGAATGAAAATACCATCCTTCCCAATTGGAATATGATTTCTTCTTAGACTTCTAGGATTTAGTGGCCTAAAAGTAAAGGTTCTGTCACTGGCTCATGACTCAGGTAGAGCAGACAAGTGGTCTGCAACCCATTCAATAAATACATTTTTGCAACGTACCTGAGTTCTGACTCACATTTCCACTCCTAATCGTACATGAGGCTCTACCAGGCAGGTCAGTCTTGTTCTCAACTGAACACCCTGTGCTACCTCACTCCTGGACTTCTCTTCAGCAAAGAGAAAATGTTTGTCAAGTTTTCACTGTGGTTTTTTTTTGATGAGCCCACACCTCTACTGGATGGAACTACTACTTTTTAAAATATATGACCTGAGTCAGGCTATTGTTCTATCTACTCCCTTGCCTTCCACCTTAGGAAGAAGATACTGAATAAATGTTATGGCTTTTATTATTATTATTATTATTATTATTATTAGGTATTCTCCATGTTTATATAATCCTCTTAGAAACTGGAGGGTACCAGTGGCACTTTTAAAGACTAACAAATTTATTTTTCGCATGGGCTTTATCATTTTACCCCACTTTGTCAGACATCTGAAGATGAAGAACTTACAGAATGGGAGGAAAAAGAAATAAATGAATGTGTTAGTCTTTAAAAGTGCCACAAGACTCCTTGTTTATTTTGCTGACCTAGACTAACACAGCTACCCCTTTGAGGAGGACTTATTCTTTCTCTTCCCAGGTGCATTAATTCTTTCCAGGAACTTCAATATATTTTGAACAGTGGAGATATGGATCATTTTTAATTTGACGGGAATCCCAATCTTTGTAACATCTCGTACCAAAACATAGCCGCAGCTCCCACTGAAACCAAAAGCATTTACTGCTGTTCATATCATTTTAGGGTTAGGATTCAGAAGGCCTTACATTAAAATCTCTGGGAACCACCTTCTTCAGCTGAGGCTGAGCCCTGGGAATAATGTTTTTCCTTTTCTTAGCTAACTGTTAGTGAGAGAATGAAAGCAAAATATCATTTTCTATGGCATGCAAAGATTATCACTGGAAGACTTCCTAAATGGAAAGTGGTAATTTCAGTATCAAGGGAATAGGCCCTGATTCAGACAAATGCTTATGCACCTCCTTAACTTTAAAACAATGGAACGTAAGCTAACATTTAGCTGAATTTGAGCTGTAAATGTGTGATTCAGAACTTCCCGGTTGTAAACAAGACACTCCTTAATCTTCTCTTTAGCTAAGTGAAATAGATGAATCCCTTGAGCCTATCAGCGGAAGGCATGTTTTCCAGTCCTGTAATTATTCTTGATGCTGTACTTTGAACCGTCTCCAACTTACCCCACCAGTGACAAATACAGAAGTAAAATAATTTCTCTGCTCCTACTCCAGATTCCCATTTATGCATCCCAGGATTGCATTAGCTCTTCTGGCCACAGCATCACATTGGGACCTCATGTTCAGCATGACTATCTGCCATGACTCGCAATTTTTTCCCCGGTCACTGCTTCCCAAAAGAGATTCCCCCATTCTGTAAGCATAGTTCGCATTCTTTCTTTCTAGAGGTATATACTATCGTTTAGACATATTAAAATGTATATTGTTTGCTTGTGCCAAGTTTCAGGTCCGCTGAGAGAGAAGGCAAAGTGGTCAATTGCTCAGGGGCCCAGAGATTCAAAAGGGCCCCTGTCGATGGGAGGCTAGCTCCCCATCCCCCCTCTTCTGCCCATCCCCCTGCTCAGCCTTGCCACTTACTGATCACCATATTCCTCCTTCCCCTCTCCCCTGCTTGGTCTTCCCACCACTGCAATCCTCCTCTGTGTTCAGCCCCCCACACCCATCACTTGTGGCGACTGGGAAAATAAGGGGTGCGGGGGCAGGGCCTGGTGTGGAGCCAGGATGGAGCCAGGGGTGGGGTGGGGTGGAGTGGAGGGCAGAGGAAGATGGGGGGGTGAGTTTCTAAGGGGAAGCTTCACCCACAACAGCCCATTGCGGTAAATCTCAGCCAACCCTGACTGTTTTGCCCTGGGGTATGGAATTGTTGTCTGTGGGCCTTCCCCGTTTACCAAGCAAATCAAATGGCTCTAAATCACTGACCTATCATCTTCCCCATTTTTTGGGCCATCAGCAAAGTTCATCAGGGTTGCATATCAGCTGCTTTGTTATCTTGCCTGGGATCAATGTAAGACTGATGAGCATATAATTATCCATGTCACCCCCTTTGCACTTTTTAAAAGTCAGCACAATATTAACTTTCTTTCAGTCTTCTGGAACTTTCCCAGTGCTCCAACTCGTACTGAAAAGCAACAACAGCACTCTAGCAAGCTCTTCTAAAACCTTTGGATGCAAACTACCTTGACCCACTGCTTTAAAACTGTCTAATTTAGTAGCTTCTGTTTAATATCCATTACAGATACTAATAGAATGGAAAGAGTATTATAATCACCATGTGAGGAGACTATATCATCTGTTTTTTCCTCAAATGCAGAACAGAAATGCTTGAACAGTTTTGCCTTTTCTTCATTATCATAGATAATTTTACCATTCTCACTTAGTAATGGAAAAATACCATTGTCAGGATTCTTTTTTGGGGCCCTAATACATTTAAAAAGCTCCTTCTTATTATCCTTAATGCTGCTGGCCATAGATTTCTCCTTGTGTCTCTTAGCTTCCCTTATCAATCTTCCACAATTCTTAACTTCGGATTTATATTTAAATATATATTGATTAGAACTCATTAGATAGTGAAAAGCCACATTTGAACCCTCCACCTCTCCCTGGCTGCGTCTACACTGGTAAATTAAGTCGACTTACGCTTGCTTAGGTCAACTTAATGTACCCTGCGTCTACACTACAGTTTTCTTAAGTCGACTTAAGCAGCTTGCTGAAGTCAACTTTATTAAACCTCTTTTCCACTAGACCTAAGGCTTAAGTCGACTCCCTAGAGTCAACTTAAGCCAATGTAGCTGTGGGGTAGCCCTAAGTTGATTTAGGGCTACCCCAGGACTGCACCAATGCCCTCCCTACTGGGGGGGGGCATAGGGAGAGCCTGGCATCCCCCCCACAGGGCAGGGCAGAGCCCTGCCCACCCTGCCCCTATGCCCTGCCAGGGTCCCTGTCCCCCTTTGCCCCATTGTACCTAGGTACAATGGGGCAAAGGCTGAGACCTCTGGCATTGGGCAAGGGGTGCCCCCCTGCCCCCGTGGACCTGCCCTAGGTCCTCCTAGCCCCACAAAGTTGACCTAGAGCGTCCAGTGTGGATGCTGTAGGTCGACTTTGTAAGTTCCCCTTTAAATCGACTTTAATTTTCAGTGTGGACACACTAAGTCGACTTAGTTAAAGTCGACTTAAATACACAAATGTAGACATAGCCCCTGAGCTGCACAAGACACTGTATTTAATTGGCTATTAGAATTTTTCTCTTTTCTTCTTTCTGCTTTTTTCCCAAGGTCTCTGGTTTGTTTTTAATTCTATCATCTTTCTTTTCTTTTTACCCTCTTAATTGTATTTTTTCTCCCTACCTCTTTTTCCCAGTATCTTCTTAGCAGACTGTAATCTTAAACTCGAGTCAAATCTTTAAAAACATGGTGTTTGAAGTGAGTCCAAAATTAACCAAAACAAGTTCATCCATCCCTACTAAGAAGTCCCATCCCCACTTCCATTAAATGAACAGAGAGGTCTACTGAGGCTGTTTGTTTCTCTATCAATCTGAGAAACGTTAATATAATCTTGTGCCACTTTTGTCATGGAATCAGCCTTGTAAAAAGACCATATGGTCCACTAAGGCCTGCCCTTGTAACCCTAATAAATACAAACCACCCTAGAATGCATCATTCTAACCTCAAATATGCAGCTAGCACTGTAATCTCAAAAGTCCTTCAAAACCAAAACAAACTAGCTCTTTTTAAAATTGATGACATGGTGATCTTACTTCAGCTATGTGTTCTATATTTCAACAACACTAAATAAATATGCCCAAATTGCTTATCGACTCTGACTCATCCCCTTGCCATCCTCAATCCCAGATTTTTTGAGTTAGTGACTGTCTCAGAAAGATGAATTGGATTCACTAATTTGGTTCCTTTCATTTCAGGATTTTTTTCAGTGTATCTCTGGGGAGTGTCTTTTATATTCTAAAATGCCTAATTCTGGCTAATCTTTCTTGATAATTCACATCCCAGCCCTTAGTCAGAATCCTTTTTGATGCTTTCTGCTCTGTCTTTTCCAGCTCTGAAACATCATCCTTCTAATGACACACAATATTATATATAACATCCTTTTTATGTCAAATGGCAGAATAACTTCCTATAATTTATATTCCATATGTACATACCTATACACAAGTGCAAATGGTAAACATTATTTAAGGAGACTTATTCTTTCATTCTTCTATAATGTATAGCAATTCTTTCAATTACTTCATCTTTCACTGTTCCTGAATTTCTTTCCCCTAACATTTAGATAACAAAACTCTTACAACTTTCTTTGTGATTTACAGTAGTATCTATCCACGAATATGGTCTGAGTGACAAACATACCCTAAGAAAGCGAAATCTATGAGAGTTGTGGATAGCTCTGGAAGCTGGTTCTGACCAGTTACATCAATTCACTGCTGACCAATTTTGTCCCACTGAATTTCAATTAGCTGTTGTAGGTGGGTGGCATCTTGAAGAGAGCTGCATGGCTAACCAATATTTCAATTTGATTGAGTACTGTTTACTCCTCTGGATGTCACATTAAACTCTGGTTATAGACATGTTTCTCCTTCCGAGAAGATCAAATATAGTATCATTACAGTCTAACATTTTCAAAAATGATGTGTGGATTTCGGTGCCACAACTTGTATGTTCTTCACTTGCTACACCTTTAAAGACGTCTACCTTTCAAAAACTATTGAATATCTACTCTCTGAATAAAAGGTTCTTTTAAGGTGACAAAATTTGGGCATCCAAAAATTGTAGGCACCCAAGACCACTAGTCACAAAATCTTACTTTAATGCCTAATAAGTCCTTGGGAGAGCAGGAAGGAGGGGGACTAAACGGAGAATGACACTTTATTCAGCAGTTGAAGGTGGATGAACTCAGTCTTCTAGGAGGCCTTTTCTGTTTTTAATCCAGTGATCAGTGCAGGGCAGACCTCTTGCATGGCAAACTAGAATACTATGCTACAAGCCAAGCCTCCCAATTATAATGTTCTTCTTTCTTTCACACACTCTTCCTATCTCCTCCCTAATGCAAATCTCACAATGGATTCTTCCAGGGCCAGATTCAAGGGCCGCAGGGCCCTGGACTGCCCACTTTTGTGGCCCATCCCCTCAGCCTGGGGCCTCACCCTGCTCTGCCTCCACTGTGGGTCTCTGGCCTGGGGCTCCGGCCCCCACCATGGTGACTTAGTGGCAGGGTGAGCCAGAGCCCTGGAGCCAGGGGCCACAGCTGATCACGATGCTCTCGCCCCTAGGCCGGCTTGTCTGCCCCAGCAGGCAGGGCTGGCTGGCACATGTCCGCAGCGCTCTGGGGATGGGGCCAATCTGCACAACTGCCGGCCCACCCCCAGCCCTGGAGCACAGTGGCCAGATGCCAGCCAGCTCTGCCCCTTGGGGCAGACGAGCCATCTCAGGGGCAGAGTAGGAGCGCCATGGCCTGCTGCAGCATCTGAGCCCAGTGTTTCCCTCCAGCCCCAGCATGTTACCAGTGTGGCAGGGCTGGATCAGCAGGGGCTACAGTCTGGGACCCCCTTCTGGCTGGGGCTCGGGGCTGTAGCCCCTGCATTGATCTGGCACTTGATTCTTCACCTGTCAGTTAAATGTTAGAGATAGGCAAATATCTACTTAAAGATGGTCAAAATGCTAAATGAATTTGCTCTGGTCACATCTGAGCCTTTTTTGTACTCACTTCTGAGGAACACTTTATTCAAATCACTTTTTGCAGAAAAAAAAATGAATTTCAGTTTCTGTGCTAGAAGTACTTACATAGTTATACTATCAAGGAACGGAAACAATACCATGGTACTTATATAAGAGCTTTCAACTAACAAAAACCCAAAACACTGCTCTAATTCAGAATATTCAGGATTTCAGGATCACAGAGCAAACAATACTAAGAAATATTTGTAGAGAGCTGCGATCCCTGGTCAGCCCCCTAGAGCTGCACATAAGGGACCCCAGCCCAGTCCAGCCACAGCCAGGGCTTCCCGGTTCCCTGACCTACCTGGCTGATGACGAATTCTCTCTGCATTGCAGTGTGGTAATTAAGGGAGTTAGGGGGACTTCTGGAGCTGAATGAGGTGGGCTAAGGGCTGGATGGAACCTGCTTGGATGGGAGTTCCTCCTAAGTCTCCTTCTGCAGGAGCTGAACCTTGCCTCCAGCCTTGAAGAAGCCGGGGACGAGGGGCAGGGCTGGGTGGGAACACCTCCTGCTCTGCAGGACCAGGGGCTGAGTGGGGTGCAAATGTAGGCTTGGCCCCTGGATGCCGGAGATCCTCAATACACCACTGAAGTGGGGAGAGTGCCCAGATAGTGTAGAGCCACTATAGCAATTCCTGTGCCACACTGCCTGCTGGTCTCTAGTATAAGGACCATGTCCAGGAGAAAGAAAATCCTTGATGCACAATATAGCAGGCCCCCAGGCTTCAGGATTGCTAGGAGGAGGAACTGAGAAGGTTGCTCAACATCGTTTTTGCCCTGATTCCTAAAGCAGCTCTGAGCACAGCTCTGATGCCATGATGCAGCTGAGACTCCTGATCTGAATGTGCTCAATGAATTGTCCATTTTGAATTGTTCACGTATCTCCTATAAATGCTTTGTATTTTCCGCTCTGTCAGTACAATTAAAAATCCAGGGTATGTGCCCCACAATTTAAGATTCTTTCATTACCCTCAGCATCTTTCTGCACTATTAGGAAAGAAGATCAATCAATAACCAATTGATCAAATCTTATTTTCATCCTAAAATAATACATTGTATCTATCTGGTTCCTCTTTGCATCTTTACAGGAAAGTTTCAAGACAGCTTTTCTATAGAGAAACAGTGAAATAGATTATTGGAGTTACAATTTTACTTGTCTTTAATTCACCATGATTCATCCAGAGAACCTGGGTTAGTGTGAGCAAAAATAACACTGTGTTAAATACAGTAAATGGATGACAGCATGAATCTATGAAAAGAGAAATGCCTACACAGGAACTGGAAAGAAGTTGTTCCTCATGCCATTCCTATACATCTAGGTTCAGGCTCTAATTCCTTTTAAAGATGGTACCTTGAAACATAGACAGGAATGCTATTAAAAACAAATAAAAACAAACAGCCTTTTGTGAACTGAGTGCAAACTTCTCTGATTGTTGAGAATTTGAGATAGCGTTGATTATGTTTCAGGAAATGTCTTGGCCAGCCACTTAAAAACCGCACCTCTGTAGTCACTGCATCCATGGGTCCAAGAATAATTGCTGAGTATAAATAAATCCAGCGCACAAAAAAGGGGTAGGGGGAAGGAAGAGAATGACAAAATAAACTTCTCTCTATAGTGGCCAGATCACCAATGTGCTCCATAAGGTTGTTAGTTCTGTGAACAATTAAGGAATTATATATTCTCCTTAAAGTATACACACGCAAGTCCCCACAGCACTAGTTAATAATGTACATTTAAGTTTGTGACTTAGTAGAAAATTTTTTTTAAATACACTGCAGAAAATATATTTTATCGTAAGAAACAGAAGGGTGAGAAATAAGTACTTTAAATTTTCCCTATTAAATCTTGATAGCAAGGTGGGGGATTGTCTAAAACTGAGTGCTCCAGATAACACTTTTAAACAAGTATGATATATGACTGTGATGACTTTTTAATTTATCACGTCATTTGTATATTCGCCATGCTTCCTAACAACACACTGTAAAACATCAGAAATTATATATCACACTGTTGATTCTCATCAGTGTATGTAACCTTGTACTCTAGTTTTGAGGCAGAAAATGAAAAGACACCTCTTTGATGGGCAGATTTTGAGTAAGTACATAACTTGGTGAAAAACTGCTGTAAGACTTCAGTGAAAAGAGAAATGCAAAATGATAATATGAAACAATCATGCTGTTTGATGCAAATCCTGTCCTACATTCTCTCACTTG
This sequence comes from Pelusios castaneus, assembly GCA_007922175.1. Classification (NCBI taxonomy): domain Eukaryota; kingdom Metazoa; phylum Chordata; order Testudines; family Pelomedusidae; genus Pelusios; species Pelusios castaneus. Next base: position 14,978,588 of record ML685821.1, read on the forward strand.
ACTTTTTCATCTGGCAAGCTTCCCTTTATTTCTTTACTTACAATATCTGTTTCTTTTGAACAAATGTTCTCAGCACTTTGGGAGAGAAACTAAATCTTTTGTTTCTATAAAGCAGCACATATGCATCTGGCAACATAAATTACTGGCACAAATGCTGGCAGAAAACAGATTACAAAATAATGATAAAAAATACCAATAAGAGCAGCAGCAGGAGCAAATGACACAACAGAAATAGTCATAAATTGTTATTGCACATCTTATGCAAAATCCACCAAAAGAATACATTTAATTGACAATCTGGGAAAAAAAAGATGATCATGGGAATATCACTGTGTCAGATTTCATTCTGACTAGTACATTACATTTATCAACTCAATATGTCTTTATAAATACTAGAACTGGGTCAGTTAAGCAATCTATTTTCAGTAAATATTTTATAGATAGTCATTTGGATTTTTAATCCACTTTTTAATCCATTTTTAATTCACTTTGGCTTTGCTTATTCTCCTTTTTGTGTTTTATTTCTGCAAATATCCAGGCAATTACACTGTGCTGCCACAAACTTCAACAATGAATTTGCAATTAATTTTTGGAAACTGAATTTTACATTTGTGTGTGCAAATATCTGAGCTGGAAATGTTTGCACACTCATGCTATATCCAGGGACAGAAACAATGCCAATTAACCTATCTGATCAAGCACAATTATCCAATACAGCTCAGATATCTAGTGACTGAGAGAGAACTGTTCATAGTAAATCTACAGATTTTAAAACATTCATTAAGTAAGAAATGCATCTCAGGAAATCACGAGCTGCTGAGCTATCTTCTGTGAACACAAATAAAAGGTAAATTCATTGGATAATTTTTTGCTGTGAATCACTGGTTCATTTGTAATAAATGACAGATAGTTCTTTGTATATAAAAGGATGTTTCCTTCTGAGTAAAATCCTTCTCTTGCACATTCCAAAGTCAAATTAAAAGTTCTGATGCAGCAAGCTGTCCATATGTGCAAAAAACCCTTGAAATCCATGGAAATCAACTGTGGACAGCTTGCAGGATTGGGTCCTCATATGGCAGTTTACAGCATTCATGTTATTACATGTCAACCAACTTTACGCAGTATCAAATGATTTTTATATGAAGAGAGTTAAAGAGCTGTCATCCTGAGGTACTTGGCTTAAAACATATTCGGCATTTACATTGGCTGTCCTTAAAGGAGATATACACATACAAGTATTCTTCATCATACTCTGGAAAACAATCCATTTATATTTCCTGTGTGCTTCCTCATTTCTCTCATTTATTACAGTTAATTATCAGATATTATTATTTATCCTTATCTGTACTGAGGTAGCAGCTGTGAGCACCAGTCCCAGATCTGGGGAGTTGCTCAGGACCTCGAGGCTGTGTTAGGTGCTGTACAAACACAGAACAAAATACAGTCACTGCCACACAGAGCTTACAGTCGAAGGAAGACATTAATGGTTTCTTTCTCAGCCTACGTGATCACATTGTAAAGTCATGCTGCATTTCTGACATCACAATAGTTTACAGAGCAACAGACGGTGAAGTTGTAAAACAGGATTATGACTTCACTGCAGGATCAAGCAGAAGGGGAAAGGTAAGGCAGCCTGAATAGCTCTAGAGAAGTGCTAACCTTTCATTATTAAATCTCACCAAAACTTTGCTAGAAACTCAGAATTTGGTCCAGGCTCTTCCAAAGGTCAGATAATCTGGGTGAAATTTCAGGTAAACCCCTTCCATTCCTAGTACTTCAGGGAAGGATGTGGCTTTTTTTTGTTTGTTTTGTTTTGTTTTTTTCCAGAGATGGGTTAAGGATTGCACAGCTTGTGTGTCATGTATGAAACAACTGCTATCTTTAACAAAGAAAAAAGAAAAAACCACTCTCATGTGAATTGCACGCTTTCTGCCTAACCAGACTCTATACTGTAACTATTTGTTTGCTTTCTTATTTAATGACTCCCTTTTCTCCTTCTCGCACCATGCAATAAATGCCACCACTAATGAGATAATATCAGTGTATTTGAGAGCAGACTGACCCTGCTGTTTTCAAGCAGTTTCAACTTCTCGACAGTCAGGAGCCTGCCTAATGTTCTGTGGCCGCCTCTGGTCAATGACATGGTACAAACGGCCTTATCTCCCTGTGGGAGGGAGGTCACTGCTAAAACCACCGCTACTTGACTGGGGAGGAAGGCAGTCTATAATGATTCCAGTAAACCGCCTGAGCCAAGGAAAGGGCTTACAACAAATAGCCCTAAAAAACTCCAATCTGAAAGCATTTCAATTTTCTCTTCATGTCAACAGACGACACAGTCTGAGCTCTAAGCGTGATTCAGGAGACTCTGTTAAAAATTTTGTACTAAAAAGTCATCCTTTGGAATTTTTGACTGGGCATTTTCTCAACTATGCGCCTTCATTTTTTACACAGTCCCTTTAATGAGCCCTATCTTGCCAATGGACAGCACCGTTTTAAAAAATCATTTGCACATCCTGGTTAAAATGTTTCATTTGTATTTCTAGTATTACCCTTTCCTTCAGAACACTCCTGGGATGATGCTGTGTTGTTTTACCATATCCCTGTGTCATGTCCCTTCACAACTAGCCTCTCAGTGGATTTACACCCATTGAGGATCTGGCCACTAATTTTTATTTGCAAAGGGTCCATTTCTCTCACCCTTACTCATATTACATAACACCTTACTTAGGAAGTAGCCCCATTGAAATCAACGGGACTCCTGAATGAATACAGTGCTGTGCTGCATGAGTAAGGAAGGCAAAATCAAATCCTAATTAGATTGCAAGCTCTTTAGGGCAGGAACTATCTCTTCATTTCGTGTTTGTACAGTTCCTAGAACAGTGGGGCCCTCCACTGACTAGGGCTGGTAGGTGCTACCACAATATAATCATAAATAATATTTTTAATCAAGAGATGATGTTCTAAATTACTCGTTAATCTGGACATTACTACTCAGGGGAGCAAGTGTCAGAAATACTGGGTGATAGGACTACATAAAAACTCATAGCAACAGACAGACTTCAAGCATGGTCTCTACAATCTTTTATTCTCCCAACCACCTCCACTCTAACAACTCTATTTTGCTCTTGAACAAGGTTCAATTTTCACTGAACTCAGCTGGAGCTATACATTAGTATTCGGGGACAGAAACTCCTCCTTAATAAAAGTAGTCAAAGGATTTTTCATTCTTTTTACTGTTTTTTATGACAAACATATGGAAAGCTTGAACAATAAACTTGTGCCCTTGTAGAATTTTTTCCTCCTCTCTTCAATATCCAAACTAGTTACTGTAGAGTTGCTCAGGAGCCAATAGTTGATGGTATTGATTGCACTGATGGCTGAAGAGGTTTGAAACATTTATTATGAAAAAGATACGTGCCAGAATTACAAAGACTATGCAAACCTGCCCATCTGGTCATCACCACTGAAGCATGAAAATGCCTCACAAGCTCTGATGACTGTATCGGTACCACACTCCTGGCATTCAGGGGAACATGATTGTCTGAACTTTACAGCTCGGGAACTGAGGCACAAAAAGATTAAATGACTTGCCTAAGGTAACATAGGAAGTCTTCGTTGGATTCAGAAAGTGAATACAGATCTCTCTAATCTCAGTCTAGTGCCTTAATCACAAACCCATTCCTAACTCAAATTCTATAACATGGTTTAAAGGAAGAAAAATAACTGAAACTTATGGCTAAGGGAGGAAGCATGGCCCATTAGTAAAGGCACTAGCCCTAGAGACTAAAGAAGCCCAGGTTCAGCTCCACCATGGACTTCTTGCATGAAAAAGACATGTTCCTTAGGGATATGTTTACACTACAGCTGCACAGTATAGATGCTTCCTACACTGACACGAACGGTTTTCCCATCCATGTAGTTGATCCACCTTTCTGAATGGTGTTAGCTAAGTTGACAGAAAAATTCTTCTGCTGACCTAGCTGTGTTTACACCAGGGCTAAGTTTGACCTAAACACAGCACTCCAGTGTGTGATATTTTCCAAAGCCCTGAGCGATGTGTGTCAGTTGACCTAAGTTTTAAGTCTAGACCCAGGCCTTAGTCTCTCTGGAAAATAATGATAATTGCACTTTTCTACCTCACAAGTGTGTTGTGAGGATAAATATATTGATGGGAGGGTCTGAGACATGGAAATATTTTCGTGAGGTGGGGGGGGGGTGTAAGTTCTGTAACAGAGCTACTCTGCTGGCTGGGCTCCTCCCAGATGGAAAGAAACCCTGTTAAACGATGTAATTAGTGAAACTGTTTTCTGGAAACTGCTTCTCTGGACCCTCTTCCAGTAAACAGATGTTCTGCTGTTTATTGAATTCCTGACTGTCTCAGTCTGCCATTTTACCTGTTTCTGTTAACCCATCGATATGTAGGCTGTGAGGTGCAAAGACAGACTGACATACAAATTCTGATCTCATTTACACAATGGAGATCCTTCTGTGTTGCATGGATGAAACTGAAATGGGTCCAGGCTCAGTGGAGGGAGCATCAAAGAAAAATAAAGAGAGTCCAGTGTGTGTCTAACTAACCTCAACACTGTCCCTGCAGTGATCCATGTTAGTTAATGAAGATTCTCAATTCATTCCCTTTAAAATTTGTCACTGCGGTGGAGAGGCTACAAAGCTTGGGTAGGGTGTAGCCTCCATATGCACTGTTGTATTTTTACCTCATTTTTTGCCAAGCATGAGCTGTTTGGATGAGTGATGCTTGAGCCCTTCCTGAATCTAATAATTTAGGTCCAGAGGCAGGAATGGCCCTGTGCAACTACCATAGTGTGAAAACCCAGTATGAGCCCCCCAAAATTAAGAGTTGGGTATGAGGCTTGCATAGCATGAGTGAAGATTTTATTGAGTCTCGGTCTTACTCTGCAGCAGAAGAGAAGGCATTAGAGGAACAGTGACACATGCAAAAGTGGAACAGTTAAAATTCATGGTTGTCAGGGAAACAACAAAACCTCACACCAAAACACAACCTCTGGGAGCAAGCGAGACCCTATGCACCCTGGAGCCATTTTCTCTTCCCTGAGTCCCTTGGCAGAGGTAGGTCAGTAGTTGACCTGTGCGCCACATAGCCACCTGGCTTACTGCATAATAGCTTTTCCAGTTGTGTGGCTCAGATCCCAGCGATTCTGCCATAGGCCTCTACATAAAAGCCACTTAAATTGGTGGGAGCTTTCTCACTGATATTTGACATTTTTGCTTTGGATCAGGTCCTTAATCCTTTCCTGGGGACACAAATACCTCCAGTAGCCAACGGGAATACAGCACATTCAAAGTGAAATGAACTCCTTTTTGTTCTAAATGTTCTCTTTTTATATTTCGAAATCGTACAATAAGAGGAGTTGTTTGATTTTAGAAAATATACCGTTTGTTTTTAAAGGCCTGTTATTCACATCTTTGTATTGGGAACAGGCTCTTTCTTGACATAAATTCCAAAATGCCACCCAATTTAATGAAAAGATTTCATTTCTAGAATTCTACAAAAAGAGATTCTTTTGCTTTAATGCACCTCTATACAATCGATATAATAGGCAAAGAGGTGTCTTAATGGTATGACAATGTATAATAATGAAATGATCGTTAGCTAAAAGAAAATCACATTCTAGTCAGAAATGTTTTCCCTTGTTTAAAGAACTAGAGCAAGACGTTCTCATAAAAGCTCTTAAATCTTGTTTATGTTCAGCAATGTTGAGTTTACTTCAAATTCAAAGTTAAGGGTTCATCCCAAATAAACATGAAGAACTTAAAAAAAAATCAAATAAGCAGAATCCTTACTCAAAGCTGAATTTTAAAAAGTCTAGTTTTCAATTATGGTATTTATTACCCCGTTACAGCATTCTTCTTTTAAAAAGAGAGAAACAGAGCAAACTATGCATTTAATGTGTGCTTAAGCAACTGTAACAGCATAGTAAGAGCTTGTATTTTTTCTGGCATACTCCTGTGTAATAATCTCATTGCATACTTTCAAATGTATTTTTAAATTGCTCAGCTTCGATCAACAAACTCATTCAAGGTTGTGTTATTTAAAAGGTGAATGCAAAATTCATGGAGCTCACAGTGTCCACTTTGACTGACATGTCTGTAACTAGGCAGCACTAAATCATCCCCTTCCGAGTGAAAATAAAATGAGGACTAAATGATACCAAAAAAGTAAGACAGTGCCCATATTTATCTCCAGCAACCTGAGATAATGCCATATAATACACTTCAAAACTTATTTCCATTCAAAAGAAACTAATCAAAACAGTCAAATTCCAAAGGGGTAGCCGTGTTAGTCTATTGTAGAAAGACAACAGAGTCTTGTGGCACTTTTAAAGACTAACAGATTTATTAATCGCATGAGCTTTCGTGGGAGAAAATCCCACTTCGTCAGACGCTTTGAAGATAGGAAAGTTACAGAGTGGGAGGAAATTAAATGCAGGGGAGTGTATGACATAGCATCAAGTCAGGCTGTAACAGCAAATCAAAGTAGGTGTTAGGATTCAAAACACTGGTTTGCTGTTACAGCCTGACTTGATGCTATGTCATACACTCCCCTGCA
>ML685821.1:14985576-14995612 GCA_007922175.1 Pelusios castaneus
TGCAGGGGAGTGTATGACATAGCATCAAGTCAGGCTGTAACAGCAAACCAGTGTTTTGAATCCTAACACCTACTTTGATTTGCTGTTACAGCCTGACTTGATGCTATGTCATACACTCCCCTGCATTTAATTTCCTCCCACTCTGTAACTTTCCTATCTTCAAAGCGTCTGACGAAGTGGGATTTTCTCCCACGAAAGCTCATACGATTAATAAATCTGTTAGTCTTTAAAAGTGCCACAAGACTCTGTTGTCTAATCAAAACAGTGTTTACCTTGTCTGACTTTGCATGGCTAAACATTCCAGCATAAAACGTGAGAAGCTGTTTAGAAATGTAACCTGACCAGGAAATTAACTGGGTTTCAGTGAAAACAAAACCATCCTGGGCCCAATTCTGCCATCAGTGGCTATGTTTACACTTGTCAAAATAAGTCGACTTTGCAAAGTTGACTTAACAAAGTCGATTTTAAGTTAACGTTGTTAAGTCGACTTAGCGCGTCTACACTGTAAATTTAGGTCGACAATCAACTTAGAGCGTCTACACTTGACACTTAAGTCGACTGGCAGGGGCTAGATGGACCTAGGAGTGGTGCATGGTGGGAAGTGTGGCATGTGGCACCCGAGAGATGCCCCCCCTTCCCCAGCCACCCTTTTAAAAGAGGAAGGGAGCTCAGCAACTTCCCCATTGTGCTTGGCTACATGTGGGCTGAGCAGGTCAGGGACAGGAGCGGGGCACAGGAGCGGGGTGGGCAGGGCTGTGTTCTGCCCTGTGGGTGGGCACACCAGGCTCTTGCTGTGCCAGGAATCTTGGGAGGGAGGTCAGTGAGGGAGGTCTGGAGGCCATGGAGGTTGATTTAGGGCTAATCCACGTCTACACTGGCTTAAGTCGACTTAATAAAGTCGACTTAAAACTAGGTCTTATTAAGTCAACTTAATTTTTCCTTAAGTTGGCTTAAGGAGCAGCTTAAGTCAACGTAAGGAAACTCCAGTGTAGACGCAGAGTAAATTAAGTCAACTTAAACCTGCTTAAGTAGACTTAATTTACTAGTGTAGACGCACCCAGTGAGATGCCTGAAGTCAGTGGTGCTGCACCCACTTCACGCAGGGCAAAACTGAACCACATATCTTCCTTCTCCTTCACCACACATTGTGGGGAGGTAAATCCTGCTTTATAAATTGTAGAGATCCACGAGGGATTCTAAAATCATGTGAAACCATGCAGATTATTTAAAAAGGAATAACATTATTGAAAAAATGTTATACAAGCAGTGGTAAACCTCAGTGGTCTGGGTCTCAGACAACAGAAAATCCCTTTGACAAGTAGTAAACATACTAAAAGCAGGAGATGTTTCTTTTTTTAAATTCAACTTAAAATAATTGCATGTGCTTTTCTATTCTGCTTTGAGGCTTCCCTTTGAGATGTCCAGCAATCTTCCACAGGGCCGGATAAACCGGCCTGGGGGCCCTAGGCTGCCCCCCACCATGGGGCTCCCCCTGCCTGCCCCCCCCCCGACAACCCCTCCCCCCCGTCACTAGGCGGTGGGATCTCTGAGCAAGAAGGCGCTCCCACCCCTGCCCCATTCTGGCCAGTCTGCCTGGAGTGTGTGGGGGGCTGGCTGGCACGTGGTATGGGGGCCTCCAATGCAGGCCCCAGGGCCATGGGCCCTGGAAGGCCATGCCAGAGCAGCGGCGGGTGGCCTCACCATAAACCAGCCAGCCCTGCCCCTTAGGCAGAGCAAACAGGGACTGGCCCACCTTGCTCCGCCCCTGGGGGCAGGCCAGCCAGCCCAAGGGTGGGGCGGAGTAGAGAGCACCCCAACACCTCCCCCAGTGCCAGCAGAGAAGGAGCGCTATCAGTGCTCCTGCCCTGCTGGTGCTGAGCTGGGCAGGTGCTGGATTATCACAGGGGTTTTAGGGGCTGGAGCCCGGGACCCCCTTTTTGGTCAGAGACTGGGGCTTAAGCCCTTAAAACCCCTGCGATAATCCAGCCCTGATGTTCCATTGTATATTAACATGACAAGGGTTTAATTCTGTGGCCCATCTGTAACCCCATTTACTGTTAAAGAGCAACATGGTTATCAACTGAAGAAAGATTCCAAGGGCAAAATTCTGGCCTCAGATGCATGTATGGAACTCTCAATTTAATTTAATAGGATTTGTATACATGTGTATCTGAGAGCAGAATTAGACTGTTATGCTAGCTAAAGAAATGCTAACCTCAGGCAGGGTGCATGTTATTATATACTTTTAAAATCCTTGCTGCAGTGGGACATATATGAGTATCTTTAATAAAAATGCCCTATCTGTTTCAAAGGTTTGGCATACATTCTTCTAATTTTCCTTTCACTTTGAAGTGTTCTCCCCCCATCCCCATTCAGTAATTTTGACAAGAATTTCCTTTTCATTTTGACTTAACAGGCATTCCACCACAACAAGGGATTCTGAGATCCTAATCTTCTAATTTAGTTACTGTGTATCTGTAAAGTATACTTGTATTTCATTGCTGTATCTCCAATACTGCTGTAGCTATAGTTAGTTACTCCATATCTAAAATCTGATTGTGTTCTTTATTTTTCAGTTCATTAAAGTTCACTTTAGCTTTTCTACTGAAACAAAAGAAATGTTTCCATGGTCATAAAAGTAGTAACTGGGGGTGGGAGGGGCACGGGAACTGTCTTTGAACATTTGGCACAGTAGTTTGTTTTTTAATATTCTCCTTGTGACTGAATCTAAAAGAAAAAATATATTGTTTATAGGAGCCTTCAGCTCAGAAAGTAAACAAAGGTTCTTTTAAATATAGCCCCATAGGCAATTATGATGCAGATTAGGAAAGAAGCATGGGAACACGAACATTATACTGTGCAATGTGTAATCATACATTGAGTAAACAACAGAATTACCATAAAAGCCAAGATCAGTGCCTTTATAGGTCACTGGGTGTCAGGATCTATCACTCAGAGTTCCCCTGCACAGTGAAAATGCATTGGAAATAATGTTGACTTCAACGCTTTCCATGCAGTGCCAGTAAAATCTGAAACCTAGACTGGCCGTTTTTTTATGAACATTTCTCCCAGCTACAGAAAAGTTGCAGAAACCGGTGTAGGATCAACCAGTGCTAGACAAACCAGTTATCATCAATGAAGCTTGGTCTTCCCCAAGAAAGATTTTTTACGCCCCTTCTCTTCCCCCCGGCCCCCCCCCCCCCCGTACTTCATTCAAATTTAGTTTCCATGCTGTGCCAATAGAAAAGAGCTTTTTTTTTTTAACCAAAACATTAGACAGGGCAACAAGTGATAAGAATGTAAAAAAGAGGGAAAATACAAATGAACTCAATGGATTAAAATAAAATAAAAATATAATTACAACAACACAGAGTCATTTTAGCCTGAAGCTCTCCAAAATACGTACAAATTAATTAATTCTATATTAATAAACCAAATCTCACAACTCTTTGTAAGGCAGATAATACCATCTATTTTACAGACAACTAAACTGAGGCTCCTTGGGGCTAAGTGCCTTGCCCAACCTCTCTCATGGTGGAAAGGCAAAGCCAGGAAGAACTTCAGAGGTGAAAATCCTGGCCCCTATTTAATGCCAAAATGCATACTGGGATCAGGATTTTGCCCCAGGATCTTGACTCTGAGTACATTTATCTAATCACTTAACACAGCACTTCCTCTTTTAAAACTGCCATAGTTTCTCCTTATTTGAGGTAGCTGAGGCATGGACAGTACTGTGTCTAAGAACTATGGAGCTATACGAGATATGGGCTATAGCGATAGCAGAACTGCAACCTTGCTTCATGACTGAAATCATGTTTTGTCTAGATATTGTTTTAGTGCCTAGTATCGTATTTGTCCATAATACCATGCAACTCTTGCCACGGTTAAAGGTCTTCACAGATACTAATTTATTCTCACAATATCCCTGTGAGGTAGTTAAGTGTTATTAGGCCGGATTCTTTTTCTCAGGCACAGGGTGGTACAAAATAGACAAAATACTGCTGCAGGGCTGGATTAATTGGCCTGAGGGCCCTGGGCTGTGCCCCCACCATGGGCCCCCTGTCTGCCTCCCCCCCCAACTGCAGGGCCCCCCTTGCAAGGGGGAGGCCCTGGGGCCAGAGGGCGCTCCTGCCCTGGCCCTGCTCTGGCCCATCTTTCGTGGGGGGCAGGGGGAGAAGGGGCAGAGCTGGCTGGCATGCAACATGGGGACCTTTGATGCAGCACCCAGGGCCACAGGCCCTGAAAAGCCACACAGAACAGCCTTGCTTTGAGCCAGGTGGCTTTGCTGCGAGCCAGCTGGGCCTGCCCCTGGGCAGAGCAAACAGGGGCTGGCCCACCTTGCTCCACCCCAGGGGGTGGGCCATCTGGCCCAGGGGTGAGGCGGGGTGCAGAGCCAGGGCCTGGCCTCTCTGGCTCCAGGGCCCTGCACTCCCCCCAGGAGAGAGTGCTCTCAGTGCTCCTGTTCTGACGGTGCTGAGCCAGGTGGGTGCCAGATTATCGGAGAGGTTTTAGGGGCTGGAGCCCAGGACCCCCTTTTTGGCTGGGGCCTGGCTTAAGCCCCTAAAGCCCCTCCAATAATCCAGCCCTGTACTGCTACCACCAAAAGATTCCAAATTCAGAGGACAGCTTTAAATTCTGGCCAGGTCTCCATAGAAGCCCTGCTTGCAGAGGTTACCTGAGAGACATGGAAAATCATTCCACAGCTCTTAAGTGTGTCCTGCCACTTGGTAGACTGTGTCAACTGGCTCCATTTCACTATCACACCCAGTATAATAGGGGTTGCAGGCAGCTTGAATCACTATGCTACTTGCTCCACAGGTCTTTTCCCCTCCAGGAGCCTAAATCCCAAGCCAGTAGAAGCGAAAGTTGAATTCAACCCAATATGCAGATGGGGAAGTTGAGGTATAGATGTTTAATGACTTGTCCAAGGCCAGAGAGACAAGCGAGTATAAGGAATAGTTGTGAAATCGTGCGTTTTAGCTGCCAGATTTGCAGTCCAACCACTAACACCTCGTTCTTTCTCAGATATTCTCCTTTCTCAGAAGGGTCCATCCTGAAAAATTGGATTCTGCAGTGTAGCTCTGCTAGAGCAAGTTACTACACCATGAGTGCTTCCAATTTTCCCCTTCATCTAACAGTTACTGAAGCACAAACATATAATAATGTGTAATGCTATAATTAACCATAAATCTCTGCTTTGAACCAAGAGCTCTGACATAGTATACTGTGTAACTGAAAGCCTGGAATAAGAGCACAACTATCACAGAATCCACCTCTGAATAAGTTTCTGTCTGTATGATGTGCTTGCTTTTTCAGTCTAACCCACAAGTTTGAACTTGGATGGTTAGCTACGAACTGTATGTTATTTACCAACATCAGCATTAAAACTCCCGGATCTGGCAATACTCCAGCTGAGAGCTGAATGGCAGATACTCTATGTTTAATTTAAGAAAGTGCACAGCCAAGCCTTAAAATGCTGATTCTTGAATACTATACATTTACATGATTCAAATAAAATAGCTATTTCCTAAGCCTTTTGTTTTCTAGCCACCCAGGTATTTGTGGTTAATGAGAAATCAAGATCTGAATGTTACCCAACAAAAGGTCTTATTCTGCAAAGTCCTAAATGCATTCTATTCCCATTGTTACATCTATCTAGGTACTTTTAAAGGCTCATTCACCACAGCATTGGAGCAACCTTTGAATATTTTGGAGTAGCGATAACAAAAGTATCTTTTCCACTCTGTTTATTTTTGTCTTTTATCTGGTAAATGGTGAATAGTTCATAAAAGGTTGCTTTGTTTATGTTCAAGTGTGTCAGGGAGAACTTACTGATGGGAAGCTAAATTGAAGAAATGGGCATTACATTTAGTTATTTAGGTGGTGACATCAGTGGCCATTTTTGTCTTTTGTGCGGGTTAATTCTATAGTTTAGCTCCATCTCGTGTTGAAGGCTTGGCTCTCAGAGCTTGTCTTCACAGATGGCAGTAAATTCGCAAAATCTCCCTGATTGACTGAGCAGGTCTGTGACACAGGTCTGTCGAGTAAGATCACCCTAGCAAAAAGTGTAGCGCTGAATTGGAGGGAAGAGGTTTCCCTCCAACTCAGCCTACTGAAGACATTGTGGTAAGTAGGAGGCCGAAATCATGCTGCGGTGTAGACCAGGGCTCAGGAACCAATGCTTGCTGGTTAGCAGTTTAACTTTTTCTGTGAAATATAGTTGTCAGGGAGGTAATGGTTGTAGAAGAAATGATTTCCAGGGCCAATCTCATGGACAGCTCTGAATATCAGGAAGAAACCTTAAATTGGATTCTATATTCAGTGAGTATGGAGGATGTTCACATCAACCTGTGTTGCTAAGCAGACAGACTACTGCCTTTTATATTGTTTGGCACTTTTTTCATAGGATGCAGCTTTATTTCTATCAATGGGAGTTGAAAATACCGAATGTCTCCCAGTATTTTCTTTCCTCTCTCGTCTTCCCATTTTTAGGTCTCCCCATTTTCATAATCTCCAATCCCCTTCATTCTCACTCAGGCTCACTCTTCTATTATCCATTTCACATTCTATGAGACTGCCTTAAACGAAACTGATTACTCATTATTGAATTTTTAATGCCAGTAAGCCTCGTACTTCTGTTCTTTGAGTGAAATGTATGAATCAAAAAGACAACTGATTTTACTAACTGCATTTTAACATAAAATTTGATCAAGTTGCACTGTGTATGTAACAAGTGGTTTTGGTGCCTCTGCAATGAAGCTGCCCATATATTCATGGTATATGAAAAGGCTAATGAAGTCCTAGGATGCATCATGTGAGGTACTTCTATAGAGTCCTAGACATTTAGCCCAAAAGGGACCACCATGATCATCTGACCTCCTGCACATGTCAACCGCAAATTTTATTAGCACACTTCCACTTTTTGTGCCAAAGTCATTAATAAAAATGTTAAATAAGATTGGTCCCAAGATTGATCCCTGAGGAACTCTAATATAACCTCCATCCAGCTTGACAGTTCACCATTCCGTATGACCACTTTAGTCTCCCCTTTAACCAGTTCCTTATCCACCTTTCAATTCACATATTAATCTCTAACTTCTTCAATTGAATGAATAATTTCCTACATGAAACTGTATCAAATGCCTTATGTAAATCCAGGTAGATTAGAACTACTGCATTTCTTTGCTCTAAAAATGAGTTATCTTCTCAAAGAAAGAGAACAGGTTGGTCTGACATGATCTACCTTTTTAAAAACCATGTTGTAGTTTATACAAATTGGCATTTATCTCTATGTCTTTAACCACTTTGACTTTTGAATTTGTCTTTTGAATTATGAAAAAATACTGAGGGCTGTTTTGATTATACTGGTCTGTTTCTATTTTACAGAGTGACTTAAGCTGCTGAGTTACTTTCCAAGTCCTCTATGGCCTCCTTTCTCTTCATCAAATGGTTTTTTGGGGGGTCAGATTCTGCTCTGAGTTTCATGGTTTAAATTCTAGATACAGTGAATTCAAGTTCACTCATTCAGTGTGGTGCCAGTTTGAGAGCTGAATTTTGTAGTATAGTTTCACCTTTTTTTTTTTTTTTTTAAAGGAATACAGTCTGGATCACAGCTAATGCTTCATGTAATACAGTATCCTGTCTCTGACACAGGCCAATAAGAGACGCTTCAGTGAAAAATGAAATTCACCCATGCGGACAATTTTAAGGAATAAGCTGCCCATAGGAGAAGTTTCTTCCTAAATTAATCATTTAATAATTGGCTCATGCCCCAAAGCATGAAGGTTTATCCCTCCTATTTTTCAGGAAAATCCTAACTGATGTAATTATGGATGTTCTGATTACCCATATTATTGCTTAAATCTCTCTAAGCTCTCATACTCAATGATCTTTAGTGGTAACGAGTTCCAATTTGTTGTGTGCAATCAAAAAAAATCATCTTTTTGTTAGTTTTACATTTGTTGCATTTCATAGAATATCCCCTTGAGCTTCATAAGTAGTAAATAGGAGCACCCAATTAACAGTTTTTTAAAGCTAGTCCAAGAATGCCGTTGAAAGCCAGTATACATTTCTCATAAATATATACAGTAATCCTATTCTGCTCCTATTACAGTTATCATGCCCATGTTTAGTTTCTCCTGTACCAATAAACCAAAGCATTCAGTGTTAAAAGCAATAAATTATTTGGCTATGCATCTTGATAAAATATTTAAGGTCTCCCCAGTTTCCAAAATTTCTCATAGCTGAATAAATATTAATAAAAATAAATCATTAAGTGAAGTATGAAATAAATCAGAGGAAGCCATAAAAAGTGTATACACTCCATGTCTGCCTATATTTATATCTATCTATATCTATATACACACAGAGAGAGTATATATTTAGCAAAGATGGCCTATAAAAAATCAGAGAGAAAAAGACTGCACTGTTTTAATGAAATACATGAACATATGATATCTAAATTGCTTAACCTATACTGCCTCAATTATGAATGCTGAAATTATATATATTTATAGGCTGTAGATTTAGTATAACAAAAATGTTTCTTTTCTCTATGTGAAGCAGAGTTAGTGTTTTTTTTATCAACTTAAAACAATCACAAATATCAATACTTTTTTCTTTTTTTTTAAATGGATTTGGGAACATTCCCTTCACTCAGTTCCCATCAAAATCCAATGAGCCACAGAAGACTGTTTGCTTATTTAAAAAAAAAAATATTTGTATTGTTTAGTGGAGAGTGGAGTACACTCTCCTTTCAATTCTTGTATAAAACTTCTATTTAACTGAACTTCCAATGTACCTCAATCATATTCCTTGCTTAGACTATGAAAAATCCATCAGTGTTCTTACACAAGTGCTGCTCCAGTGGTTGAAGTAATGATAGAACAGGACTATTTCACATTGGCCTTCACCTCCCACTTTGGGCCCAAATTTGGGAAAGTATTACTATTCAAGACAGCACTTGAATTTGAGGCATAAGCACACACTTAATTACTGTTCTGTGTAGTAGCATAGCTATCGTATAGAAGAGTAACAGCATGATCACTACTTGACTGGATTTGAACCAGTGAGGTGACCTAGAAACGAAAGATTCCAAATTCAATCGATCCAGCTGGGAGCTACAATAACCTGGGTCAATTAAAGATACATTTGAACTGAAGCCTCAAATGTGAATCCCTTTCAAATCTGTTCTGCAGAAGCTTGTATGTTTGGATTAAAACTCAAAGATCCAAATCCATCCCTAGCGTCTTGGGTGAGGAATAGATCCTAACCAGACCTGCTGTCTGGATATGGTTTAGGTGTGGCAAAAATTTAGTGAGAAGGCTGACCACATGAGAGACACTTCTTCCACTTTGGCCTGAAATCTTATAACAACTGCTCATGAGAATTCACTTTCATCATCCTTCACTTTGGTCTGGCCCTGAATCAATCTTCAGAATTCCAGCCTAAGCCTAATCAGATCCAGACTCCAACACCTCTTCCTTGGACATAAATTGGATGTAAATTGTTCTATATTATTGTTTTACTGAAATACTTTTTTCAAAAAATAACAGTAGTGTTTTACATCTGTAGGGAGCACTATAAAATGTTTGAAAAACATCTAGTTTATTAAACTGGAAATATTGACCACACACACACAGTTTTACATCTACTTATAAAGAGATTTAATGTTTTTCAGTTGTAGCACTGGAATAGAAGGATTTACATGAATGAATAAGAAAAAGGCTAAACATTTATTTTGGAAATATGCCTCATTACCCACTACTGTTTGCCAATCTAAAAGTCCATTTTTAGAGGCCACTGGAAAGGGCAAAAATTTGCCCCAGAGTAAAAGAATACTTATGAAAATCTGGGGCCACACAGATTTTTACACTATTATTAAAGTTAGAACTGACAGTCTTGGTAGCTTTACTGAACAAAATGTAGCCTGCTTTATACAACGAGATTTGGGAGTGAAATTAAAATCTCACAGAATATGCTCTTATATAGTGTGTGTGTGTGTGTGTGTGTGTGTGTGTGTGTGTGTGTGTGTGTG
>ML685821.1:14995622-15010495 GCA_007922175.1 Pelusios castaneus
TGTGTGTGTGTGTGTGTGTGTGTGTGTGTGTGTGTGTGTGTGTGTGTATATATATATATATATATATATATATAAAGAATCCAAATTAGAATAACTCCATTGATATGCAAAACACACTAGGCCTTATGCTGCTCACTGTAGAAAGTAGGACCAAGGTACAAATCAGCAGCTGCAAGGCACGCTTTCTTTCTGCAAGTCCCTCTTTGGTAAACAAAGGAACAGAATCTGTGGAGTTGGGGAGAAAAGAATCAGGGAACAGCTGTTTTGCAGAACAAACCTGCCAGACAACATAGCAGATACCTGGATTGAAGCTAATGCTTATCTTCATAGCATGCTGTTTGTTCCATGCCTTCACCTTCCTTGGAGTGGGAAACAGGATGCAGGTGTCACAGGAGGAGTGCCAACAGAACTGTGGTACCTTAGGAATCAATGGGATCATTCAAGAATAGGGGAGGAAGAACAGGGCCCTTAGTGAGCTGTATTACTGGATGTGATAGAATGTACCTCTGCATTCACAACATACACATTAGTGTAATAATCTTTTACAAGGCACACCTTGTGAGGTGTCATTTGAAAACTCATGATTTGTTGATCAGTAATATCGGTAAAATGCATGTAGCAACGTTATGTGTAAAGCTATGTACATATAATTTGACGAGCTCCGAAGGCCAGAACCCTCCTAATCTCTGGGCCCGCTTCCCATATTGTACGGGCACCCTTCATGCATGTGCGGGCCCCAACCTAAGTAGGCGTTTGCAACCACTTCTCAGTACCCTGGCAGAGGAGTGTAGCAGGGATGGGTGGCAAAGGAGGAATTGCTGGGGAGCTTGGGAGGACAGGGCAGAGGTGGGATGGGGAGCACTGGAAGGAGTTTATTCTGAATGGGCAAATGCCAAAGATCGCAGAGAGAAATTATAAGGTAAGTCTTCATTATATTATCATCTAGATAGGCTCATGTTTGTCTATATATGAACATTACAACACATAAATTGTCATTTTCATAAGTACTTTTGCATTATAATGCTTGGGTGCACTCGCTTCACAGCGCACACATTTGAACTCTGAGTCAAAAAAGTTGCACAGAAGAAATTTTTTACGCACACAGCCTACCAAAAATTAGAGGGAACATTGGTCACGTCTAGAAGCTCCAGTCAGAACTGAGGCTTCGCTGTGGTTGGTGCTGTTCAAGTCCACAGGAATACACAATTCCCTGCCCAGAGGAGTGTAAAATGTCAAGAAAACACGTGATTAGACAGTACAACAAATAATAAGGAGGATGAGGGCGGAAGGCCAAGGTTGAATGTAATAATAATATCCTTGTAGTTACACAGGTTAACAAGGCACACAACTAGCTAACTGTAGGGTTCCTGTAATAAGCCCAACTGTCTGAAGTTTAAAATGACTAAAGGCACCTGTGTGTGGACTACTGAACATGGAGGGCAAGGCTCTCAGAATCACTCTGTACCCTAACTCTCAGCCTCAGCAGCTCCAGCCATTTCCGTTGCCATGGACCTTCTGATCTTGCTGTGGCTCTACCATGTCCTTTTCAGTGGTGGGGAGGGAGAGAGAAAGGAGACCCACTGTGAGGTTTGCAAGTGGCAGGGACAGGACCATTAGGATACATCTACACATAAAAGACCAACTAGCCTAGCTCAGCAGGCTCAGTCTCGGACTGCAGCCCAATCCTTGGGACCCTCACCCCAAAACTCTCCAGCTAAACCAAAGTTAAACAGTCTTGTAGCCCAAGCCCTGCAAATCTGATTAGGCTGATATGGCTCACCATGGGTGTTCAGTTGCAGTGTAGACTTCCTACAGGTGACTCTCCTGCCTCATTCCAGGAACCTCTACCATGTCCCATGCAAACAGTGTGTGTCTAGGGAGGAGAAGGGCTCTCAGGTCTGATGTAAGCTTTGCTCAGTTGGTGGCAGGGTCTTCATGGCCTCTCCTGTCCCTGTTCCAGGAGTCTCTGAGCAGCTTCAACTGCTTCCCCTACAGTATGGGTATGTCTACACACTACAAGCACTACAGCAGTATTGCTGCTGCACCGTAATGTAGACACTTACTACAGCAACAGAAGGGGCTTGTCAATCGCAGCAGGAAAGCCACCTCTTTGGGACACGATACCAAGCCTGACGAAGAATGGACACTGCTGCTGATTCTGTGCAAAGAAAGCTGACACATGACACCTTTACTGAACTGACAGGGCAAAAATTGTTCTAGAGCACGGCCATAGCAGTCATATACCCCCTACAGTAATCTTTACTGGGTGATTCATTTTTCGCCCTCCCTTTCTTTTTAAATGACATGAACTTTGTGTCTTTTATTTTAGAAATCTTCAGAGGAGTCTACACTTTTTCAAAAGATGCTAGAAAATCCTCTCTCTCTCTCTCTCAAAAAATATTGTGTTCATTACCCTAAAACCTCTATCAATCCCTCAAACCCCAAACAAAAATAGGAAATTAGTAATATCTAACACTCCCCCCACCAAAGATGACCCTCTACTGCAAGCAGAGGTTTGACCCTGAAAACAGAAGGGCCAGAGATTTCATGACATTTGCTAGGATATTGCTATTGTTTCTAAGTGGAAAGAGCTCAGATACTACTGAGACAGGTGCCCTAAAACACTAAGATAGATAGAAGACAGGTGCTTTAACAAATTCTTTAATCAGTCTTGCTCCCACACACCTATCTAAGTCCCATCATGCCAATTAAATGGTTTGCTTTTTTCTTAGATTCTGTGATGTAATTTCCCTAACTTATTTTTCCCGTTTTCCTCTGTAGAAGACCCAGGACATTCAAAGCAAAATTTCTTTCAAGAGGACAGCAACATTCTTGCAAGCTTACATAAAACTATTTACTCGAGGCAGACTAAGTACTCTAGATAAAAGTATTTGTCCTGGCAAGGATATTTCTAAATGAGCAATTAAATATTATGACATTGTACCAGCAGCATTGGGATTTGCCTGTTTTCCTTCCTGGATTCTGCTCCAATAAGCATGTACACTTTGGGTGGAGAAGGGGATGAATGATCTCTAGGGCCAAATGAGGAAAGAGTACAATCTTTTCTTTCACTTTGTAAGAAATAAATACGGAAGTAATAAATAAATAAACATTTCAGCCAATGGCATTGGAACAGTTTTTATCGTGGGAGTGCTGAGAACCATTGAACTTGTAAGCTCTGTATATGCTGGAAACCACTTCAAGCCAGGGACTGCTGTGGCACCCCCAAAGCCCATAGTTCAGGTGTCCCTTCCTTAAGCTCAAAAAGAAATGCAGCCAGTTTATATTCCCCATCAGTTGAATCTCTGCTGCTTACATGGGAGATGCTTAAATAGTGGTGGCTGAAAAGGGTCTTGAGGTCTCTTAGCCACAGGGCCTTGAAGGCTGCACAGCTACCAGTGAGAAAACACAGGTCACTGTTGAACACAGGGAAATATAAACCACTCTTTTGATTTCTTTTTCTGATATACCAAATCATCAGCAGCAGCAATAACAAGAACCCAGCAATTAAATATTCCAAACACAATTACTTTAGAAAGCAACACATTTTAAGAAGTAAAAAGCGCCCCCCGCCACCCCTCAGCTTATTTAAAGGTCAGTGAGGCATTTACTATATCTGAATGTTTCCTGCAAACTACACAGAGACTTAAATCTGATTTGTTGTAACATATAAAACTGCTTTAAAAGCTGTAACTCTGTGGTGAGCTGGTATTTTCCCTCTTCACAAGATTACATACAGATCTAGGAAAGAAATCAATTTCATTCAAATATCTGATGCCACATACTCAACAGACCCATTATGAATATTATTTATAATTATAGTAATATAAATATTATTGCTACTAATGAGCCCATGTTCCACAGTAGTTTCACCAGAGTAAGGACTGAATAAAAAATTAGGAATTCAAACTAGGTCCCCGGAATATTTTTAGTCTAGTTGAAATCTCTATTTATAAATGAATTTGATATACATACAGCTCAAGACTACGGGAAGCCATCCTGTAAGTTCAACTCTGTACAAACAGTACACGCAATAATCTTAAAATAGCTTAAAAAACCAAAAAGTTTAAAAATATAAAGGAGTAAACTATGTGGCACAGACATAAATATCTCCCAGAGACATGAAGGGAGACACCACCGCTCAATAAATCCATACATGCCTTGGAGAAAATGTACTTAACATATTACTTTATTTGAAACTACAAAATATTTAAAAGCTCATTCAAAATCCTATGCTTCCCTGCTACATGGAGCATGGAAGCCACTGGACCCACATGAAATCATATGTGCTACTCCACCCCAGTCCGCTCTCAGACCAATCAGATACAATCTTCTGTGCTTTCCTATGTAGGGCCGAAATGAAAACACTTTCTGAAGTACATAGGAGATACGCAAATACCTCTGAACAGCTGCACAGCTAGTGGTCCTCCTGAAAGTCTCTCTGTAGGCTTAAGTGGTGCAAGGACCCTAATGCTGAACTTTTCCATCACACAATGCACAACTGAGGATGTTATGGAGGCCAAGACTTTAACAGGATTAATAAAGGAACTAGATAAGTTCATGGAGGATAGATCGATTAATGGCTATTAGCCAGGATGGGCAGGGATGCAAAACAATGTTCAGATGTGTCCCTAGTCTCTGTCAGAAGCTGGGAATGGGTGACAGGGGATGAATCACTTGATGATTACCTGTTCTGTTCCTTCCCTCTGAAGCACCTGGCACTGGACATTGTCAGAAGACAGAATATTGGACTAGATGGACCATTGGCCAGACCCTGTGTGGTTCTTTCTTATGTTCTTAGGTAGATTTCACCAATAGGATCCATAAAACTTTTCAATGTACAATCTCCTTGCCTCTCACCCCCCAAAATAAGGCAGAAAAATAAACCTCCCAAGAAAATTAAATAAAAACCAACATCAGTGCAAAAGCATTGTTGAGCTTTACCACACAAAAAGGGGGAAAATATCAGTTGCACATAAAGGGATAAACTCTCTTAGCTGCTCCTAAATGGGATAGCAATGATTGCTTTGGAGGAGGATTTTCTTTTCCTTTCCCTCATAGCAGGCAATGAGAATGATGGTGCTCGTACTCCTATATGATGTGAGGTGTAATTAACCAGACTGAGGCAACTATCATTCAGAACTTGTCTATACTGACGGTGACAAGATCAAACTTCCCAGTTTGATTGAGGGGTCTGTGAAGACCTGCTCAATTGATCAGGGAGTCAATCCATTAATTCCAGCCTCTCAGTTGGAATAGCATGAGTCAAAGATAAATGAACTCAGCGCAGTGGACCTGCTGGATGTTAGGAAATCAAAAGAAGATACACAAGTTATTTTAAGTAACTTGTGTATCTCCCTTCAACTGCTGCCAAAAAATGCCAGGAAGTATAGACTAGGACTCAGGTGCTGCTCCTCTGCACCCATAAAGCACTACCCCAGTGCAAAAAGCATTGTATATGACAGAAGGAAAAAGATCACTGTGCAGAAGATGTTCAGCAGAAGAACTAAGACACATTCACTGTGGGTAACTTAACTTCAGATTTTCTTGCTTGCAATGTTCTTGTAGTTGTTTCTGTCGCAGGATATAAAAGATACCAGGTTGGTGAGGATCTTTTTATCAGCCCAACTTCTGTTGGTGAAATATACAAGCTCTCAAGCTCCACACAGTCCTTCCTCAGGTCTGGCTTTAGATTTTCACTATGTAAAATCTCAAATATATATCAAGAATTATATTTTTTTTAAAAATTTAATACTCTATGCAGTCTAATGTCTCCCGGCGAGACTTTATGAGACTGCTACATATCCCCCATAGGTGCATGCACAGAGTTTGTAAAATTAAAAATGAAGAAATAATCATAAACATAGTCAGATATATTAAAAGGTATAATACAAGCTATATTTTGTTAGCCACTGAATCCAATTTGGTCCACTCTGCTTGCTTATCCTAGTTAAATGCACATGTCAACATATAAAAAGTTATTTCAGTCTGTAGCATTTCATTGCCTGAGCCAAGCCAAATGAACACAGGAATAGCAACATTGAACAAGCCAAGGAAAATGAACTTTTTTCCCTCCTACTGTGACATTTTTGGAGGCAGCCAATAATACATTAACAAATAAATAAATAAATAGAAATCATGAATGAGTAGTGTAATTTTTGGAGCTATAACATAAAGTGAAGTTTTCCTTTTAATATAAAATTATTATAATCATGACATTTTAAATAGCTTTTTCATGGTTCTGCATTCTTGTAAGTAGACTCATTATAAGTAAACTTATATGCTGTATTAAGAAACCACAACAATCTTTTCCCACTAGTAAAATTGCTACTCTTATGTATGTTACATATATATATATAGGACTTTTTAAGTACATAAACAGAATGTGGTCATTTGTGGGATCTATAGATTACATTGCAGACATATTAAGGGAGTAATAAATGTACCAAATTGGTTGGAATGTTTGAGAGAGAGAGTCTAGATTTTTCTGTCCCATGTTCTTTTATACATTTCCTGCTCTGACATAAATGACCTCATTACAGAAAAATTCTAATAAGTATATCCAGTTTTCATTTTTCAAAATATGAAGTTTGCTGGCTTTATGCTGATTTTGTGACATTTATGTGTATTTATGGCTTTATGGAAAATGAAAAAGAAGAAAAAAACCTTCCACACAAGAGAGTTTTCTGCTGAATGACATAATCAGAACTCTAGCTGGTCTGAGCTATGGTCAGGCGACCAAACCATCTTGTAAAATTAAGTAAATGCAAGAAATATACCTTGGGATAAAAAATTTCCTTCCAAATACAACTACTTTATTTTTGACATCCAAGCCACAAAAGGAAATATATATATAAAGCAATATATGGAATACTATATTGAGTATATATGATTGCTGTATTAGATTAGTAGTTGTTCCAGCCACCTTACAGCAATGGTTCTCAACTGCTGTGTCGTGGCATATTATTGTGTTGCCACACAATGGTAAGTGTGTCATTGAGAGTTGGCAGCCACCAGCCAGAGGCGTAGCTATGGGGTGGGCTGGGGCCTGCCCACTTTGAGAACAGACCACCAAAATGGGTGCTTCCTTCTGCTTATCAAGTAAAGCACAGCAGCTGTGATGCCCACACGCCACTTAACTTTTTACCTAGCAACTGGAGTGTCAGCAGGCAATGTTCAGCCTACCATGTGACTTGCCTTAAGCAGGACATTCAGGCAAGTGACACGATAGGCTGAACACTGATGATGCTCCAGTTGCCAGGCAGAAAATGTTATGATTAACTTTCTACCTGGCAACTGGAGTGTTAGCAGCTTTCAACCTATTCCATTGCTTGTCTGCCACTGGAGCTTCAGTGTGGCAGCAGCATCCTGGTAGTGGGGCTGAATTCAGCAGTGGGGAGAATGGTGTGTCCTGCAGGGTCATCACACATGCCGCCTGTCGTGACTCAAAAAAAGTTGAGAACCACTGCCTTACAGTATGTCTTCCACCAGCTGCTAGGTATTACTGCATGTGAGGGGGACACAGGTTTGTTACTGAAATCCTAAACTCAGGCAAATCTTCAATGGGACTCCGGGAATCGTCCCACATTTCACATACTTGTATGTCATCATGTCACCGGGCTTTGAAATAAATGCCACTCTCAACCTCTAAATAATGGTTGTTACTCATATTTTTCAGTATATAACTTCATCAAAATCAAAATGTGAATACATAACAATGATCGGGGTCCCAGGAGGTGCTTAACAATAAATTAAATAATAAATAATAATTATAACAACTACTTTACATTTCTATAGTGTCTTCTGTCTCAGGATCTGAAAGCACTTTATAGACATTAATGAATACAGTCTCACAATAACCCTGTGTGATGGGTATAATCTCCAAATTACTTACGAGTAAAGAGGCACGAAGACATGAAAGGCAGACAACAGAATCCAGAACAACACGGAAAAATATACAATTAATTGCACACCTAGTTCATATGCACAATTACTACAACTGCATTTGCAAATCAGATAATTAAAGAGACAAAGGTGGGTGAGATAATATCTTTTATTTCACCAATTTCTGTTGGAGAGAGAAACAAATTATGGAGCTTACAGAAAAGATTTCTGTGCAAAACTGAATACAAATCAGGCAATGTTATGCGCAAATGGCCTGTTAGATGTCCATTTAATAATTCATTTATAAGCACAAATATGCAATTTGCACATGTAACCACAGTAATTATATTCACAAATTAGGTGTGCAACTGAGTATACCTTTGGATAGGTATATCTTCTGCCCATTCAAAATTAGGTCCTTAGGCTATGTCTACACTGGAAAAGTTAAGTTGACCTTGTTAAGTTAACCTAACAGAGTAGCAATACTTTAAGTCGACTTAAGTTGATCTTGTTAAGTTGACCTTACGACTTTAAGTTGACTTAATAAGGTTGATTTAGCACTAATCCCTGTCCGCACTGGCTTTAAGTTGATTTAAGGCTTAAGTTGACCTCAGAGGAGGAGTTATTAAGTAGACTTAAGCTCTTACTAAGTCGATTTAAGGAAGGGCTTAAGTTGACTTAATAAAAGCCCAGTGTGGATGCGGCTTTGTTTAGGTCGATTTAAGCCTCCTTAAGTTGACCTAACTTGCCAGTGTTGACAAACCCTTAGTGACTTGCCCAAATTCACATAGAAGGCATGTGGCCATACTGGGAATAAAATCAGAATATTTTATATCCCATTTCTGGGCACTAACCAAAACATTATTACAATTTTACGTTATTACAATTTACAAACAATCAAAAGCAACAGCAAATAAATACTTTTTCCATTTAATTTGAAATGCTGAGTCAGACTGG
Organism: Pelusios castaneus; assembly: GCA_007922175.1. Taxonomy (NCBI): domain Eukaryota; kingdom Metazoa; phylum Chordata; order Testudines; family Pelomedusidae; genus Pelusios; species Pelusios castaneus. The sequence goes on from ML685821.1 coordinate 15,004,464, forward strand.
GCCCTGTAAATAGAACAAGGAAGTTAGTGCTACATGGTACCTACTTAATTCAATAGGTCCTTCTTTTCAAAGATTTTAGGTTTAGTCTTGGGCAAACAAAACCAGCTATCATCTGTGGTCTCAAAAACCAGTGAGGTACATATGGTGACAAGTTTTTTACCACTTATAAAGGATGCAGCCACTAGGTACCCTGAAATTTAGAAGTAAAACAGCATGCAGTTATGCTAAGCAATTTTAAAACATGATTGATGTGTATAAATAGCTTGTGCTGCTGTGTTCTAGTTTAAATATAATTAGGGTAATCTCTGAGCAAGTGATTATTTTACCCCAACCTTGAAAAGAAAAATATTTAACTATACGTCTTTTTATTTAAGCAAAAGGTACCAGCCTGATATTACTCTGGTGATGATAAAATGTGTTTCAGCTTAAAAAAAAATACTTAACCACTGACAAATCTAAAGATGCTACAATGCCCAAACTCTTTACTGGAGACTTCTATAAATTATATGGAGTCATTGCACATACTACATATGCAGTATCACCAATCTTACATCAGGCCCTAAAACATCATGAGGGTTGCTTAAAAATCTTTTTAAAATAATAATAATACAGTCTGAGTCCATTTTATTTACCTTGTGGCTTTTGAGTTTTGGGAAGTCAAGTTTTCTCACTAATCTCCATAATCAGAAGGCTTAGAAACTTATTCATTTAAAACAAAAAGCAAAAGAAAAGTGAGAGTCCCAAGAATTCACCTGATTCTAGGAGCTGGGGTTTTAAGTAAACAATTCATTCCTGCAAAGACTCAATAAAATCATGATAATTGGCAACCATTTAATAGGTCTAGTCATCTTTTTTTTTAAATGCTCAGCATCTTGCATCAATAGTGCATGATGGGTACAAGAACAGCAGAAGAGATGTAGGCAAGAACATAATCAGCCCACTCTTGAAAAAGTGAGTTGGGGTCTTTAATTACCAAACATGTTGAAGCGATGTGCTTTATCTCTCAAGAAAAATGGCTCCTCAGCTATCAGACCATCTGCTAGTTCTGTGCTGGAGGAGCAACAAGAAAAAGTCTCTTCTCCTTCGAGACTTCATTTTCATATAGCGTCACAATGTCCCTGTTCAACTTATTCTGTTATTTGTATGGTAACATATAGGAGCAGTGTTCGGAGCTTTAGAGCAGCGGTTCTCAACCACTGTATCGGGACACAAAAGCGTGTCGCAAAGAGCTGGGAAGTGTCTCACAGAAAATTGGCAGCTCAGCTTGGGGCTCCTGCCACTTGCCACTCTCTGCTGCCCTCAATAGCCCACTTCTGCTATACAACACTGGCAGCAGCCTGGACTAGATGAGTAAAGGGACTTAGGGGCTGCAACCCAGAGATCCTGGGCTGGGGGATGGGGGCACCACCTCCCTCACAAATATAAACCCGGCCCCATTGAGCCAGACCATCAGGGCACCAGCTTGACTCTGTCCCCCGCAGGCTATGTCTACACTTGTCAAAATAAGTCGACTTAGCATGTCCACATCAAAAATTAAGTCGACTTAAAGGGGACCTTGCCAAATAGACTTAGAGCATCCACACTGGACTAGGTTTTGTAAAGTCGACTTAAAATTTCCAGCAGCTTAAGTCGATTTAAGGAAATTGTAGTGTAGATGCAGATTAAATTAAGTCGACTTAAGCAAGCTTAAGTTGACTTAATTTGTAAGTGCAGACACACCCCCAGGTCCCAGAGTGCTGCATCCTCCAGAGTGCCGCAGCCTCCCAAGCGCTCCCAGCCCAAGCACCATCGGCAGATTGTAGCGTGTCACACAGGGGAACATCATCTGTCAGGTGTGTCATGACAGAAAAAAGGTTGAGAACCACTGCCTTAGAGACTTAGAATAAGACATGGTCCATGGCCTTACCATAGAGTAGAAGGAAGGAAATTTTGCATGATCCTTATCATCGGCCAGAGTCTTATCAGCTTGTTATTCTTACTTCTACATGTATACACCTCTCCATGCACCACCACCTCTCCAGCCAGACTATGAGTTATAACTTTCTGGTATAGAAAAGGACATGACGTGATTTGCTATAGTCTCCATCAGTTTAAGATATTAAGTGACCCAGTAGCATGATCAATTTATAAAAATGATACAGTTCTTCCCCTCCTCCACAACTGGAGATGTGTGAAACAGACATTAAAAATGATAAACTTCTAGACTTCAAGTTTTTTGTATTTTGTTGCAAACAAAAAGGAGCCCAATTTTGTACAATGTTTTTGGCACGATACATTTTTTTTCCATGCAAGATCAAGCCTGTGACCATGTTAAAATGGAAGAAAATGGTTGCATCTTTAGAACAGAGATGGCTTTGATAGCAAATACAAGTGAAAATTCATGAAAAAAAGTGAAATTTAGGGCACGTGAAACTGCACATTTCACAATGATAATATTTTTCACATCAAATTCCATGACACAAAAATGGTAGGTTTCTCCTCACAGATTTTCCTCCAGCAGTGACAACTGCACCTACTAAAAATCACAAGTCAGAGACAAAATAATAATAATAATAATAATAATAAAAATCATTATATTGTCTTAAAAATCATGAAATTAAAAAAAATAATATATTTAGGGTTCTTTTATTTGCCTGCTGTTTTTGGAGCCTTTAGGGTTCATGATTTCAAGCATTTTTCCTGCAACGAGGGCAGGAAACCTACTATTTTATGGATTGTCACATAATTATATGTCTCCAGGAGCCAGAGGTTTAAGAAAAACACAGTCTCTCATGAGACTTTTGACAAAATTTTGAGACTAGATACAGTGTGCTTTCTATCCCTAAAGAGACGAATGAACTATCAGCCAGAGTTGACCCAGGAAGGGCCAGGGAATGAAAGATCTCACCAGGTATTTAACCCTGTCTTAAAAACGGGCAGAAGGGAGCACTACTCCTGACCCAGCCCATATTTTTCATGGGATATTTTAGGAAAACTATTTTTTCCACTTTATGCACTCATGGACAAACGGTTTACAATGCTATCCTCTCCATTTCCAGTGAAATCAGTCCCTTTTGATATAATTTCCCATGTCTTATTTTGTCAATACATTGTCACAAGAGTAAATGCCACAGGACTTGAAGCATTTGCAATTGTAGGTTTTGGGAAATACCAGAACTCTAACCACTGGTTTGTTCCATAGAGTATATTTTAATGATGGGCTACAGGTCTGTTAAGCAAACAGGAGGATGCCAATTCAGTCCTTCATACTGTATCTTAAATGCTAGCCCATCCAGTCAGCATATTTTTCAGAGGTGATTACTTCATCTGCATGCTACACATCCATTGTTTGTGAAGTGTGCTAGACTCACAGAACAAATAGCAGGACATGGTAGTTTCCCACTGAACTGTCAAATTGTAGCTGTCATTTTGTGGCACAGCAGCACTTTAAACATTTATAGTTCAGATTCAGCTGAAGAGATAGATTCTGCTCCTCAGATTCAAGGAACTGAACATTACAGCAATAGGTTTACAGGCAGAGCTCAGAGAAGCACTAAAAATGAAAATCAAAATGGCAAGAGACACTATGGTGAAGAGTGAATTGACTGAGATGCACTGGGTATTTAAAGGCTTTGTTTTAGTTTCTAAAATATCACATTAAAAATGTTTTCACTTTTGTTGAAGGGACTTATATGGCCCCTATTACTGGGCTCCAGAATACTTAATGCATCTATCCTCACTGCACCCCTCTCTGGTTGAAAGATGCTATTATCCCTATTTTACAGCAGGGAACTGAAGCAGAGAGGCTATGTCTACACTTGAAAAGTCAAGTCAATTTTAATAAGGTCGACTTTAAGTCGACTTAAAGTTGACCTTATTAAAGTTGACTTCACAAGTGGCAACACTTTAAGTCGACTTAGTCCACTTTGTTAAGTCGAACTAACTGCCCTTAGGTCGACATAACAAAGTGGAACTATGCACCCACACTGGGCTTAGGTCGACCTAAGGAGGCTTAAATTGACCTAAGGAGTGGTAGTTATTAAGTTGACTTAGGCTTTCATTAAGTCGACTTAAGGAATGACTTAAGTCGACTTAACGAAAGCCTAGTGTGGACGTGGCTTAATTTAAGTTGACTTAAGCCTCCTTAAGTCGACTTAAATTGCTAGTGTAGACATAGCCAGAGAAACTATATGATTTGTCCAGTTCCAGAGAGGTAGCCATGTTAGTCTAGTTCAGCAAAACAAACAAGGAGTCCTGTGGCACTTTTAGGGTGCGTCTACACCTGTAAATTAAGTTGACTTAAGCCTGCTAAAGTCGACTTAATTTACTCTGCATCTACACTACAATTTTCTTAAGTTGACTTAAGGAAATTTTAAGTCAACTTTATTAAACCTACTTTAAAGTCGACTTTACTGGCTAAGTCGACTTTATTAAGTTGACTTAGCCAGTGTAGACACGGATTAGCCCTAAATCGACTTTAAGTCGACTTAAAGGGCCCCCAGGGCTCCCTCACTGGCCTCCCTGAAAGGGTGGCTGGCACAGCCAGAGCCTGGCATGCCCATCCACAGGGTAGGACACAGCCCTGCCCATCCCGCTTCTATGCCCTGCCACTGTCCCTGTCCTGCTGAGCCCCCATTGTACCCTGGTACAATGGGGCAAATGCTGAGCCCCCTGGCACTTTGAAAGCGGTGCCTCCCCTGCCACCATGGACCAGTCCCAGGTCCACCTAGCCCCTACAAGTCAACTTAGGCGTCCAGTGTGGACGCTCTAAGTTGATTTGGCAAAGTCCACTTTAAGTCGACCTAATTTTATAGTGTAGACATGCTAAGCTGACTTAACAAAGTCAACTTTAAGTCGATTTTGTTAAGTTGACTTAGCAAAGTCGACTTATTTGGCCAAGTGTAGACATAGCCTTAAAGACTAACAGATTTATTTTTTGCATGAGCTTTCATGGGAGAAAATCCCACTTCATCAGACGCTTGAAAGTGGAGAACTTACAAAATGGGATTTATTTATATTCAATACAAGTACAATTTAATTTGTTGCCAATTATTAACTGAGAATCACACACAAAGAAAGAAAGAAAGAAAGAAAGAAAGAAAGAAAGAAAGAAAGCCCCACCAGCTAAGTAAGTACAAGAGCATAGGTTAAATCACTGTGTGCAGGATAATATTTACTGGTTATGATTTATTATGTATTGTGGCATTGTTAAGAGGCCCTGAACCCCAAAGAAAAGATATGTAGTGTATCCTACACTAACTCATCCCTTAGTCCTCAGGAATAGAGCTCATTCTCCATCTTCTGCTCTAGTGGTACAGAATGTTTAACAGACTTGTTTAATAACACAGGGATTACTAGAACATTCCAGGCCACAGTACCTTAAAAATGACTTCTAACGCGCGCGCGTACACACACACACACGATTATGCTATCTGCCAGTAGAAAATTAAATTATTGAATATACTGTAATGATTTTCTCTCTTTGTATGTTGCCATTTTTGTTACATTTGGGAGACTCAAAGTAATGTGTCTCAAATAGTATTTCAGAGGAGAACATTGGGGGCAGTGCTTTTAGGTTTCTTCACAGCACTTTACTTTATTGTCTCCCTCACCCCAGATACTATAACATGAACACCAAAGAACATGGAGATTAATTATTAAATTGGGTGACCATTTTCCACCCAAGGTCCTCATAATATTTGGCGTGAACAAACACAGAATTCCTGTTTAAATTCTTTTAATAGGGCTAAGGGCTAAGTAATCTTTTAACATTTACTGCCAAACCAGATTTCCTGTACTGTTTGCCAAAATATTTTATAAAGTTACAATTAATAATAAAAAAATATATTATACACACTCAAGGCACTAATTCTAAAAACGTTCACCCTAAAATGTACTTGCAAAAAAATGCATGAATTCAACTGCAAGTGCAAATAACTAGTAGTTTCATTAAAACATGGATTTTTCAATTTTGTTTCTTCAAGCTGGTGCAACAAGGGGCAAAGAAAGAAAGAAAGAAAGAAAGAAAGAAAGAAAGAAAGAAAGAAAGAAAG
>ML685821.1:15010505-15025468 GCA_007922175.1 Pelusios castaneus
AAGAAAGAAAGAAAGAAAGAAAGAAAGAAAGAAAGAAAGAAAGAAAGCTCTCTGCAGAGAAGCCACACTAACTTTGAAGGGATTTCTGTGGGTGGAGCTACAACTGTGCAGGAATTGGACTTTTTGTTCAGGAAAGAATTCTATGATTGCAAAATGTCTTCCATTTGTGAATGGAGGGAGGGAAGGTGCGAGGAGAAGGAAATAAAAATTCCCTGCAAACAGAAATAAATAAATAAATAAATTCATTTTGGTTCAATCAAAATATTTTATTTGGACAAAATCAAAAACCATTACATTCTGATTTTAGCTTTCAAAAATCATTTAAAAAAGGAAAAATGAAGCTGTTTCAAAATGATTTTTTTTGCAGCCAGTGACATGTTTCTACTAACCATTTAACATTTGATGAACTGGCACATTCTGATGGGAAAAGTAATATTTTGGAATGTTTCCAACCTGTTTTAAGAGGAACACTTGCTGGATACAACCCTAAACAATTAAGAATGACTTAAAATTAATATTTTTGGAAACATTTTTGTGAATTAAATTACTTAAAATAATACATAATATTTAGAGCTGACCAAGAATTTTGAGAACTTTTTTTTTTTAAGATGCTAATTTGTCACAAAATTGAAACAGCTCGTGGGACAGTGTCCATTTCAACAAATTACCATTTTGAATAAATTTTGAAAACAAGTTTCAAAAATGTCAAAAAAGAACATTTTCAACATTATAAGAACAAAAGAGTTCCATTTTTCAGATTGGAATGACTTTTCATTTTCAGTATAAGTTAATTTATAATAAAATATGAAAGAATTGAAATCTAAATGAAACATTTAAAATTATTTAAACAAAATGTTTCACTTGACCTGCTATGAATTTTCTTTTCTCTTGGGGAATTTTTGCTTTACAAAAATGTTCAAGATCTTGACTTTTGCCATCATTAGAGATGGGAATTTTTTTTTGAAATTCTAAAAATTCTCATGGGAGGGGAAAATATTTTCCCTCCCAATATTAGTAACAATAATAGTATTAAAGAAAGTTGGTGTGGAGTATTCGCAACCCCCTCAGTTTCAGGTTAAGTCTATACTGGAGCTGGAGATGCAATTTCCCAGCTGAGTAGGCACACCTGCATTTGCTCTGATTGAGCTAGCATGCTAAAATTAGATCCATAGAGTTTAAGAACAGAAGAAATCACCAGATCATCTCGTCTGACCTCCTGTATATCAAAGGTCACCAACCCTACCTAGCACCTGCATACTAAACTTATAGCGGCACAGCTGTAGTGGCATAGGTGGTGGGAAGGGCTAGCCAATCTGAGTGCCTGTCTTCAGTTTCAGACGGGATCCTACTTGGGGTGTCTAATCCCTTTGTGATGGGGTGGGCTTACCCCGCACTAGAGAAACCCAATACAGCCTATGGGTAGCGGAAGCGCCACCCCTTGAGCCCTACTGGGCATGCTTAGACTGCTGCCCCATAGACTCATAGGGTATGTCCACACTAGAAAAAGTTAAGTCAACTTTGTTAGGTTGACTTAATAAGGTCAACTTTAAGTCGACTTAAAGTCAACCTTAAGTCGACTTAAAGTAGCTCCTTTTAAATCGACTTTATTAAGTCAACTTAACATTGGACATAGGTGTCCACACTGGCATTAAACCAACTTAATAAGGTTGATTTAAGGGCTACACCCCGTCCACACCATCCTTAAGGGGACTTAAGAAGTCGACTTAAGGATAAAGTCGACCTAAGGAGGGGTAGTTATTAAGTCGACTTAAGCTTTCATTAAGTCAACTTAATGAATTTCTTAAGTCGACTTAATGAAAGCCCAGTGTAGACAGGGAATAATTTAGGTCAACTTAAGGGTCCTTAGGTCAATCTAAATTGCTAGTGTAGACTCTAAGGTCAGAAGGGACCAATATGGTCATCTAGTCTGACCTCCTGCACAATCAATGCAAGACACAAAACCTCACCCACCCACTCCTGCAATAAGCCTCTAACCTATGACTGAGTTATTAAAGTCCTCAAATCAAGATTTAAAGACTTTAAGATACAGAGAATCCACCAGCAAGTGAGCCATTCCCCATGCTACAGAGGAAGGCGAAAAATCCCCAAAGCCCTAGCCAATCTGCCCTGGGGGAAAATTCCTTTCCAACCCCAAATATGGCGATCAATTAAAAACTGAGCACACGGGCAAGTCTCACCAGCCAGTTACCCAAGAAAGAATTCTCTGTAATAACTAAGAACCCACCCCATCTATCCTCCCTTCTTAGGCTACTGGCATATCCACCGCCAGTAGTCAAAGATCAGCCAATAACAAACTAAGCCACCCCATCAGACCAGCCCCTCCCTAAATTTATCAAGGTCAGTTTTGAAGGCACTTATGTTTTTTGCCCCCACAGCTCCCCGTGGAAGTTTATTCCAGAACTTTTCTCCTCTGTTGGTTAAAAACCTGCATCGAATTCCAAGATTAATTTCCTAATGGACAGTTTGTAACCATTTGTTCTTGTGTCCACATTGGTGCTGTACCCAAATAATTCCTGTCCCTCCCTGGTATTTATCTCACATATATATTCATAGGAAGTAATCATATCTCCTCTCAACCTTCTTTTGTTTAGGTTAAACAAGCCAAGCTCCTTAAGTCTCCTTTCATAAGGCAGGATTTCCATTCCGCGGATCATCCTTGTAGTCCAGGGGTCGGCAACCCCCAGCACATGTGACAAACCTGGCATGTGGGCCGAGCAGGAGTGGCATGCGGCGCCACTCAGGCTCCCCCCACTGGCCCTGCCCCCCATCATGGCTAGCTGAGGCAAGGCCACAAAAAGAGCTGCATGCCGCAGCTCCTTCCAGTCCAGGCACACGCTGGCTGCACTTCAGTGCTGGGAAGAGCGGCCAGCCCCAGTGTGGGGCTCCTGGCCTCTGCAGGTCCCAACCCTCTGCTGGGGGCTATCTGTCCCTTGGGGGGAAGCAGCAGGGCCCAGGGCCAATCTTCCTGGGGGGGCTGCCCGCCATGCTGAAGGAGAGCAGGGTGGGTTGGCCCACCCAGAGCTGCCACCCGCCCGGGAGTCGCTCTGGCCCCAGTCCCGGCCCCAGCCAGGAACCAGAGGCCGCCCACCAGTGGGAGCCAGCCCCGGCTCCCAGGGCCTGCGGTTACATGGGTCCCGTGCTGTCCCACTCCCAGCAGGACAGTGTAAAGCCTGTGTCGCAGTCCTCCCATGGCCATGCTTCCCCGGCTCCCTGATGCCTTTGGCAGACGGCTGAAGGCAGCGGGGTGGCCGGGTCAGAGTGTTTTGCCCAGTCTCGGGGCAGAGCAGCCGGCCCAGGGGTGGGGCGGGTGCATGGGCTGGGACAGGCCTTTTCCGGCCCGCGCATGCAGTGCAGCCTTGGCTGGGGCTGGCTCCCAGCGGTGGCCAAGCCCCAGAGGTGGCCTTGGGTCCCCGGCCATGGCTGGGGCACCAGCGGCCTCAGCCGGGGCTGACTTTTGGCGGCAGGCTGGAATCCCTGGTGGCAGCCTCGGCCAGCTCCCAGCCAGGGCCAGTTCCCAGCCGGAGCCTCGGCTGGGGCCAACTTCTGGCGGCTGCCTCAGGGTCGTGGCCAGGGCTGGCTCTGGATGGTGGGGGCAGCCTTGCCTTGCCGGGCCCAGGGGCAGAGCGAGCCGGCTGGCCCATCCTTCCCCCCCGCAGGCCAATTGGCCCTGCTCCCCCCGTAGGGACAGCCCTGGCTAGCTGGAAACCGGAGGCCTGGACCGCCCCTTTTGGCCCCACCCCCAGCACCTTCTGAGGGTGCAGTGGGTGGGGCTGGCACGGGGGCTGGCAAAGGTTGCTGATCCCTGTTGTAGCCCTTCTCTTCACCTGTTCCACTTTGAATTCATCTTTTTTTAAGTACAAAAGGGAGCAGCTCAGCTCATTCAGGGCTGACCAGCATGGAGAAAGGACACATACTGGATGCTCCTGGCCAGCTCCCTTGGGAGCAGGAGCAATCCCAGGGACTCTGTGGTGGAACCAATACCTCTGGCGAGTGATCCCAAAATAGATACCCAGGAGCACACCACAGGAGGTATGGTGAGCGAACCAAGAGGAGAGACCCCTGGCATCCATAGGGCCCTGAGCTGGGGCTCAGTGGAGTGGGAGGACCTGAGCCTCTCTACCCAGGCACCATGCCCTCAGAAGATGCCCCCGCCTTAATACTGACTCTAGCCGCTAGGCTTCATTGCCCTGAATCCAGCGCCATCTATTGACTCTAGCTCCTAGGCTGCATTGCCCTGACCCTAGGGTTGTTTAGGAACTCTAGCCATTAGGCTGTGCAGTTCTGACACTTAGCACAGACAGGAGAGCAGCACAACAGATGTAATAACCCAGAGGAAGCTCCGGGAACTGATTAAAGCCATGGAGACACCCGTGTCACCTGAGCCCCCCCAGACTTTCCCCATTGGGGGGGGTGACAGGGTGGGCTTACCCTGTGACACCCTCCCAGTGCTTGTGCTGCAGTGGCTACATAGCTTTTTGAACACATTAGCCCAATTATAGCTAGCATGAGTATGTCCACTTAAGCTGGAAATTACACCTCCAGTGCCCAAAACAGACTTATCCAATGCTTCTAGGAGCGCTTCAGTTGCAATAGGAAGAGAGCATTCTGCAACAGCAGTAAGCAACGGTGCAGCATGTTCCCCTCAAGAGCTAAGTCAGCAGAAGTGTCAGACAATAGGGAGAGAGAGTCAGAATTCTGGTTCCAACTACTTCTCATGCAACTTGCACTTGTCCATAGGGTTGAAAGACCAAACCTGGGCTTCATGCGGGGAGGGGCGGGTCCTTACTCCAACTCAGCACTGCATGCCACATAAAAGCTAACAATTATCTGCTATTTTGCTTTTGATTAAAAGCAGCTGATTGCTATCACAGGCAGTTACTACAGATACCATGGAAGATGCCAAGCTATTTTCACCCCCACCAGCAGGCTCCATCAATAATTTTATGACAACTGTAAGAAATTTGGGCTTTAATTGGGTGTACAGTAAAGCACATTCAGTGTAACCAGTAACATGCATAGAAGACCATGGTTGGAATCAGACCCATAGAAATGGATTAGATATCCCAGAGCAGTTCAGCACAGGAAAAATTCCATGCCCCAAGGTCTCAATTATTTACAAACAGCTCTCTACTCATTTAATTATTCCTATATTTCACAATGGTTACAGTAATTTTCTGTAATTTTGTCAATGACAGTTAATATGGAGCATATCTTCTGGACATATCTCACATCGATTTCCACTAAATGAAAGGTCCATTTATCTTACTTAGATAGGCAGCTAACAGTTTGATGACCAATGCAAGTGTACACTGCATAAACTCCCATTATGTTGCAGGACATCATGAGCAAAATTAATAGAGTTTTCGGAAACAATTTCAGCCAAGATAACAGAAAAGCAATTAGATTTTACTGTCTAATCCAAACAATCTTTGAGACTGCTGTAGATGGGATAACACTAATTAGGGCTGGACCTTAACAGACAACAGAGCCACAGGTGAACAGAAGCAATTATCTGCACACTTATTTATAGGACTCCTAAATTATTTAACATTTGATTTATGATGCTCTACTGTTGTTTTGATGAACAGTCACAATGTCCAACCTTGGACTTCACCTTCACTTTAAAAAATAAATGGGGGCATGATCCAAATCCAGATTCCACTGACTTCGCTATGCCAATGACTGTGATGTAGAAAGGATGCCCCACACTAAACAAGGCTCCATAACCGGAAGAGAGAAGGATTCTAATTTGATTAGTTCAGTTGTATACTCTAAACTATTATGTATCTATATTCCTTCTTTTTGCTTTAAAGTAATTATCGAAGTAAACTTTTATGTTTGTCACTTGGTTTTCAGGATCAGAAATGTTTTACAGGCAGCTTGACATTGGTCTCTCTCCAGATTAGATTATTGGCTAACCTGGGCCAAATTCTTATTTGTTAAACTATTATAAATACAAATTAAGTCTTCTGAAGTCAATATGATGTTATCCTGGATTTAGATTAGTTTAACAAAGTGATATTTATTCCCATGAGTCTGTTGAGGATATACAAACAGCAAAACTTGCTCAATAAAAACATTTCAAACTAACCAAATTCTTTTAAAGAAACCATACAATTAGAAATCATTTCCTAAACACCTCAGAAATCAAACACACAAGTTAAAATGCTCACCCGTCTTAATCCTATGCCTTATATTTCCAGAACTAATTTTGTAGCGGGTAGTATTTTTGCTATGCCCTACAAGAGGAGTCAGACAAAGAGTTTATCAGCAAATGTTCCTGAAGCATGGAAAATCACCTTTTTGAGCTATCAAAAATAAGGCTAGGTTGCCATAGTTATCTCTGTAGTGAGAAGTTAAATAGAAGTACAAGACATTTTAAATATTGCTGAGGATCTAGTTTATTAAATCAGCATAAGTCAGAGCACAGGTTAAAGTTCTGTCCTTAACCTGTCCCATGGGGTTTAAGTACTACACCATATATGGAAAACCAATTCATGCATACCACAAGGATGCCAGGAATACTTACATAGAGTTGAGTTAAAACAGAATTCTGTTCAGTCTTAATACTGAAATTTTGGGGTATGGTTCTTTTTGCTTACACCCTGTGCAAACCCAGTTAATTTAGTGGGTTGGTTAGAGAGTCAGGGCACAACTAGGAACCTAATCTTCTTACATTTAAATCTTTGTATCACATTTACACTTATGAAAATACAGAATAATTCCACTTAAGTAAACAAGAGTAGACTTTGATTTCTTTGGATTTCTTTTTTAAATTAGGCACTTGTTTAAAAATAATAGTCAAATGACTTCATGCTACAAAAACAATCAATGGATCTAGTCTGGATTTACTCTGATGTAAATAAGAGTAGAATTTGGTCCACTTTAGTGGTATTCTCTTAACATACACTCACATAATCTCTCATTGGGTGTGTCTACACTTGTAAATTAAGTCAATTTAAGCTTGCTTAAATTGACTTAATTTACCATGCGTCTACACTACAGTTTCCTTAAGTCGACTTAAGCAAGTTGCTTAAGTTGACTTAAGGAAAATAAAGTCGACTTAATGAAAATTAATTCGACCTTATTAAACCTCCTTTTAGGCCGACTTTAGGCTTCAGTCGACTTTTTCAAGTTGACTTAAGCCAGTGTAGACCTGGAGTAGCCCTAAGTCAACTTAGGGCTACTCCAGGACTCCCGCACTGCCCTCCCTACCGGGGGGGAGGGTGAGGGGGGGCACAGGGAGAGCCTGGCATGCCCCCCCACAGGACAGGGCAGAGCCCTATCCACCCTGTCCCTATGCCCTGCCAGGGTCCCTGTCCCCTTTGCCCCATTGTACCCATGTACAATGGAGCAAAGGCTGAGCCCCCTGGCACTGGGCAAGGGGTGCCCCCCCCGTGGACCTGCTCTAGATCTCCCTAGCCCCTAGAAGTCGACCTAGGCATTCAGTGTGGACGCTCTAGGTCGACTTTGTAAGTTCCCCCCAAGTCGACTTTAAATTTAGGTGTAGACATGCTAAGTCGAATTAACTAAGTCGACTTTAAGTCGACTTAGCTAAAGTCGACCTAAATTTACAAGTATAGACATAGCCATAGTGTGTCCTTGAATCAAACATGGTGTATGTTGAGATTACGTACAGGCAATACTACTCTTTTGCCATTAGAGGTCTAATAGCAACATATGGGCTTGTTTAGCTGAATTAATTATGGACACACACATTTTGCAGTTATACTTTAAAGTCATCAACCTAATCGTTTAAGCTATTTTGGTTTCTTGAAAACACCAACATCAAATAACTCATATTACAAACTAGTTGTCTAAAAAGTTTCATCATAAAATGTGAATCAGCATTTAACCAATAGTGGTGCAAACCAAAACAACTGCCCTCCCTCAAAAAACCCCACAATTGTCCTTCCCCTCCAAAATCTGACATGGGCAAATTGATTTGGTTGTTTTATTTTTAATATATTCTTGAACCCTAACAAACATTTTTTAATTGATTCATTGTATATTAATTTTCAGGCTAGATTTTTTTTTAAACAGATGAGTTATGCCATTCCCCCCACCACACAAATTAAGGGTTTATTATGGAAATACTGACAGACTTAACTATGGTGGTGCTTACACCATGATAAACAACATGATGATGACTATTTAATGACTCAACGTAATCACGGTAGGAATCAGATTTACTGAACATCAGTCTTGCTATTGTTATCCAAAAGGAGAATGCACAGAAACCACTCTTCTCAGAGCTCATCGTTTTACTCTCAAGTTTAAAATTATTGTTCAAATTGGTAAAGAGAGAGTTTATCACCACAATCCAACCTCCTCATTTGTTTATTTTGGACCATGCTTTTGTTCTGGTTCACATTACTCAGATGAATAAAGCTCAGATGCGTTCAACTTTACTGCCCTGCTTTCTCTTAACATTTCTGCATTTTTTAAATGCTACCAAATGGTTGTTTTTGGCTCCTTTCATTGTCACATGTTGTCTATAAGTATGGAAATAGTTATGGTAATATGGACGTAAATCATAACTGTAAATACCACATAAAGAAGACTGCCATATAATTATAAAAATACCTAATAGATTTCTTTTTCAAAGACAACACAGCTGTCCCTTCTAACCTTTCATTTGTAGATTCTTTTCTCTCCTGTTTTTATTTATAGATTGCTGGGCAGTTTGAACAGTACATCAGGAGTTTTGTTTCTAATTTTGGGGGGGAAAAGATAAAGTACTCATTCCATCATAAAGAAGCATTAGTTTACAATTTGAAAGAGAATCTATCGCCAACTCTAGATCATCATCTTGGAAATGATCTTCCTCCTAATGCATTTCAGAAGAATCTGTCAATGGCTACATGCCTCAATTTAAACTTAAACCCTGCTATTGAACTAAAGGAAGGGTCGGCCAAATGGCACATATCATTGGGAAAAAAAGCCCCAGTCTTATTCTAAACGTCTCTGTGCTGTTATGAAAAAGCACCACAACAAAACAAGCCTTTTATATAACCTATTCCAAGAAGGGCAGGTTGAAAAATGTTCTGGATAAACCTATACTAGGCAACTGATGCCACATTAATGGAGGAGGTAAGCCTTACCCAGCACTAATATTGTCAAAAGGGTTTTTTACATATTGACTGGAAACTGCCACCACTTCTTTTTATCCCTATTCCACCAGCCTTTGAGCCTTTAAAACTAAGTTATACAAGCACTCATTGACTCTCCTTCACTGTAGACTCACATGCTACTCCATTCCATACAAACCTGTTCATATATCATTTTAATTACTATAAGCTTACATCAGAAACACTGATAGTGAATCAACATGAGGTTCCAGACAATGTTCTTCATGGTAAAGAGAAAGTACCTGTTCCTTTATGGATCTTTGAAAGCTTCTTTCTCTGCTTTTACTTATTCTCCTTTTTTGAGGTCTGTCCTAAATTATGTCCTGTATTTGGCCAGTTGAGAAGCTTAAACCAAAATAATAAGAAACCTTTAATTTAAAGAGACTAAAGTCCATCCTCAGCATCAAAAATACATTGTTTCTCTCTGAAACATTATAAACAGACAATTAATACGGCTCTATGTAGAACAATGCACAACCCCCTGAATGGGTGAATTATGTATAATCCCCTTTTGTGCACAAAGGTAAAAGCAATCTACTAGAAAATGCTGGTGGGAAAGATCAGTCTGGAGCAGAAACATTTTAACTGCTCACTGATACAAAATTTTAATTGGATAAAAAATAAAAATCCATAGCTGCATTTTTACCAATCTAAACCAATTAGCCTTTGTCCAAGACTCTGTCATTTTATCAGATGTGTCACTGGATTGGGAGGCTGCCATGTCTGCATCGGGTGACTGCATGTTAAAACAATTTCTCTAGGGGGATGGGGTTCATCCCAAAGGTTTCCAAGTTCCAAGGGGCAGATCATTTTTCATTACCAGCTGGAGCCTCATGTCAGACATGCCCCCACTCCAGTTTTTCTGCTCAGAGACTGAAGACGGCCTTGCCCTTCCTGACTCCCAATTGTTTCAAATTTGGGTACACAGTACTTACCCTAAGGCAAACCATTAAAAATGAGAGTTGGTGTGATATGGGAAAATGGTTGAGGGGAAGCAATTTGACAGCAGGATGTGGTAGTTTCTATTGTCCCATTAAAATAGGGATATCTGGAAAGCTTAACTCTGTTTTTACTATGTAAACATACATATTTTAGTGTGTGAGACAAAAAGATGCAAACATACTCATTAAAAAAAAACAACACATGAAAAAGGTTTGCCCTTTTCTGCATATCATGGTTACATATAGGCTTAAAGTCATGAACAACTGAAGGAAAGTTAAGTTGTACTGAAAAAGCAAACAATTTGGCTTTCTTTGTGGGACAAATGCCACTGCTTGCCTTTATTTTGTATTTGTAATGGTTCTGAGAACAAAAAGGAAGTCGAAAGCACTGAATGCATTTTTTAGGTTCCCCTAATAAATTATCTTTGAACGTTTTTATTCCCTTCGTTGTTCTGGAGAAAATAAATAGAGAGATAGAAATCACCAGTTCCAATGCAACATGTGGAAAATTAAAACACTATGCTAGAATCAATCAATAGGAAAAGTAATTAGGCCTCGCCCAAACCCCAACTGAAACTGCATTTGTAACAGCAATATTTAAATATGATCAGTGTTAACATGGCTTTATAATGGATTTTTGAATAAGTGTGTATGCTATTCAAGAACCCAGCTATAAATCCATGCATAGCTGTGCAAGACATTCTAATAACGGACATTTAAAATGATAAAATAAAGTCCTGATTATTTTACTGCCTTTAAACTTTTATGTTGGGGCAAAGTTGATAAAAGTAAACTTCAGAAACTGCTAGAATTTGATTTGATTTTCAGACATTTTTAAGCTATAAGGACAAGGTCTGTAATGCTGAATATTCAATATAGCATGCTATTGATGCGGAGAACTCTCCGGAATATTACATCTTTTATACCGCTCCCTCTGTTCCAGACAGCTACCACTAAGATTTTAAAATTTCTGAAGCTATCACCAATAAATCCATGAGAACTGTGAACTGCTGATTTAGACAAAAGCTCTTTCAACATTTGGAATTATTTCTCACACAAACTGATGGAAGTATTTGTCATAGATATCCTATCTTTTCCAGATCTACTATATATTATTTCTTTTGCCCCAAAGTAAATTATCTTTATGATACAACCCACTTAGATCCAGAAGTCAAAAGTCTATGTATATCCATTCTCCAAGATCACAGCACTATATATTTTCATTTTATGATGTTAAAGTTCCTTCAATATTAGGTGGCTGGTGGATTTTCACCTTTGAACCATTGTGACTTATATTTTTTGTAAGATGCACTGTGGTTTCTCAAAAAGAGCCATCAAAGCCTTTTTTCCTTTCACGTAACTAAAAAAGAAATAACTAAATGAAAAACTTGAGACACACACATATATAACCAATGGATATCCTCGATCACAGACATACTTTGTCTCAAATGTTAAAACAAGTTAGAGAGGAGAATGTCTGTTCTGATAAAACAGAGATATAACCAGTAGCTCTTTACAAATAGTGCTGATAATGGCCTCTCTAGTATCTTTCATATACTAATTCCAGTATGACAGACACCTTGTTATTCTGCAGTATTCAAGAATCAGGTTTGCTTGGCAGCTAAAGGGTTAAAAATGCTAACAATGTATTCATGTAACTTCATCAAATCTCTTACAAAAATTAAGATATTTTTCTCTATTATGGTGCCCCATAGCTCTAAAGTAAATCATGCAAAGATATTATCTTGCAGTCCTGTAGATCAGATATCATTAGCCAGGGGAGGAAAAAAAATGCTTTCATACACTTACCTTATCCTCTAACCGGATCAGTCTGGCTCCTACAGTATAGTATCCTTTGTCTACCCCTTTTTCTAAAAGAAAAAAAAAAGTGACATTCATGAGACAAAGAAGCTGAGAACTAAGAAGTATATTCAATGGGATTTAAAGAAAAATAGAAGCTAGTAAAAAGTGAGGGTGATATTGATAACATCAGCGCAAGAAACATTTTTATATCACAGACTGCATGAGTGAAAGAGGGGTTGGTTATACATGCAATATAAGTATGTATATGTCTATATGCACCATGTACACAATATGTATATATTAACTATACAGTCATGCATACTTTTACCTAAGAACATATATCGTGGCTTCATGTTTATCAACACCTAGGATTTAGGAGACCTGTATTCTATTCCCAGCTTACCCACTGTGTGATGCTTGGCAACTCTTTATACCTCTTCTTAGTCCCCATTTCCCTTCCTGCCCTTCTTCCATATTGCCTGTTTAAGCTCTGATTTTGGACTGAAAGATTGGTGCCTAAAACTGAAATCTGTTCAAAAGAGTGCTCGTCTCTTGAGTTTGTACAGTGTCTAGCACAACGGGATCACAACTGTTGGCTGGGATCTCTAAGCACCATGGTAACACATCAACACCTGCTTCACTCCGTATGGAGGCATCACCCCTGCTCCCACTTCCAACCGCACCTCCTGCATCCAGAGGAGCTTCCTCTCTCCTCTCCTTTTCACCAGATAGAGCCATGTTGGTTGCGAAGTCCATACTGGACAGGGACACAAAGTAGTATTGTCTGACTTAAAACTGGACAAAGGGGTTCTAGCTAGCTATACTTGGTATTACCTCAGCTCAGAGGGCTAGATTAGATGATCTGTTGTGGTCCCTTCCAGCTCTACGTTTTCATGATTCTATGAAGTAATTTAGGAGCTTATCTCAATGGGACATAGGCACTTTTGACATTTTTACCCAATGAACTAAAATGTTTACTTTCAAATTTGTGATAGTTTTCTTCATACAAGAAAAAGCAAAAGGTTGTACACTTCCGACAGACAACATGTACACAAACAGTCTGCAATTAGAAATATGACCTTTTTCACACTCCTGTTTACATTCCTTTTTCACATGTTGAGCTGGAATGGTTGTTTGATGTTTGACCTCGGAGTCGCACTGAATTTGCCTGTAATTTTCTGATTGGCTGAGCCAAAGGGTAAAACAGAAGCTATTTTGACCCATTTTCTTACTGTGGGTAGTCACAGCAGGAAGCAATTCTCATATAATGTTCTGCTAACTGTGTGTTTCGGAGGAGGGATGCTTACTACTTCCCGCCCCTTCTGCTGGAGACCATCCAAGATTTTAGATTTTAGGAAGGCAGTGGGCCTTCTGCAGGTATTGGAGCGGAGAGAAGGTTTATCAAAAAATGGAAGAGGCAGCTAATGGGTCACCAATCTTTATACAAAAGTAGACAACACAAATACAAAATGGACTCATTTTGTGGACAGAGTGTCCTGGTTGGATTCACAGATTGTCCTATTTGGACAATTCATTAATTTAAAGACTCATGAACCTCTGAAATTTGAAGAAACAGATTCAAGGGTCTCGTTTTGGCTCATCTCCACCAAAAAGGGAATAATTGATGGATTTAATAGGTACACAGAAGCCTCTCCATTGAATTGCAAGTATGTAGAATCCTAACATTCCCCAACATGTGTATTAGGACAGTTATGCATGTTCTCTAAATCTGTGCTTCACAATCCTTTGGGGTATGAATTGAATGGAAATAGGGAGATGAGAGCTCTATAGTCCAATTCTTAACCACCTATCCATTTCAAATAGATAAGAACACATTTACATTTTCAACATTTTTATATAGTAAACACTTTTTGGTGGAATTGCCAATTTTTTAGAGACACAAATCAACAGATTAAAGGAAAAATTATGCATCTTCAGATCTGATGAAACCCAGAGGCAGACATGTTATGTGTATTTCTAACATTCAGTAGGAACTGTGAATTCATATTTTAACCAACAGGTTACATGTAGAACTGGTAGAACATTTTCCCTCTAAGCCTGTTTATGGACATAAGAGAGTCTTGAAACAGAAATTTTATGTCAACACAATGTTTTGGATTTTGATTGAAAAAAGTGTGTAGTTTTGGGGCAATCAAAATACTGTAAAATACTGTAATATTTGCTGAACTCCCTCAAAAATCATTTTGCCAGTTTCTGCAAAACTCTCAAATATCTGAAGGAAAATGTTTCTGAAAATTAATTTTTAAATGTTGGCAAGTACTTCCCTGGGAAAAATAATTTCTTAACCAGCTCTAATTCCACAATTCATATATGTACAAACTATCTGAATAACTTCCCCCCATCAATTATATTTCTCATTTTAACTACTCCAGAACATTATACAGAAGAGAAAAGAAGAAAACTGGAGTTGCTTAGACAAACGATTGGAAGGAGTTGCAGCTATTTTGTAGCATGTTACATTCATCTCAAGTGAAGTGAAAGGCACATTATGCACACAGCTGTGACATGGTTTTTCCCTTTACTGACATGCATGTTATACATGTCGCAGAAGGTTACAATCTTTCCTGCTTCTGGTTAGCCTCCATTTAGTACAGTATTTCAGCTGTAATTTACAAGTGTTGCCCTCTAATAAATGCTGCAGTCTTTTCATACAAGTAAATGAGA
This sequence comes from Pelusios castaneus, assembly GCA_007922175.1. NCBI lineage: Eukaryota > Metazoa > Chordata > Testudines > Pelomedusidae > Pelusios > Pelusios castaneus. Next base: position 15,025,087 of record ML685821.1, read on the forward strand.
TGTTTAGTCAATCTGGGGTACCTTGTGGCAAAAGGATGGATGCTAGCTTAAATAACACTGTTCTAATGTACTTCATTTCTATATTGTTTTTACACTGTTCCTTTGCAGTCTTTTCAAAATATAGTATTTTATTCCCCCCATACTTGCTTCTGTATATTTGATTATTTTCCTTTGTAAACAGAGGGAAAAGATGGGACAGTCAATCTGAAGCTTCCTAACTTTTGTGTTTTTCACTTTGTAATTTAAGTAACATTGTTTTAATATTGGGTTGATTGTTGGTTTGTTTGTTTTTTAAATACATGGCTATATTGATAAACCAAGATATTAACAGCCTCTGTGTGTGTGTGTGTGTGTGTGTGTGTGTGTGTGTGTGTGTGTGTGT
>ML685821.1:15025478-15049614 GCA_007922175.1 Pelusios castaneus
TGTGTGTGTGTGTGTGTGTGTGTGTGTGTGTGTGTGTGTGTGTGTGTGTAAACACACACAAAAAAGGGAGAGGATGTTATTATGAAAAGAGGCATATAATTAGCTATAATGGGATACAATTACATAAGGAAAAATTTAAGCTGAATATCACAAAAGACTTCTTGATGCATCAGACAGTGGAATAATCTTCCTAGGGAAATGACAGATGCCTATCTCTTACTCTGTTTAAATGTAGCCCTGGTTTATACTGCTGTTGATTTCAGTGGCAATAAAGTACTCCAATTGCCTACCTTCTACTTATTGTGCTGTTTTCAGTAGCCTGAACTAGAGGGAAACTTCTTCCCTCTGACTCAGTACTGTTCCTTCTGTGGGGGTGATCTTCCAGCTTGGCTTCCTGAGCGGGTTTTCACAGACCTAATTAGGAAGATCAATCTGACAGCAGCGAATTTGCTGCTGTCAGTGAAGACAAGCCCCTAAGCTAGGCAAAACACTGGTAGATGTACAACAGAAAGCATCCTGCACTATCTGGTTGATAGAGAATATCTTCCGAGTCATCCAGTCCATCTCTACATCTTATCATTATTGTATAAATACCTGCCCCTTGATATGGTCTTCCTCCCACACCACAACACCCACACAATACTTGTTTCAAAAACAATGTAAACTAACAGCTCCCAAAGTTCTCACTAATCTGGGATACACATTGTTAGTGCACAGCTTGAGATGCCTTGTTCCTGATTTTCAGATGTGCAGATCAGTCACAGCTCCACTGAGGAAAACCAGGAACAAGAAATCTCAAGTTGGCCATTCACAGACATAAAATCATTGAACTGATCCCGAAGCATTTTCTGCAAGGGAATAGTGAGTGTCACATCTAAAATGAGAAAGAGGAAAAGAGCAAGTGAAATGAGAGAAGGTAATGCCTTTTAGTTTACTATTTACTAAAATATTGTGCCTCACCACACCAGAACTCAATGTACAATCATGTTTAAAATGTCTGTTTGTTTTCTTAGTGAGAAAAAAAAAACGTACTTATCAGTAAGTGAATGCTTGCCAAACTGCCTGAAAATAATTTAAGCTGGAAGCGATCTTCATTTTCTCAGTGCAAGAGATCTCCCTCAATTTTTAGTTCATCTCCAAGTATTGTTTTATAAATTATGAAATTGTTTTTTCAAATCTATTTTAAAGAATTTTTCTGAAGATAGAAAATGGAGAATTTGAGTTGGATGACCTTTAGAATATCCCAGGATGCAAAAGGATCTCAAAACATCAGGACAAAATAGTACGTACAGCACGCTACTGGGGTCACTGAGACTGAAATGGGCTAATAAAAGACAGCACAATTTTCTGTCTTCTTAAGCAATTAGTCTTTCGGGTCCATAGTTAAGTTTTGATCCTGCACAAGGTCCATGAAGGCAGACTGCTGTACCTGTGAAGAATTATTCTTTTACATCTGGGATCTTTAAAAATAGTAGAGAAAAATCTTATCTAAATCTTAGTGATTAGATCATTTTGGTCTGAGTCTCATAATTTAAAGTAATCTTTACCCCTTCATCAACTGAGAGGCAGAACAGAAGTACACTGGATTTTGTTACATAGCTGTGTTGTATTTCTGCACCTTTTCCAGAATGTGCAGATGCCTATATTTGGCCATGGAGTCAAAACAATGTTTATAAAATAACTGTGGGACTAATTTAATATGAAATAATTTAAGTACCCTTAGTAGCCATTTAAAGAGGGTGAAATCTGACCCTGTGTGCACGGCCAAAATAAGTCATGAATAGGCTCCCACCTAGCTCTGAAAATGGGACTAAAGTCATATATAGTTACTATTTCTGCAAGGGAACAAATTTCACCCAAAAGTGAAAAACACATACACAGAGGCAAGATGGAGAATAGCCTGTATTTATATAAAATTATGTCTGCTTATAGGGCTTCTCCAAACCCCCACCCCCCCAGCTGATTTCTTTTTGATCCTCCCTTCCTCATCTTTATTAGGGATGGACTAAAGCAATTCTTAAAGAAAGAGATCCCATATATTAACACATTTTAAACCCAAATTGATCTGAACACATGTATTAAACTTCAGTTATTGGCTGGGAATAAAATGATACGAAATAAGAAACTCTTGCTAAATCTACCCAGAAGCAGAAAGAAGTGCCAAAAATCTCACAAGAAAGCCTGTTTCTCATGAGATTTCCAGCTGTGTTGCATACACACAGGAGGTTCTGATAAAGCACCAAACCTCTGGATATTTATCTGAACCCAAACATTGACTTTTTTGTGCCATTATTCTTAGCCTGTGCTCCTGAATTGCCATAGTGATTCTCTGAAGTTGCTTTTAAAACCACTAAATTCATCAGGTGCAGAAAGTGGCTTGCTACTATTTTATGTATTATAATTTGTACCATCTCATAGACCATTACTGTTTTGTTTAGTTTAGTAAATATTATTGAATATCCAATTTCACTTTGAAAATGGGACTTAAGCATTTCTGAAAAAATTACCATTAATTATCCAGGTGACCAAGTGTTATATTGATCATATGTGGTCTTGGGCTTTTTAAAAATTTTCAGCCTTTAAGGAATTTTGAGTTAAAAAAAAAAATCACTGCTTCCAATTAATACAAAATATTGCTATCATGTATCTGTAATATCTTGTGGATTTTTACACCATTCATTGGTGAAAGCTGATCTAAAACTAGTTACCCAGGAAGTACCACACCACATATAGCACTGTCAGTATTGACAACAGAGTTTTTAAAGGTGTCTGATGTAAAGCTCATCAAGGTCCATGGTAATACTTACATTGAATTCAATGGGTTTTAGATCAGACTTAAACATTCTTTGAGTAAAGCTCGTAATAAACCAGAAAGAAGTCATTGGGAAGGCAACAATCTTTTTATACAAACAAGGAGTCCTGTGGCACTTTCAAAGACTAACAAATTTATTTATCGCATGAGCTTTCGTGGGAGAAAATCCCACTTCGTCAGACGCTTTGAAGATGGGGAACTTACAGAATGGGAGGAAATTCAGTGCAGGGAAATATATGACACAGGAGCAGGTCAGGCTGTAACAGCAAATCAGAATAGGTGTTGGGATTTAAACAGCATATAGAGGAAGGTGAGGTCAAATCACTTGTAATGAGATGCTGTTGTCATCATGAATAAATCGGATTATGATCAAGAGGCTTACAAACAACTCTCCAACACAATGTTCTACAAACCACCTCTCTCTGACCCCGCTGAGGAATACCAAAAGGAACTATCCCACCTATTCAAGAAGCACAGGAAGAAATCAAGGAAGACACACCACCAGAACCTTGACCAGGGATATTCTATCTACTACCAAAAATTCATAAAAAAGGAAACCCCAGAGGCCCCATCATCTCAGGTACTGGCATGCTTACAGCAGACTTATCTGGCTATGTGGACTCTTTCCTCAGACCCTATGCTATCAACACTCCTAGCTATCTTCGAGACACTACGGACTTCCTGAGAAAAATCCAATCCATCCGTAAACTTCCAGAAAATACCGTCCTGGCCACGATGGATGTAGAGGCTCTTTATATCAACATCCCACACAAAGACGAATTACAAGCCATTAGATGAACCATCCCAGATGATGCCATAGCAAACCCTGTGGCTGAACTTTGTACTCACCCATAACCACTTCTGATTTGAAGATAGTTTATATCTTCAAGTCAGTGGCACTGATATGGGTAACCGCATGGCCCCACAATATGCCAACATTTTTATGGCTGACTTAGAACAACACTTTCTGACCTTTCATCCCAAAGCAGCTCTACTTTACTCACGCTACATTGATGACATCTTCATTATCTGGACTCACGGTAAGGATGCCCTTGAAGAATTCCACAGAGATTTCAACAATTTCCACTCCACAATCAAACTGAGCCTGGAACACTCCACAGAGGAGATCCACTTTCTGGACACTACAGTGCAAATTAGAGATGGACACATAAACACCACTCTATACCAAAAACCTACTGATTGCTATAGTTCCTACATCCCTTAAGCTTCCATCCAAGACATACCACATGATCCATTGTCTACAGTCAAGCCCTAAGATATAACCGCATTTGCTCTGATCCTTCAGACAGAAACAGACACCTTCAGAATCTCTATCAAGCATTCTTAAAACAACAATACCCACCCGTGGAAGTGAAGAAACTGATTGACAGAGCCAGATGGGTACCAAGAAGTCAACTAATACAGGAGAAGCCCAAGAAAGAAAACAACAGAACGCCACTGGTCATCACATAAAACCCCCAAGTCAGACCTTTACAGCACATCATCAAGGATCTACAACCTATACCACATGATGATCCCTTACTCTCTCAAGCCTTGGGAGACAGACCTCTCCTCGCTTACAGACAGCCCCCCACCCTTAAACAGATACGCACCAGCAACTACAGACCAAGCAACAGAAACATTAAAGCAGGAACATATCCCTGCAACAGACCATCTTGCCAACTTTGCCCCCATATCTACACAAAAGACACCATCATAGGACCTAATCAAGCCAGTTACTCCATCAAGGAGTACTGCTCATCCACCAATGTGATTTATGCCATCATGTGCCGGAAATGCCCTTCTGCTTTGTATATTGGACAAACAGGACAGTCTCTGCGCAAAAGAATAAATGGACTCAAGACTGACATCAGAAATCACAACGTTCAAAAATCAGTAGGGGAACACTTCAATCTCCCTACTCATTCCATTGACATCTTGTTAATAGCGGCGCTCAAACAAATGAATAACAACTCTCAGCTTCAAAGAGAAACTGCAGAATTGGAATTTATATGCAAATTCGACTGTTGCCTCAGGGTTAAACAGGGACTATGGATTTTAATCTCATTACAAGAGGTGAGTTGACCTCATCTTCCTCTATATGCTGTTCCCCAGTGTTTGAATCCCAACACCTATTCTAATTTGCTGTTACAGCCTGACCTGATCCTGTGTCATACATTTCCCTTCATTTAATTTCCTCCCATTCTGTAAATTCCCCATTTTCAAAGCGTCCAATGAAGTGGGATTTTCTCCCATGAAAGCTCATGTGATAAATAAATTTGTTAGTCTTTAAAAGTGTCACAGGTCTCCTTGTTTGTTTGGCTGACTTAGACTAACATGGCTACCCCTTTGGAACTTGATTCTTTTCATATTTTTCTTTTCAATTATTTGATTTTCCCTCCATTGTCTATTTTTTTTCTCTTGCCAACTGTGGATGCAAAAATACATCAGATTAAAGAATATACTCATAACGCTGATGAAGGAGATTCTCAGAACATATATGCTCCTGAAGAATGCACTCAGTTTAAAAATTCTTTTTTAATGCAAGACTGGCTAGCCATGCTGAGGAAAATTCAGGGATCTCCACTGTCCAGAGGGGATAGGAAAGTACAAGTGTTTGTCACTGTCAGAAATGGGCCAAGCTACAACCATTTAAGTGAATTCACTTGAACTCTGTTAAATCAAATCAGGTCAAAATCCAAACCACTCCTGGTTTTAATTTTGTAAAACTAAAGTCACCAAGTATATAAAATGAGGTGGGCAAAATCTGGAACTAGTTACGTGGTTCTATCCATCACTCTTGAACTTTGGGAGGTTTCAGATAAAACAAGATGTAGAGCAGGTCACTTCTGTTTTTGGTCTTGCAAATCTATAACTGAGACAATTAGGTTTTGCAAACTTAAGAACCACCTTCTGTTTTACCCCACTCTAGTTGATATTTATGATGCTGCCAGCTCCCCTCTGGGTACTGTCATATCTGTCTGCAAGTGGCATAACTTTGTAGAGCTGGCAGGCTATGGAGACTGGTGTCATTCTTGGCAGCAGCATCTTTGAAAGATGGTTACTTCTGGGAAAGTTATCTCAGAGCAGCCATTCAGCACTAAGACTGTTCCAAGAAAGGATTAGCAGGGGAAGTTGTTCAAGTGATGGGCCTGTAATGTTCTTGTCCAGAACAGCAAGAATCACTTCCATAAAATGTCTCCAGGAGCCCCAGTGATCCTAAATCCATTCTGAAATGAGGCTATGCATCATAATCAGATCTGAAGATGAACTTGCCAGAATTTGTCTTTGTATTACAGAATGTTTGTGGAAACTAATAAGAGCTCCAAAGACAAATAAAATCTGACTACAAAATGAAGGGCAAGATTTTTCATGACAATAAACCATAGCACACCCTGCTTTGAAATTAGATTCCCTCACTGCCCTCCACCCCCTGGGATGAGGTTTTCAGACCTTGTCCCTGGAAATAGAGTCCCATTGCCAAAGCTGAGGCTTCTGGCAGTCCAATCCTAACTTATAGGTCCCACTCTTCCTCTCAAAATTCATTGGGCATGTCTACACTGGCAATTTAGGTCGACTTAAGTAGCCTACTTAAATCGACCTAAATTACTCCCCGTCCACACTGGACTTTCATTATGTCGACTTAATAAATCCCTTAAGTCGATTTCATGAAAGCTTAAGCCAACTTAGTAAGAACCACTGGTTAGGTCGATCTAACCCTTAAATCGACTCCTTAGGTCGACTTAAGCACAGTGTGGACATGGATTAACCCTTAAATCGAATTTTAAGTTGACTTAAGGGCAGATAGGTCGACTTACTAAATCCAGGTTCAGGATAACCACTTTGTTAAGTCAACTTAATAAGGTCAATTTTAAATCAACTTAAAGTCGATCTTATTAAGTCAACTTAACAAAGTCAACCTAACTTTTTCTAGTGCAGACATAGCCTTTGATTCTAATGTAGTATCTGCCCACAAACTGCCCAGAACGGAGCTGATTACAGCTCCCAGAACAGCCATTGGGTTAGGTTTGGCCCCAAATGGCTTTATTTCAAAACTATTTGAGATCATCCAAATAGGAAACATAGGATGAAGGATCTAATATTTAGGGACTAAACTTGAGTAGTGTCTCCCGTAGGATCTGATGCTTAATGAAGTATGGATGGAGAACACCCAGCTTTACAAATGCCTTAGAAATTCCAGCAGTTTGGCCCCCCATACATTGTAATCTCACAGCTATGCTCTGTACATTCAAATATCTCTCTCATTCTCTGTCTTGGATATTAAAAGCAGTCTCATGAAGCATACTTCAGCCACCTACAACAACACTATGTTGAATAGAAATTATAGCTCTAATCTGGTAACATTGAACACAAAGTAAAAACAAAACAAAACAAAACTCCCTGCACCCCACAAAAAAAAAAAAAAAACGAAACAAAAACCCCTGAAGACTAACAAAATTTCAGAACTCAGCTTGCACAACACACTTTTAAAAAAATTGAACCCCAGGGTGCAAATATTCATAAATGTATGCAAGCTAGCTGATTCTTTTTAGCTATGAGGAAGAAGAGCATACAATGTATTCCACTTTACTGTAAATTCCCTGCAGCTTTCAGACTTCAAAAGTTTCTTCCATTTTGAAAGAATTTACTGGTTCCTGATTTATTTTTTCATTTTAAACATAGGGTGTATGGGTAAAAAATTTCAAAAGTGCCGAAGCTAGTTAGGAGCGTAAATCACATTCCCAAAGGTGACTCAGACGCTCAGAATCCTAAATCCCATCAACTTTCACTGAGATTCTTCTGAATGCCTAAAATCACTTTGTAAAATAGGACTTAGGCGCTTCTGAAATTTTTGATCCTAAATCCAAACCAATAGAATCCTTCAAAATGAAAAGGCCTTTTTAAGTGTAACTTATGCATATCTAAGCCCAGCCATAAATGGTTTAGAAAGCAGTTTGTTCTGGCAAATCGTATAGTCAGAAATTATTAGGCTTTTCAGTACTAGTGCACATTTTAAATAGCTATCCTCAATTTCTGTTTCATCTCATCAGCCCTACATGAACGCCAGCTAGCATTCTTTCCGCACCTGTACCAGGCCTATTACCTGGATCCAACAATGGACTGTATGATTGGTCATCATTAATCTACCACCAGTTATTTCTACTGAATCATGGAGCCATTCTTTTTAAGAAAAAGATATAGTCATCATACCTGGAAGAAAAAGGCCAGGCTTCCCTAAGGAATGATCCAGTCTGAAAAGAAAACAGGGAATCATTTTAGTTTGCCAGCAGCAGAATTATCAAATAACTTATTATGTGCTGCTCAGAACAGTTCACATTCACATTTTACATGCAAAAGAAAAGTAGTTTTAATCCAACAGCCAGGCTAGTAAAAATGCTGGTCTTGCATGAGTTCCTGGATTTACATACAGTCAGCAGTCTGGCCTCTTATACATTGTTATTTGTTGGAATAAAATTCCATTGTTACTTTGGTGCTCAGGATCACTGATATTTTCTTTCTTTCTTCTGTTTCTATTGCATTAACTAAGGCGATTTAGATCTGTATTACATAAAGGTTGCCAACACTGTAATTAAAAAAATAAGGGACAGTATTCTTAGCACCCCTACCCCAGCCCTCCTACTGACATATCATCACCAATCCTCATCATTTAAGGCAAAATGATTGATTCAATATTTGAGTGTGTATATGAAAGAAAAGCAAGAAAGAAAATGGAGTAATTTGTGAGAGGAGAGGGTAAGAAGAAAACTGTCAGCCATGGCCTATATCTGCTGACATCAAAGGGAGATAAACAAGTTACTTAAAGGCCTTGTCTATACTGATGGCGGCAAATCTGCCACCATCAGTTTGAACTTCCTGGTTCGATTGTGTATCTCCCTTTGACTACCGCTGAAACGGTGGCAAGCATAGACCTGCGCAAAATAAAATGCGTATCTCCCTTTGACTTCCTAAAGTCCACTTACCTACCTGGATCCACAGGGCTGAGCTGAAGGGAAATGCCCTCCCTTTGACTCAGTGCTACTCCAGTAGAGGGGATGGAATAACTCGATCAACTTCCTGATCAATTGTGCGGGTTTTCACAGACCACTCAATCGAACTGGGAAGTTCAAACTGACAACGGTGAATTTGCGCTGTCAATATAGACAAGACCTCAGATATACAGGGAAGCACAAGTGAAATAGTGTTTTCTCCTAACTATGGAGAGTTACAGAGTGGGAGATAGAAAGGGAAATCATTAGTCATTATGGGAACAATTTTTCTTTTGTGAGAGCTGGTCAAAAATGCTTACACTATGCACTAACTTGCACATTATTCACCTCAATTTCTTTTCATTCTTTTTTACTTTTTGGGAAAGACGTTGACATATTTTTGAACTTTTAATCATAAAAAGGTTAAAAACCAACTCTAAGTCAAATCTTACAGGTATCATGCTCCCAGCTGACAATTTTTGACAATTATTGTTCATTAAGTACACATCTCTTCTAAATCCAGCTGGCACTGAAGAAATCAAATCTTAGATAGACTGGGCCTACCTTCTTTGAAGTTCTTTTATGCGAACCATCATATTAAGGTGTCCTTGAGAATATTGTTCAATTACATCGCGTACATCATATGGCTTTCGAGCTTGCTGTGAAAGGAATAATATGAAAGACTGTGAAATAATCCTTGTTTTACATCACTCATTTATATCAGTTTTTATCCTCTAGAGTTTTTGTTGTTGTTTTGGAAAGTTCTCTGTAACAATTGAAAAATATGATATTCCTGGAAATTAAGTACATATTCAGCACAGGAAAATAGCCAAATGATACCCATTCCACTGAAGAAGAGTCATGCCTTTATACTATCACACGCTGAGCAAAATACTAAAACTTCATAGTCCATCTTAAGTACAGAAAGCCAACGTATATAATTTAATGAAGGTTACGTGTGTGGTGCCTTTCTTCAGTTTATCACAGAACCATATAGAAGTCATTCTGTTATAATCCTGAACAGAGAGAAGCCCAACTGATAAAGCTTGGCTCCAGATTCAAAGTCTTCCAAACTCTGGGGATGCCTAATGACAGGTTTTTGGTGAGATACGAGCTTCCTCAAAGTTTGACTGCATATGGTTTTGAGGTTAGTTTGGGCCCCTATTTACTTAAAAGTTGTAAATGCAAAAAAGGAACAATTGAGATTAAAAATAGAAGTGAAGCTAAAAAGAAAGGTAAACCTCTAGGATTTCTCTGACTTTTTTCCCTTCCTAAGCCTGAGTCCAGCTGCTGTTGCTAAATGCCAATAGATGGATATGACTGGTGAGACAGAGTTTAAAAGTAAACTTGGATAATTTACATAAAATGATGTGATTATAAAAGGTACAGCACAAATTAGAGGAGAAAAGAGGCTAATTATCTGCTTTTGAAAATATAAGCATTTTCACAGCTACCAGCCTGCGGGGAAATATGGGGCAAGATGTCTTCCTTTTGGCTTTGGATCAAGAAAAAAAAGGGTACGCGGCAAATCTAGTAATTGAAAATCACTGAAAACAGCTCATTAGTCATCTTGTTGTCTGTTTCTACTCTGCCACAGCTTCAGCCGGAGCCATTAGCACGCACCATTGCACACATGCCCAGAACACCTACAGTATGTGCCGGAGTCATGCTTGGAAGGCAATACATAAAAAGCATGCAGCTGGAGTGGAAACAAATCTTGTAAAACGAAGATGCAAAAACTCTTAATGACAAAATACTCTCCTTGTGCTCCTCTGTCAGTAGTTACCTGCAGCATCACTTAGAGTTTTGTTTTTGTGTGGAGTTTTGTGTGTGTGTGTGTGTGTGTGTGTGTGTGTGTGTGTGTGTATCTCTGCTTAAAGCTTTTCAACTGATTGCCAATTTCTCCCTCCTTTTTCAGCTACATTTGTTGTAGACGCTGACACATCACTATTTCTGGCCAGAAAATAGCCCCTATTGTCTTCCCCCAGAGAAACTGTGCCAATATCCCTCTTTAGATTGACTGGCAGGGGTTCTTTGAGTGCATTTTGCCTAACCTTCTGTCCTTTCTTTAGGACAGTCTCTATTTAGACATGATAGTTGGCTCAGAGTTGAAATGTACTAGGGGTTTTTTTTATTTTTGTTTTAAAATATGGTTTGTCATGTGTATAATTAATTCTCCTCATTCCCAATAAAATTTCACTTCCCTCCCTAAAACTCTCTTTGTTCCTTCTACCAACTCATCAGCACAAAAAGCCGTGTACTATACATTAAATGCTGCTTGGGCCCAGTCTAAAGTTTGGGAAAAAATCAGGATTAAGAAAATCCCTTGCCAACTTCTGGCATAGCGTCCACAGATGGGCCCCAACTACACACAATCTCTTGTCAGATATTTACTGAAAAATACTAAAATAAACAGTACAACTAGGTGACCCCAAGGAAAGATATAGGAGATATAATGGAGACTGTGAAGAAAGTTTGGCGAATTCAAAACTCCCAAGTAAACAGGGTCAGTTTACGGATTCATGGTATGGGCAACTGTCTAAGGCACTGTGGTCATGGGTCAAGAGGCAAGGAATGGGGCAGGCCTGGGGTGCGAGGCCACAGAAAGGAGTTCAGGATAATGGGGTGGTGGGGTGAAGCAGCAGGAACCCAAGGAGACAGCGGGGGCATGGGGTAATGGCGGGGGGGAATGGTTGGAGAGGCAGCGGGGAACGAGGAGTCAAAAGCGAATTTTATAGGATGCCATTTTTCCTAAGACTGGCTCTGTAAGTAATTCTCAGGATCCTCAATCCTAGATGCTTTTCCCTCTTAATTGATACTTAATCCAGGCCATTTGGACTCAACATTCTAACTCTTAATGACAAAATACTCTCCTTGTGCTCCTCTGTCAGTAGTTACCTGCAGCATCACTTAGAGTTTTGAGAGAGAGAGAGAGAGAGTGTGTCTCTTCTTAAAGCTTTTCAATTGATTGCCAATTTCTCCCTCCTTTTTCAGCTACATTTGTTGTAGATGCTGACACATCACTACTTCTGGCCAGAAAAGCAGCCTCAACATTCTAAATCCATTTCAAATTCAGATCTTTAGAGTAAAGAATCTTTAGAGTAAAGATATTCAAGCACACCTGTGGCATGGGTCTGGGTGGGCCATGGCCCGCCCACTTTAAAAGCAGACCCACCCAATCTTTTTCTTTTGCTGCTGATGCTCCACTTAATGTCAGACAGCTTTTGGCAGGTTGCTACCTGAACTTCCTGCTTCTTCGCCACATGACTGGAAGCAGGAAGTTTGGAAAAGTAATCAACCCAGAATCAGTAAGCTGACCAATGCTCTAGTTGCCAAAGTAACTGAAGCAACCATAGCATCCTGAACTTCCTGCTTCAAGTCACATCACTGGAAGCAGGAAGTGGCCTGAGTCCACCCAAGTCAATCATGGGCCCTGTCAGAAAAATCACTTCTGGCTACGCCCCTGAAGCGCATAGGAAATTCAAGTCACCTGTATCTGAATTTCCCAAATCTATCTCAAACTCTGGTCTACTTTAGTCTATGTTTTATGACCATAAGGCAATCTGCATATCAATTTCCCAGAGTCATCTAATACACAAAGAATTCTAGGCTAGGATATTGTAATAAAAAAGTCACAAAGTAAGATCCTTTTGGTTCTAAACACTGCATGCTCGTCTCACATTTCTGTCCTTTGTGGTTAAACATTAGGGCTAAGTTAAATTTGCTTGAAACGGATGCTCTCTATACAGGTTTCCTTTTCCATTTTTAGATCACTTAAGTAACAGCATGAGAACTATTAACGAATAGATTGTGTGGGTGACTTGTAGCCAGATTTTCAGAAGTAATGAGCATCCATTATTTTATTGAACTCAGTGGGAGCCGCAGGTGCTCAGTGGCTTTGCAAATCAGTTCACTAGTTATTGCAAGAGGTATACCATAATTAAAATAATAATAAAGTGCTGTTATAATAAGAAATTAGGGAACTAGATGCTAGACAGGTGACTGGGAAAGATTTCCAAAGCAACAAGTAATTTTGGGTGCCTCAAATTTTAGATGAGTAACTTGAGAGATGTTAGAGAAAGAAAACATTCAGAACATGGATGCTCAGTACTTTCAGAAAATCAGGCCCCCTTTAAGATGTCTCAAGTTGCACAGTCAAAACCAGTATTCACTTTGGAAAATCTTGACCACAGTTTTGAAAGCAGCATTGTGTTATGTACTACCAAAACAGTTACATCTATTTTGTTGCAGGCAAACTGTTCTCCAGGCATTTTCTTTATGCAGTTACTAGATGATTATCATGTACAATGCACGCACAATTGAAACTGTAGCCAGACCTTGTATGGAGTATTTTCTATTACGTGAACAATACATATGAACATATTGATCATTATACTCAAAAAGAAAAAAAAAACCTGATCATTTTTAAATTATGCTGGAAATTAAAGGTGCAACAAAATAAAAGATAAGTGAAAAATAACATTGGGACAGATTCTATCAATGCTGCATGCTTAAGTGTTCAGGAGCATCACATTGAAATTAACAGGGAGTTCTGCACATATTGTGAAATTTGCCCCTGTAAAAGCAAGTATGAGGCTTAATATTTAAGTTCATAGGCCTTTTTCCAGCCCTGTACTCAAGGGCAAATTGCACCCAAAGTCAAACCCATTTTCTTCTCCTCACTTACATTTCTCGCTTGTCCTTATTGTTAACTATGCTGCTTACCTGAAATTTTCTTCTTGCTACGAAATATTGCATTCTCCTTATGACTTTGACAGCTGTTCGGTGTGCTTCAGTTAACCTGCCGAGTAAAACACACACCAAAAAAAAAGAAAAAGAAAAACAACAGAAGATGACTCTAAGCAATGAACTATAACATGTCCTAATACTTTTCTACAATGCAAATTTCTAAGAGTACACTTAGCATGTATGCCTCTTTTGTATCTTTCTGGCTCTACATATAATAAATTGATAAGAAACAGTACAAGCAGGTGTACAAAGATAAAATGTGTGGGGGATTAGATAGGATTACTGTCATTGCATATAACTGACATCAGTTTGAAGAATGTGAAATGTTTTTAGAACCATGACCACATTCCTTATTTTGCTTTTATTGAACGGTCGCCCATGAGTTCCAAAGCACAGAAATTAAGTCCTTTGAAAAGTGCTTTGATTCTTCAGAGGATGGGGAGGAGAAGAGAATAATGAACCACAAGATTTGAAACAAGCAAAAGGAATATATTACATACTGTGTGTGTGTACCTGCATGAACACACACACACACACCAGTCACACACATATATCAATATCATATTGCATACAACATATTTAACAATTATCATTTTCCCAATCATTCAAAATTGGTGAGATATTTATCCCCCCAAGTTGGCAACAGTGCTTAGGACAACACTCTATGTAGACATCATGATGACAGTCTCGAAAAGGCCAGCCAACATGGTGACTGGATCCACCAAGTATCCTGAAAGCAGAGCCAGCTACCTCTTCCCCAGTCTCTCTCACTGGGGAAAGGAGCCGGCAGGCGGCTCTGGTTTCTCCTCCTTTGAGGTGCCCCTTTACAGAGTGAAGGCCTTAAAGACACGATTTCAGTGCATTACAAAACAAAGGAAAACACACAGTGGCTGTATCAAAGTCACAGCAGCATTTTCTTCTTAAAATTGTTTTTTTGATTAAATCATTCCTGTTGGTTGGGCAATGTATCAGAATTTGAGGAGTTCTTTTTTTTTCTTTAAAAAAAAAACTTATGGAGATATTCTGCTGTTATGTCTATCTAAGTAACTCACAACTTCTATTATTTTTTTAAAAAAATATGTTTATACACACAAAGATTATGTATGAAATGTATGTGTATACAATGTGTACACACACACACAAACAGCATTGCAAAGTCAAAAAGTTACACAAGTGAGCTGGATTCCAAAACTTTTTTTTGCATCATCAATAGAATTATTAAGTTGCAATCTTTATACCTGTGTAAGTCCATTAAACAAGTGCCACTGACAACCTACCAGGAGTTTGATCTCCAGGGCCTTTATGATGACAAAAGGAAATAACGAGTTTGGCTCATAGAGCTCTGTCTAAGATTGTATGGGTCCTGAGTAAGAGGGAAATGTCTTTTTGTCTGTAAACTGGGTACACCTGATACAGAAATCAGTGACAGTTACTAAACACAACATCATTTTTAAAGGTTACCACCACAGAACCCTAAACATTATGTATAGGTAAAGAGAGGTCTGAAACAAACATCTAGATCTGAATATCCTGGGTCTGTATGCACCTCTAGGATTCATTTATTGCAATCCAAGGAAATGGGTCCTGCAGGTTAAAAACAACTCCAAACAGATACAGCTAATAGAAAATAGACATAGGTAAAGTTCAACCCTCTCTTGTCGGCAAAGATCTGTTCCCTACAATAAATTCTCTTGTCAGTGCATTGTCGAATTTTAAATGTTCCAAGTGATCATGTTGCCCTTTGGAAGCTATTACAGTTTAATAGACCTCACTATTAGAAAAAAGTATTTATTTATGCAATAAAGTAATAAGAAACACCAAATGATAATACATAGACATTCAGTGTGGACCTGACTCGGCTGCTAATGGTAAAAATCCTATTGACTTCACTGGGAGCAAGGCAGGGCTAAGTGCTTTTTGAAAATCCCATCTGTATTTGGAGAGTCAGTTATTGTTCATATTTAATGATCCCTAGCTGTAAAACAGAAGTCCAGAAATCTATAAAATTAAATTTTAATGGGAGAGAATGCAGCATGAAGAGGTACACATCCCAAACCGAGCTATCTGAGTACGTTATCTTAATTACACTAATAAATCCATAGACACACACTGTCTCCAGAAGATACACATTTAACTGCTACACCCTAGTGGTGAGCAATAGTCTGTTCTTTAAAATCATGTTTCCCTTGTACGCTAGGTAACCACACTCAACATTGTTTTTAATAGAAAAAATCTGTTATGGGGTTACCTGATGCAGGCAACAAAGGCATGGATCTATACTGTCGTGTAAATCATATATCTCACAGCTCTGTTAGGAAACAGACCCAACAGCGCTGGAACCAGGAAGCCAGGAGGCCATACCCCCCGCCCTTTTTGGAAGTGGAAGAAGCATGCCCCCACTTTTTAACAGGGGTGGGGGGGATGATAACAGGGGGTGGTATTGCGCCACCCAAACTGCAAGCCTCAGGCAGTTTAGGCATGCAATGTTACCATGAAGAGCAGTAACTGCTTGTGTTGCTTCACAATGGCCCATGGGTTACACTTTGCGGGGGTGGGGGGGGGAGAGAGGTGTTCAGTTCTGTCCCCGGCCACTCAAACTACATCCACATTAAAAAGTGGGGGGGGGGGGGGAATGGGCCCCTGGCCCCACACCCTGATTCTGGCATCAGTGGGACTCTCACTTCTATGAAAGTCCCAATGTCCTTGAAGAGGTCGCTCTCTTGAATTCTGAATTCCCAACATCAATCATGTTGAGTCACAATCTAAAACTTTTTGCAGTTAAGACTCAATTATGGCTATTAAATGTTGCATGGAGATAAGT
This sequence comes from Pelusios castaneus, assembly GCA_007922175.1. NCBI lineage: Eukaryota > Metazoa > Chordata > Testudines > Pelomedusidae > Pelusios > Pelusios castaneus. The sequence goes on from ML685821.1 coordinate 15,041,848, forward strand.
TCCAAAACAGTGGTTGTGTTAGTCTATTTCAGCAAAACAAACGTGGAGTCCTGTGGCACTTCTAAAGACTAACAAATTTATTTATCACATAAGCCAGGGGTATCAAACATGCGGCCCACTTGTCGAATGTGGTCCATGAACCTAGTCCATCCGGCCTGTGATTGCACTCGGTGGCACCACACTCTCTCCCTAACAGAGAGAGACAGAGAGTGGTCTCGCATACCCAGCACTCTGCATGAGAGTGTCATGTCTCACAACACTGTGAAGCACTGGGTATGCCAGACTGCACTTTGTGGCTGTCTACACTAGAAAAAGTTAAGTCGACTCTGTTAAGTCGACTTAATACAGTCGACTTAAAGTCGACGTTATTAAGTCAACTTAAAGTGGCTCCTTTTAAGTCAGCTTATTAAGTCGACTTAACATTGGATATAGGCATCCACACTAGCATTAATAAACTTAATAAATAAAAATAAAAAATTAATAAAACCGACTTAAAGGCTACTCCCCATCCGCACCGTCCTTAAGTCGACTTAAAAAGTTGACTTAAGGTTTAAGTCGACCTAAGGAGGGGTGGTTATTAACTCGACTTAAGGAATTTCTGAAGTCGACTTAATGAAAGCCCACTGTGGACATGGAGTAATTTAGGTCGACTTAAGGGTCCTTAAGTCGACCTAAATTGCTAGTGTAGACATACCCTGTGAGACCACACTCTTTCCCTAACAGAGAGAGAGAAAGTGGTATCATGGAGCACAGTTTCACATACACAGCACTCTGCGATGCCGCAAGAGTGATGTAGTATTTTGATTTATGGTATGTACAGCCCACTTGAAGTACATTTAAGTCAAACTCTGGCCCACCATAACAAATGACTGACACCCCCGCATAAGCTTTTATGGGTATAATTCTACTTCATCAGATGGCATGAAATGGAAACTGCAGTATGTTAGGTGTATATATATATATACATGTAGAGAAGGGTGAGTTACAAGGTCAATTCAAACTGTTCCAGACAGGTAGCCTGTTATTTTATTTCAGCAAACCAAACAAGTTGTTCTGATTCAAACAGTGTGGGTGTTGGCTTTTGAGGACAATAGATGAGAAGGTGAGAATGCAAAGGTGATGCTACAGAGCCTAACACATAGGTCATCTTTTAACTGTTTCTTCTCTCTCACCCAATGGTACATTTAAACTGGTTCTTGTACTTTCCCCAACTGACATATGCACATGCACACACACGGGCAAAGTACAATCTGGCCTTTCACTTAATATTTGGATATTTAAATTACTTAACCTTAATATAGCCTTCTGTGCAAATCTGTAATGACAGACCCATTTCTGTAAATATTATGTTTGTATAAAGTATCTTTCATCCAAGAATCTCAGAGGCGCTCTGTGACATAAAACATTAATTAACCTCATGACCCCTTTCTCTAAGTATTATTATTGTTGTTATACCTACTTAGACTAAGGCACAGACCTTAAGTCTGTTATCCAAATGCTCACTGTGAGTCAGTGGCTGGCCTCAGAACAGAACCCAGGAGGCCTGACTCCTAGTCCTCTGTTTTAAACTCTACTTCAGGAAAGCATTTAAGCACATCCTCAAGTCTCATTGACTAGATAAGCACTTTTTATAATATTCTACTGAATAATGATGCTTTCCTGTGACATGCCTTTCATAATCCAGGTTCACTTTTAATTACATTCCTTTACATTTCTTTGAATGTTATTCTTTTCTTGTAATTGCAGACTTTTTCAGTGGAGGGTTTTTACTTACTTACTTATTTATTTATTTATTTATTCTTATGTCACGTGAATGGTTCTTAAAAACAGTTGTGGGTCATTGTCTGAAGAGAGAACTTTAAGATTTTTTATGAAAGAATTTTATGTCAGGGATCACTGATGGAACTGGGTCTCAGTTTGTCAGGTGTAGTCAATTCATGTACTAAAAATAATCATTTGGGGAGTGATCAAAACTAGATCAGTATTGATTTTTTCAGTACTCATTTTCAATTTTTATATAAAAAATAAACCATCACTCTAAGAGTAAATATCACTTTATATATCCCTGAATCCCAGTGATAATGCTTGAGGGATGACATAGATGCTGTGATCACCCCCAGAAACTCTTTTATACACCTACTTAACATTAAATGTGAAAAAGGAACAACTGATAGCCCTAACATTAATGCAAATGTAAGGATCCACAGCAATATTAACTTGCATACACTATACATCCTGTAAACTTTATAGTATGTAATTTATTATAAAAATATGAACCAGTCTAGGAGCTTCAGGGTTGTCACTATTCTGGACACCTTGGCAACTCTGAGCTTCAAAATGACAGCAGAGACAAAATCAAAGTCACAGTACCAGAGCAATTGAGCTAAATAAGAATTAGAAACAATGTTAGCCGTCAGCATTATAGTGACTATGAAATTCTTGAGCAGTTCTGGTTCTGTCCAGCAGAGGGCAGTGACATATATGCAGATACTAAAGACCATGCTATGACGTTGATGTAATTTGCTAACACATTTTTACATGCAAAACCAAGCAAGAGAAACAGTCCTCATTAAGTAATATGTCCATGATGAGTCAAGTTTTGGACTAGTTATTTTTGCAAGAGTCCCATTCAAAAGAGTGTGGCTGAAGTTTTATCATCAGGCAAAAGTGTATTTTTTCACACACACAAACTCAGAAACTGCTGAAGATTTTGTTGAAGCCTTCCCCAAATATATTTGCATTTTGGCATAGAATAGCAAAAGAAAATTTCAGTCTAAATGGTAACAGTTTGAGAAAGTTATGAACACAAAAATAAGCCAACTTAACTATAATGGGCACTACTAAGTGTCATAGAATCATAGGACTGGAGGGGACTTTGTGAGGTCTTCTAATCAGTCCCATGTACTTATGGCAGGACCAAACATTATCTAGACCACCTCTGTCAGGTGTGTAGTGCAGTAATATACATTTGGGTCTATAAACAGAACTTGACATCATCTTAAGATATGTCCTTGAGATAGGGCTAAAGCCTCAGGCTAATTTACACAATAGTTAGAGTCCCTTGTCTCTTTGTAAATTGGCTACTTCACAAGCTGACCAGTTTTGAGAACAGTCAAACCTAGTGTGCAGTGGAAGGGGGGATCTCATGTGGCTCCAAGGACCAATTTCTCTGCTGGCATTGCCTGCGGAGCTTCTAGAATTGCTACAACTCCCACATAGATGCAGTAGGTTGGGGAAAGAGAGAAGGGGGGACAGATCTTATTTTATGAGCAAATCGCACTGCAAACTTAGATTCTGAGTAGCTGTGCCCTCTCACTAGTCTGGTGGATAAGGGGTAAAGGGCCCCTCTCTACTGGCTAACTGTTTTCCCCTCCTTAGGATTTGAGCACATCTGTGTGGCTTCAGAGCCTGGCTAGACCGCACAACTGTTATAGGCTCCATGCCAAGGAGGCCCTATGGTCCCATATTTGGTCCTTACCATGTGGCACCAACCGTATTATAAAAAGTTGCTACTTTTAAGTTAGAAAACTTGGACACATTAACATGTTTTAAATAAAGAAAGGAAGTAGGCCAAGCCAAAGAAGCTGAACATTTTCAATTTCAAAAATTAAACCAGTGGGGAGAGGGGCAGATAATCAAATCCAAAACTCCTTTGGAAACTATTCACAAACTTTTTAAAAAATACCACTCTATTTATTAAAAATATAGCTTAGCCAGCTCAAGCCCTCTTCTTTCACAACTTACATCCAGTCCGATAACTTTCAGCCTGATGTGCATAGAAACAGCCAAGAGATATTTTTAAGTGGAAAAGAGAGTTTATAATAGACATGGGAAGGACCTTAAACTAGGGAGGCACTATAATTATTCCATTCTAATGCTGAAGCACAATGCGAGTTATTGCTTACACTGTGTATGCACCTTTCAGTCTGGAAGGGTTTTATCCTTAACATTCACTTGAACATAAAAATGAAGGAAGGGCTTTATCCAGGATGTACTGTTTTCATGCCTGCAGATAGCAGAATCTACATTCCAGAGTGATTTTCCTGTCGTTTATTCAGGTGTAGTGAATTAAAGGAGATATTTAGTGTAACCTAACTACTTTGAACAAGCACTGTGGAAAATAAAGGCTACTTCAGCTAGGTCAATTATAGCTCTCTGCCCCAATTTGGTAAACTGATTTGAGGATACACAGTTACAGTAACATATATGCATACTGTATGCTATTTTAGATACTGCTGAGCAGGGCCAGATTATCACAGGAGTTTAGGGGCTTAAGCTCCGGGCCCAGCCGAAAGGGGGGCCCTGAGCTCCAGCCCCTAAAACTCCTGCAATCATCTTGCACCCCTGCCTGGCTCAGCACCAGTAGAGCAGGAGGGCTCCTGCCCTACCAGCTCTAGGGGAGTATCCCTGGAGCCAGAGCCAGGCTTTGTGCTCTACCCCACCCCTGGGCTGGAGCTGGCCTGCCCCTGGGGGCAGGGTGGGGTGGGCCAGTGCTTGTTTGCTCCACCTGAGGGGTGGGGGGCAGTTGGATCATGGCGAGGCCTCCACCGCTTTGTCACGGCTTTCCAGGGCCTGCCGTGCACCAGCGGCTCCCTTCGCCCCCCAGGCAGACTGGCCAGAGCGGGGGTGGGGCGGGAGCGCCCTCTGGCCCCAGGGTTCTCTCTCAGTGACAGTGGGGTGGGGGGCTGGCCTGTGCAGTGGGAAGGCCCAGGTGGGGGAGGCCTGTGGTTGGAGGCAGCTGGCGCTCCCTGGCCGGTTAATCCAGCCCTGCTGCTGAGATTAATTTCTTACATATATCTGTTTAACGGCAAATATAAAACAAATAAAAAAATCATATTAGCTCTGTCTTAATACTGGGCCTTTGAATAATGCTCTAAACTCCTGCCTGCAGCAACACAGAGCATCTCCTCTGGAATTTTTTTTAGTTTAGTTTTGCTGAACTAGACGAACATGGCTTCCCTTCTGGAACTCCTCTGGAGTAACTCACCTGACTTTGTTTTTAAAGGGAGTACAAACACTGCCTAGGCCCTGGGAATGCAACTGAAAAATAAGGTAATATTTTGAACTGATCATTCCTATATTTGCCTTTTTATTCTCCCACTGCTTTCAAAGAAAGAGCTCTGTGGCTCTTTTAAAGACTAACAAATTTATTTATCGCATGAGCTTTCATGGGTAAAACTCCCACTTCGTCAGACACATGAAATGAAAAACTACAGTACGGAAGGGAATATATAAATGCAGAGAAGGTGAGTCACAAATTCAGTTTAGATTTTTTCAGCAATCCAAACAAGTTGTTTTGATTCAAACAGTGTGGGACAACAACAAGTGTGTAAGAGGGAAAACCAGAGCTGTAATTGCCATCATTATGGATCACCAGCCTATGCTACAAGGTGATCCTTCACTCTCTCAAGCATTGGGAGGTAGGCCACTCCTCGCTTACAGACAGCCCCCCAATCTTAAACAAATACTCACCAGCAACTACATACCTTACAACAGGAACACTTAGCCAGGTACTTATCCCTGAAACAAACTGCCTTGCCAACTCTGCCCGCTTGTCTACTCAAGTAACACCATCATAGGACCTAACTAAATAAACCATTCCATTAAGGGCTCATTCACCTGCTCATCTGCCAATGTGATATATGCCATCATGTGCCAACAATGCCCTTCTTCTATATACACTGGCCAAACTCAACTGTCTCTGCACAAAAGAATAAATGGACATAAACCAGAGATCAAGAATGGTAACGTTAAAAAACCAGTAGGGGAATATTTCAATCTGTCTGAACTCTCTGTAAAAAAACATGCTAGTTACAATACTTCAAAAAAAATAAAAATAAAACAACCCACCACTTAAAAAATATTAGAATGTGAAATTGCAGAATTGAAATTCATATGTACACTGGGTTTAAATAAAACTCTTGAATGGCTGGGTCATTACAAAAGGTGATCGCCCTTCTCAACTCTCAATTACAGCTGTGGCTTTCCCTCTTACACATTTATTTAAATCAAAACAATTTGTTTGGTTCACTGAAAAAATCTGAACTGACCTTGTGACTTACCCTTCTCTGTATTTATATATTCCCTTCCATACTGAAGTTTTCCATTTCATGCACCTGACAAAGTGGGATTTGACCTATGAAAGCTCATGCGATAAATAAATTGTTAGTTTTGTTAGTTTTTAGAAGTGCCACAGCACTCCTTCCTTGTTTTGGTTTTGCTGGAATACACTAACATGTCTATCCCTCTGGAACTTACCTACTTTCAGTTGCTGTAGCTGAGAAATAGCTTTGATTTGCAATCATTGCTGTAATTTTTCTCACATGTACAATTACTAAATCCAGACCAATATTTTATTAGCTATAACAGAAGAGAAGCTTTGGATGATAGTAATGATAAAAGTATGGTCAGAAAAAAACCCTCAAAACACCAAAAGGGAAAGCCCCAGACTTATAGGCTGAACTTCAGAATCAGCTCTGAGCAGCACAAAGCTCTAGATAATGTCAGCGTGCAGATCTTCCATTAAGCTTCACCTGGCTCCCATTAACTGAGGCTAGAATTTAGCAGAGGTAAACAAATTTATATATACAGAGATGAAATTTGTAGTAGGAGATCTCACTATTGGATAGTATTAAAAAATTTTGAATTAAAATATCATGGAAGTAATATGGGATGATGCAAACTATAGCTCTGAAGTTGCAAGTTTGGAACTCTGCATACTTATCATACAGGCATTGGGGATCCATTTACAAGGAATCATTCTCAGGATTCAGGCTCTTTAACAGGTAAAGGAAGCCAGCAACAGCATGATAAGATTAGGAATAGAAACCTGGTTCCTTTTTTGATGGGGAGAGAGAAAGGTTTAAATAACTGGAAAAATGAAAATGTCAAAAAAAGAAAATGGGTCTCATCCTAGGAATGCAAATACTTAGTGTTGGTTTCAGACAGGCTGAAACGGACATTTCACACTTTGGTCACAGCCCAAACAGATTACAATATCTGTGCTGCTGATAAATATTTTAATCCACCAAGGTCAGAGAAAGAAAAAACTAGAACCTTACAGAGGAATTCCTCCAAATGTCAGCCTATGGATTCTGGTCCCAGGACTCACTCAAAAGTAGATGTGGCTTATCTTTCAAGGTGAGCAAAATTTCTTTAAAACAGTCATTTCACTCAAAACTCATAGAAACCTCAAAATAATAGACAATACTGAAAGATTCCAGCATTTAACATGATGGAAATGTTATCTTCTGTTTAGGGGGCCTATAAAGCCAGAGAAGCCAGCAAAGAGAGTCAAAAATAGGGGAGATTGGGAGGTTACAAAGGGAATTTGTATGGGGGGGGGGTGTCTAGTTTTGTTTTGGTTAGGCCTGCCTGTAAAGGCCAATGATTGTTTAAGTATATTCTTATTACTTACCTAGTTATAAGGGTATAAAATCACAAAAGAATTAAAATCACAGGCCACCTGTCTATGGGCCTTCTCTTACTGTGACAGTTTGAGGCCTTGTACTTTAGCTAAGCAAAATCAAAAGCAGAAGAGGCTGCCATAATCTGGGAAGCATGTGGTCACATCCACACGTTCAAAACAAATTACATTAAAACAACATAATGCAAGGCTCTTTGGAAGGTGATATAGTCTAACACCTCCAGATAAAGGAAAGACTCTACAATGCTTAAAGAAAACTTTGTTTGATTGCGTTCTATCTGGTTTTTAAACACTTGTCAACAGTTGTGGTTATAGAATCTATACCAGTGGTTCCCAAACCT
>ML685821.1:15049624-15067127 GCA_007922175.1 Pelusios castaneus
TTAGCAGGGGGCTGGACTAGATGATCTCATGAGCTCTCTTCCAACCCTAAAATTCTATGATTTTATGATTCTATGATTATAGAGATGACAGAAATATGGTGGAGTAGTAGTCATGACTGTAGTACAGGTATTGAAGGGAATGTGCTAGAAAAACAGAAATAAACACAATTAGCATTGTATATTAATGATGAGGCAGCCTGTAAAGAAATTAGAACTGATGGAATGTCAAAAACAGAATCTGTTTAGGTCAAAATCACTTTTGAGAAGAAAGCTACTAGCTGCTCCCCTGGGATAGTGCTTGGAATATAGACCCCTTAGGACATGATGTGATACAGATAGAGACCTCTTTAATGTCTGAATGATATAAAAACTACCAGGAATTGTGTGATTATAGGAAACTAACTTCCTAGACATGATTGGAGGACAAGAGCTACTAATAATATCCTGAATGCAATAGCAGACAGATTTCTTCACCAAAGAGTTGCCAAACCAACAAACAGTGCAGTGATATCATTTTTCATTTGGTATTGGTGAGTAATGCATACCTCATAGAAAGTTGGCTGTAGGAGACAATCTTGGTTCTAGTGATCATTAATTCATTTAAACTAAATAAGAATAAACAAAAATAAGTCTGCAACTAGGGTCCTTGATTTCAAAAGGGCAATCCTTAAAAAAATTAAAGGAATTAGTGAGGGAAGTGGACTGGACTGAAATACTCCAGAATCTGCATATGGAGGACCCTTGTGGACACTATGGAGGACTTTAAGTTAAAGCCCACATCTCAAGCAAGGGTGAAAAATGAGTAGGGAAAGTTTGCAGACCAGCCTGGATGATCAACCATCTCGAAGAGGTGATGTAGAATAGTAAAAGTTTCTATAGCCATATAAATAAAAAGAAAACAAGGAAAGAAGAAGATGGATTAAGAATAATCTAGGCAAGCCCTAACATCTAAACATCCAAGGTGGAAGTCAAATTCAAACAGCTTAATGGTTCTAAACTGAGGGCCCAGATAACCTCCATTCAAAAAATGTAAAAGGAAATGGCACTATGAAATTACAAGCTTGTAAGTAAGGCTTTTTAATTAATTTATAAACCCGTAGATGGTACTTTATGACTGGAGAATTTCTAATATAGTACCTATTTTTTAAGGAAAAAAATTAATACAGGAAATTACAGGCCTCTGAGTTTGACACCAATTGTATGGGAGGTTTTGGAAATAAATTTTTAAAAAGATAATTGTTAAGGACATACAGAGAAACTGTAATTGGGATAAAATACAACATGGTTTTGCAAAAGGTAGATTGTGCCAGACCAACTTGATCTCTTTCTTTGATAACTGATTTTTTAGACAAAATAAATGTTGTATCTACCTGGATTTCCGTAAGGCCTTTGATACAGTTCCACATGGGAAATTATTAGTTAAATTGGAAAAGATGAGGTTAATATGAAAATTGAAAGGTTGATAAGGAATTGGAAAAAGGGGAGACTACAACAGGTCATACTGAAAGGTAAACTGTCAGGCTGGAGGGAGGTTAGTGGGTTCCTCAGAGACTGCTCTTGGAACCAATCTTATTTAACCATTTTACGACTGACCTTGGCATGAAAACTGGGAGTATGCTAATACAATTTATAGATGACAGAAAGCTGGGAGGTATTGCCACTACTGAGGAGTGTAATATCATACAAGAAGATCTGGAATGCCATAAAAACTGGAATAATAGAAATGGGATGAAATTTAATAATGTATTTAGGAACTAACAACAAGAATTTTTGCTGAGGACTTATCAGTTGGAAATGATAGAAGAGGAGGAGGACCTGAATGTATTGGTTGATCACAGAATCACTAGGCTATGTCTACACTTGTAAAGTTAAGTTAACTCTGTTAAGTCGAGCTTGTTAAGTCGACTTAACAGAGAGGCTACACCTTGTTAAGTCGACTTAACAGTAGACATAGCCGTCCACACTGGCTTTAAGTCGACCTTCAGAGGTGGTGTTATTAAATCAACTTAAGCTGTTATTAAGTCGACTTAAGGAAGTGCTTAAGTCAACATAATAAAAGCCCAATGTGGACGTGGCTTTGTGTCGGTCAACTTAAGCATCCTTAAGTCGACCTAAGTTGCCAGTGTAGATGTACCCTATGAGCCACCAATGTGATGTATACGTGAAAAAAGCTAATGCAGTCCTAGGATGCATCAGGCAAGGTATATCTGGTGAGACTAGCAGCAAGGATCATAAACAATTGTGCCACTTACAGTAGCAGATAAGATGTTGGCAGCTGTCCACTGGGAATTCGATTGAGGCCACCTTATTCATTTTGCTCTGGTTTATTCATTTAACAAAAACTTGTTACTGAGTTCCTATTCTGTGCCTTGTAAGAGTTCACTTCCCTCTTCTCTGTATTCAAGATTTATAGGTACAACACCAAGTTATTAATATACTTCTGAGATTGAGCACTATATTTACACTTCACTGATTTCTGTCATGAAAATACAACGTCTGGCAAAGAGAGTCTCTGAAACACCAGTTTGTTTGGGTTCATTAATTTTAATTCCTATCTAACTTGCACAGAAACTGGATCACAGTCAAGACAGGGTACAGTTCTAAGAATTAAAACGTAATGGCTTTCAAGCAGCTCAGGGCTTCATATTTCTTTTTAAAAATAGGCAATGGCTCTGTATTATATATAAGTAGGAACTTAAACTGCTGTATTGAGGAAAATGTTTTTATGGTGCTTTTAAAATGCAAAATATTATCTATAAATTATGTATTTCAGGTATAAAATAGAGCTATTTAACACTTAAATGGCCCCCACTATTATAGAATTAGAGCAGTTCAGAAATAATAATGATTTTAGTCTCATGAATAAGAGGTAGGAAAGCATTATCTCCATTTTATGGATGAGAAACTGAGTCACAGAGGCTATGTCTACACTGGCAAGTTAGTTTGAATTAATGAGGCTTAATTCGAATTAACTAAAGCCATGGCTACACTAGGCTTTAGTTACTTCGAATTAAGGGCTTACTTAATTCGAACTAATAAGTTGGAATAGGGTATTCGAACTAAGGGGTTAATTCGAACTAACCAGTTCAAATTAACCAATGTGGCTATGTTAATTCGAACTAATTTCTTAGTTCGAATTAACTGGCCATTGAAATGAATGGGGATCACTAATTCGAACTAAGCAAGTCCTTGCTTAGTTCGAACTAACATTCCAGTGTGGCCATGATAGTTTGAATTAAGCTAATTCAAACTAACTAAAATTAGTTCGAATTAGTTAGTTTGAACTAACTAATTCAAACTAATTTTAGCAAGTGTAGACATAGCCATGGGTTCTAATCTCAGTTTGGACCCTGACTCATTGTATGATCTTGGGCAAGTCTCTTATGGTGCTTTAGTTGATGCATTTGTAAAATAGGTACAAAATCTACCTGCTTTAAAGAGGAGTCATAAGGCTTAATTCATTAATGCTTCTAAAGCATTTTGAGATCCCAGATGAAGAGCTTTGTAAACTGGTATAATTACAACAGAAAAAAATTCCATTTATCACCAATACCTCAAGGATTAATGCTTATGACAGGAAAGTACGATATATCAGTAGTCAGAAAAACTTCCAGTTTTTTGAATGAAACCTCACTCTCAGTATCATTGGGTGTTGAAGCTAACCTTTCCAAAAGCATTTTCCATTCTCCTCCCCCAAAAGACAGCCCTTCTCATGAACACTTGCGTTAAAGAAGAGAAAATCTGATATGAATTAAATTCGTATTCATCAGGTACCTGACAGTATCACAGACACTCTAGAGTGGGGGAAAAAAAGTAATAAAAATGGTGTGCTTGGTTACTCTGAAAGCCTGCTTCACTATTGCTTTCTGATTATTTTGATTAACTTGAACACTACCCTTTTAAGTTCTGGTGCTTTCCAGCAATGCAGAGTTCCTCTCAATGGTCTGTAACCTCATCTTCCTAAATGTAAGTGTAGCTTGACTGATATAATCCTGCATTCCCCACTAAAACTATGAAGTCACCCTCTCTAATGTATGATTAGTACTTTTCCCCAAACATTTGCTAATTAATCATGTATTCAATACTATGACTCATTTAACAATGGGCAACCATAGAAAACTTGAAATAAAATGCAACGCCATCAACTTCAAGGTTGTTTGGCATAAGAGCCTGCACAAAACACTCAGCCAGCAGCCAATCTCTTATTTTACTAATACTAAGCATATAACAGTTGTCACTGTTATTTTGTGGTTCCCAAACTTTTGATTACTGCAGCTATGGAATTTTGGCATGATTGGACATAGTCTAAGATTCCAGTTAAAAAGAAAAATAGACAATACAATGATAACAATTTCCATCTGATGAAGCGGGTTGGAGTCCATGAAAGCTTATGCCCGAAGACATTTGTTAGTCTTTAAGGTACCACAGGACTCTCGTTGTTTTTAAAATACGATGGTGGTTATGTTATGTTTGGATTTTTGTGTCTCATGGCCAAAACCAGTTGATGGAACAAATTAAGAAGAGTCAATATTTTGCACTGCAGATTGATAAATCCACAGATACTAGCCAACATGGCTCAGTTTCTGTGTTCTGTGAAATTTGTCAAAACAGGTAAAATGGCTGAAGAAATTTTTTTATTAGATTCAGTCTTCTCACTGGATCTTAGATTATGTCCAAAATCCTGTTTTTCAAATTAGTTTTAAAAATGTGGATCTGATTGGATTTGATTGATTATACAATTAAACAGTATACAGTTGAATAAAGTTACGTTAGGTAGTTGAATGTCATTTTTAAAAGCTATTTTACTTCCCAAATTGCAGAAGTATCATAAACACCTGTGGGATAGAAATTCTGATTTTCGTCCAGCTGTCATAAAAATCCCCCCACCCCCGCCACTAGTGCAATTTTAGAAAAAAGGGTTACAGATAATTAGTACGGGATTCCTTTTCTTTTCTCATCACATGCAAATGCTAATGATTTGCAAGACAAAAACAATATAATTTAAGTAGATGATATCTTTCCCCAAAGATAAAAGAAAAACATATGATTTGAAAATAAATCACTATGGGAGGTGGCGGGGGAGAAAGAATGTTGACATTCAACTTCCCAATGCCCTCAATCATTCTTATGGGATGGGCTCCCCGGGCCATACTACTTCTCCCACAATGCATCACAGCTACATTACTCCCATGCTGCATCATGTGACTTGCTCAGAGAAGAGACCACAATGCAGCATGGGAGGTATAATTTGGCCATAAAGTCCCCATAAGAGACCATGTGGTCATGAAACTCCCAAAGTCTGACTTCCACAGCACACCATAGCATCTCGGTAGATACATTTTAATGTCAAATTGACTCAAAATAAAACCTTTTGGTTCGGTTTAACAATAATAAATGAATTTTATAGAAGGAAATGATACCCATATAATATTTTTACACACTTACATTGGGAATGATTGGGATAACAATAATAGCTATGAATACAAAAGCCATAAGGGTTCAGGTTTTGTTTTTTGTTTTTTTTTAAACTAGATCTCAAGGGAGCCAATACTGTGACTGTAACTCTTCATCTGCAATCAAATAGGTTCTAGATAGTTATGCTCACAATTGCACTCATTTAAATGTCAAACTCCATGATTTACTGTAGTTAGACATCTAATCATTTCAGCAGTGTTGGAGTCCACTTCTGAAAACCTAGATACAAAGGAATATTTGAATATTGGGGCACTGTTTTATGCCAGTGTATATTTACAGTCTATTATCTCACAATGGAGTTCTTATATCTTCCATTCTCAACGTTTCTTTAAAAAATAAAAAAGTGGTGAACTTGGAAACAGAAATTCTCTGTTTATCCATGACACTGATAGAGGGATTACTGCCTCGTATTAGGTTCCTCAGTCACTAGGCCTCAAATCCAGATCTGTACGGACCAAATCTAGGTGTGAGACAGCTGCTCAACATTCTATGTGCATTAAAGTTTTGAGTGCTCTCTCAATTTACATACATGTATGTCAAATGTGATTTGACAATTGGTCCATTTGAAGCTGCAATGAGAGCATAGGCTGTCTACATAACAACTGTTCCCAGTAACTCTTGAACTTCTCACAACGCTGATGTGGTTTGGCGTTGCATCACAAACCCCAAATTTTGACCAGGTTAATAAACCTGTAAGCCTTGGCCCAGTTTCTAGTAACAAGTCTGTGCTGACGTATCTTCTTGCTTAAAAATTATGCAAAATCTGAGGTTTGGCACGGTTATGATGCAAAATCACTTGAAACCCAGCAGTTTCAACTGGGTGTACTTTGAAAATTTAGATGTGCTCAAACCTGAAACGTAAAACAAAGCTTGGGGGCAAGGGGTGTAAATTTAAGCAGGCAGAATAACAGAAAACATTCACACAACACTCTGATAATCAAAATTACTCATCTTCTGTGACTCAAACAACAGGCCAAAAACATGGGAAATAGATGGTATCTTTTGAGCAACGCCTATGTGACCTGGATTTAAGATACTAAGAGAACTGAAAGTTTCTTTCTTCCATTACCATTCCATTGTGTGGAAATGGATTTGATCCAGATTAATTTTCTTCCTGGGAGCAGATCCAGATCAGCGGCTGACAAATGTAAAGATTTCTCCGGTTCAGATTCAGCCAGTCTTGGTAAATGAGGTTTAGGGGTGCGACAACTGCTTCATGCTGTGAAAGGGACCCGTGTTCCCCTAGAGCTGGTGAAATCTAAACATGGAAGTGTTTGGTTCATTGGTAGAGATGGTCGGTGCCAGTTTGTCTCAGACACATGACTGCTTCATTTGACCCACAGTAAAATGCAGCAACCCTATCCTTAATTCTCACAACTGTCCATGTGCACTTCATAAAGCATTGTAGTTAATATTCACACACTCTTCAAAGACCTTCCCAAATTCTATATAGTAGGAATTGTGTTAAGAACAGAGTGAGAAACAAATTTCAAATATACAGTTTAGGGGCTACATTCTGGAAATGTGCAAAGCAGCCCTTCAGAGCAGTGCTCATATATATTTTTAAGTATTAGCTTAAAGCATTAGCATTAACATGTGACCATTATATGGCTGGCACTATACAATCCTTCTATACAGTCCTACCTCAAAGATCATTCTTGACAAAAACAATAATTGTCGGCATAGTGTGTATGTATAGGGGCTACTAATACCCAATGGAAAATGGAAAAACTTACCCATGAAGATAATTAAACATTGGAGCTGATTACTCAAGTAATGTGATAATTCCTTCATCATTTTGGGCCATTAATATCAGTACTGGATAGCTCTCTAAAGACAGACTCCTCTAACCCTAAGTTGTTGAGCTGGATGCAAGAATCACTGTGTGAAATTTCATGGCCTCTCTTATGCAGGAGACCAGTCGAAATCTCATAACAGTCCCTTCTGGCATTAAAATCTATTGAACGCAAAGAGTATGTCTAAACTGGAACTGCAGAATATAATTTTCAGTTCAAGGAGACATACCTGCATGACTTCTAATTGAGTTGGCATGCAAAAAACAGAAGTGTAAATGTGGCAGTGCAAGTGGTTGAAGGGGCTAGCCTCCTGAGTAGTACCTAATATCTTGGGCTATGTCTACACTTACCAAAGTTAATTTGAATTAGTTAATTTGAACAAACTAATTCGAACTAATTTTAGTTAGTTTGAATTAAGTTAATTCGAACTAGCATGGCCCCACTAGAATGCTAGTTCGAACTAAGCAAGTGCCATGCATGGCACTTGCTTAGTTCAAATTAGTCAGTTGCGTTAAGCTCAATGTGCCGGTTAGTTCGAACTAAGCAGTTAATTCAAACTAACACGGCCACATTGACTTAATTCGAACTCGAAAGGTATAATCGAATTTATTAGTTCAAATTAAGGAAGCCCTTATTTCAAACTAATGAAAGCCTAGTGTGGCCAAAGCTTAAGTTAGTTCAAATTAAGCTTCCTTAATTCGAACTAACTTGCAAGTGCAGACATAGGATAAGACCGCTAGCCCCTAATGCTGCATCTGCATCTTCCATTTTTAGTGGGCGAGTGTGATCAGAGCTACCATACAGATTCCTTGAGCTGGAAATTGAACCTTCCATTGTCTCAGGCCTTGGGAGCAGATCCCTCCTCGCATGGGCTATGTCTACACTTGAAAAGTTAGATTGACTTTATAAAGTCAACTTAATAAGGTTGACTTTAAGTCGACTTAAAGTGGACCTTAATAAGTCGACTTAACAAAAGTTGACTTAACTTTTCATGTGTAGACGTGGCCCCTTTTTGGCCGTATTAAGTTGGCTTAAAGTTTTAAGTCGACTTCAAAAGGTCCAACTAGGCACTACTCCACATCTCCACTGGCTTAAGTCAACTTAATAAAGTCGACTTAAGTGCTAGTTCGAATTAAAATGAGGTGTTATTAATTCAAACTAATTTTCCTTAATTCGACTTAAGGAGCAGCTTAAGTCGAATTAAGGAAAGCCCAGTGTAGACGCAAAGTAAATTAAGTCGACGTAAGCCTCCTTAAGTCGACTTAATATCTAATGGTGCGTCTACAGTTACAAATTAAGTCGATTTAAGCTTGCTTAAGGCGACTTAATGTAATCCGCATCCACACTACATTTTCCTTAAGTCGATTTAAGCAGCAGCTTAAGTCGACTTTAGGAAAATTAAAGTCGACTTTATTAAACCTCGTTTTAAGTTGACTTTGCTGGCTAAGTCAACTTTATTAAGTCGACTTAGCCAGTGTGGATGCAGAGTAGTTCTAAGTCGACTTTAAGTCAACTTAAAGGGCTTCAGGGCTCCCCCACTGCCCTCCCTGCCAGGGTGGCTGGCACAGGCAGAGCCTGGCATGCCCCCCCCCCACAGGGCCCACCCTGCTCCTATGCCCTGCCAGTGTCCCTGTCCTGCTCAGCCCCCGTTGTACCCAGGTACAATGGGGCAAATGCTGAGCCCCCTGGCAGTTGGCAAGGGGTGCCACCTGCCACTGTGGACCTGTCCCAGGTCCACCTAGCCCCTACAAGTCGACTTAGACTTCCAGTGTGGATGCTCTAAGTCGATTTGGCAGGGTCCCCTTTAAGTCGACTTAATTTTTGAGTGTGGACATGCTAAGTCGACTTAACAAAGTCGACTTAATGTCGACTTTAAGTCGACTTAGCAAAGTGTAGACATAGCCTAAGTGTGGACGCACCCTTACAGACAGCCCCTCAACCTTAAGCAGATACTCACCAGTAACTACAGACCTAACAAAAACGTTAAAGCAGGCACATATCCCTGCAACAAACCACATTATCATCTTTGTCCACATATGTACACAAAAGAAATCATCATAGGATCTAATCAGGCCATCTACTCCATCAAGGGCTCATTCACTTGCTCATCTACTAATGTGATTTATGCCATCATGTGCCGGAAATGCCCCTCTGCCTTATACATTGGACAAACAGGACAGTCTCTGCGCAAAAGAATAAAATAAATCTGACATCAAAAATCACATTAAAAAACCAATAGGGCAGTACTTCAGTCTTTCTGATCATTCCATTGATGATCTGTTAATAGCTGTACTTAGACACAGGGATTACAAATCAAAACTTTGAAGAGAAATTGCAGAATTGGAATTCATATGCAGATTTGACACCATCAGTTTAGGGTTAAATAGGGACTATGGTTTCTTCTCATAACAACAGTTCTCCATCTTTAAGCACCTGATGAAGTGGGATTTTCTCCCACAAAAGCTCATGAGATAAATATATTTGTTAGTCTTTAGAAGTGCTACTATAATCCTTGTTTGTTTTGCTGAACTAGACTGACACGACTACCCATTTGGAACGATGCATAAAGTTGCTCTGCCACATCTTAGCTTTTTGCCATGGGCCTCATCCTTTAGGAGCACTTACTCGGGCAAAACTGCCATTTTGAATGAGTAATGATGGCAAAATAGGGCTCTCAGGTGACAACAGGCAGCCATCATTAACCAGCAAAATTAACAGTATCAAAGTGACTTTACAAATGCTCTAGTTAATAGCCACAACTGGCTTATCTATATGGTGTAATATTCTAATCACAGAAAAACTGGAACAATTGGAGATCTATTATGCCTACATCTTTAAATAAATGCTTCTATAAATCAGTGTATTCATGTATCTATAAATCGAGATTAATTGGATTTTCTGACTGGGATATAAATTAGTCACTTTTATTAAACAATCTTATATAAATTCTCCATGTATATGTTAATTGTGGGTATCAGAGAGGAAAAATACAAACCTGATTATAGAGCTCAAATTATTGCTACAGTAGTTGAGCTAAAGTTTGAATACCATGAACAAGACTAATTTAAAATCAAGAGGAATTTAGCTTTGACTGACTTGGCAGTCCTTTGTTCTCCAGGTCACGTAAGTGCCGAGTAAATTATAAACCTGTAATTCTATCCTGAAGTTAAGGGACTTCAGGATTTATTTGATGTATTGGTCTCCTGGAAAGTCCTTCCGAGACTAATATTCACTAAACTGTGTTTATGAGTTGACTGCATTAATAACTAATAGAGTTATATGATATTAACAACTGTGAGGTTAACCCTTTCAAAGAACAACATACTGAAAAACCGTATTTTTCATGGAAAGAAAAGTAGCTTGCCAAGAGGAAAAATACTTTATATTTTTACAAGCAGCCAAAGTTTTAGAGACTGAACTAAATAAAAATAGCATGAATGAACAAACATGCAGAGATTTGATTTTAGAAATTAAATCAGAATTGAGCAAGAAAAATGAAAGGAAAATACTGATAAGACTGGAGTCATAACAACAAACATGTTATTTTGAGTCTGGAAAAGAATAAAGACATGACCTGACCCTAAATATGTGGTTCACACCAAGAGATGTTTGCAGTGGACAATGAATTTCTTGGATATTTAGTGGATTGTTAGAGAATTCATACCAAAAATGCTAACTTTGCTCTATGGTTTATATTTACTCGTCCATGGCTGAAACTTCGGCAGCTGGTTTAATTACTGAATAATCAATAATCACTCTGAGGTTGAAGAAGTATCAGTGGCAGAATCAAAACGATAACAGCTTTTATTGCAATGTAGTAGAGAGTTTGATTTAGCTACAGACTGGGAACCAAGTTCTAAATTGTATTACACTAGGGTTGGTAAATAAGTGAATATGGGAGTGGCTCCAAAGCCTACCAAAGTAATGGGAATCTTTCCACTGACTTTAGTGGGCTTTCAGTCAGGTCCATATTAAGTATTTAAAATATAAAAAAGCCCAAACTAAGTTTCTATGAGCTCTAACACATTGCTATTTGCTATAAAAGGCAGTGGAGCGGGATGGGTTTGAGGAAGAGTTAGCATGCCAAGCTGAAGGCTGTCGTGCGTAATGCACAGAAAACCAAATAACTGCAATGCTTTCTGATGATATATAACCCTCATCTTCAAGTTAATTAAGTGTCTCCTCGGTGGTGTATGTGTTTTGTTTCTGTTTATCAATATCACAAAACAAAATTTCCCTTTGTTATGATTCATTAGCTACACTTTAACTAAAAGGTATTTTCCTAAAGACATTGAAAAAACATCTCCTTGACCGTTTTAAAACTATAGTTATTATACACTGAGTTTACATGGCATTGTATATTTTCTATAAAAACACTACATTTTTAACTTCCCTGGGACCATGTATATAAATATTTGTTCATGAAATTATATGATAGGCTTTGAAATTTATGCCATACATTTCTGTTAACGTTTCAAAAATATTTTTCCAGGCAAATGAAATTGCAGTAAAATATTTTACTACAGCACAGTCAAAGGTTCTTACAACTTTATCTTCCTAAAAAATAATATTAAAGCTATAAAACAGAGTTTCATTTCAGATTTATAAAAGGTAAATTTATCCAGCTTGATTTGATTAATACCAAGTAGCTGAACATTTTTTAAACACCAAGGTTTAAGGTGAAATAAAGTCAAGATGTAGGCATTTTTCTTTTCTGTTATGTAAGATTTAGTTTTGTTTTGGAGTAACTTACACTGTTAGGGGTAAATTGTTTAGGCAGTACACGAGGAGTGATGTGCAGTGATCCTATCAGCATTAGCAATAATGAGATCAGGGTGTGTTGCCTCACACACAAAGCTTTGAATATACAAATTGTTAATAAATTTGACTTCTCGTGAAACAGTTTGAAAATTAATACTTTAGTCAGAAGTGATGTGTGAGCCAAGATATATTTTAAAATGTGCTCCTTTGGGTGTCCCACCCCTTTAATCACCATAAAGTATTACCCAACCAACTCAACAGCCATCTGGCTACTCCCTATGGCTTACCACCCACAGTGGAATCCTCCTGGGTGGCTAACTTCAGAGCCCTATTCAGCATTACCATTCCTAGTCACACAAAAGTCCCTTTGATATCCGTAGTTTTGCCTTGGTAAGGAAAGAGTATGAAATGCTTGGTAAGGAAAGAGTATGAAATGCTGAATAACCCCCTGTCACACACACAATATCAACGGGTTTCCTAGACAGTGAGCCTGGGGCGAACCTGTGTATCTTCATGAAAAATTGTTTCCTTCCCTTTGCACTTCTCTATGCTCCCACCACATGTCCTGTGATTGAATGTACCTGAATCACCCCTTTCCACAATCCAGCACAGACTTAGTGCAGTGGTAACTCATGCCCAACTTACACCCAGTCACAACTACTTATCACCTCACTCACATCCTTTCATTCCCACTTCACAAGGCCCAATTCATGCTGAAGTATGCACTGCACTCTACATGTCCCATCCATAACTCCCACTCCCCTGCTTGGAGCTCTTTCATATCCTTCAGTATGCCTCCATGTGCAATACACACTATGTAAAGAACGTGAACCAGAAAGCATCCACTTTTCATGGCATATCCCTCTCTTTGCAGCTCTGCTTTTAGCAAAACTGGTCACTATCCACTGTGCCCTTACAGCCAAGTGGTTCAGGGACTCAGCCGGGATGTGAGAGACCAATGTGCAAGCTCCTGTGACCAATGTTCCCTCTAAGCTGATGATGCAGCTGAGTAAGTTATGATACTTGTTGAGCGGCAATTTGTGAGGCATGGTGCCACATGGGCAACAGTTTTTTGGTGCCGGAAACATCAGTATTCCTAAATACCTTAATTCAAAAGAAATGCATGGATGTTGTCTTTTCGTTTGAACTTTAATAAAAATGGTAAACTGAAATACTGTAGTTTTAGTAATTTACTAAACAAATGTGAGATGATGACACTTGCTGCCTATCTAGCCTCTACCGTCATCTACACTTCACAGTTTTTGTCACCTGTATTTTGCCATGTGGTCATGAGTGTCTTTTGTGCTATGAATGGGGATAAACTTAAAATTTTAAAATATGGGGGGTGGGCAGGAGAGAAAGGGAGAACTACGACGGTTGGGCTGGGGAGAAGAGACGCGGGGATCAGGCTGGGGAGAAAAGGAGACATGGAGATTGGGCTGGGGAGAAGAAGAGATGCGGGGATCGGATTGTGGAGAAGAAGAGACATGGGGTCAGGCTGGGGAGGAGAAGAGACATGGGGATCAGGCTGGGGAGAAGAAGAGACGCAGGGATTGGGCTGCATGGGCATCTGTGATAGGTGCGTGGGTGTGCGACAGCCGCTACGTGGCCATGCATGCGCGCAGTTTAGAGGGAACATAGCCTGTGATAGATTCAGAACAGGGATTTTAATCTTGGTCTTCCACATCCCAGATTAATATCCCAACCCTGGGCTATTTGCTAGTCTGGAGCTCTCTGAGGATGGGAAGAATGGCAAAACCATGCTCTGAAGTGTCCCTAGCCTTTGTTTGCCAGAAGCTGGGAATGGGCGACAGGGGATAGATCACTTGATGGTTACCTGTTCTATGCATTCCCTCTGAAGCACCTGGCATTGACCACTGTTGGAAGACAGGATCTTGAGCTATTTGGACCATTGATCTGACCCTATTTGGACATTCTTATGTTCTTGTTCTCCTACTGAAGCCATTCCACATTGTTCAAATACTCAGTATTCATTGGGCCACAGACACAGAGAGACTTATTTTATAGTCTGATGCTTAGGGCACTCACATGGGTTGTAGGACATCCAGATTTTAGTTCATGCTCCACTTAGTAATTACTTATGCAGAGTGGAAGAGCTTCAACAGGAAATGCTGAGAGAAATCCCCACCCCACAATACCCCTGTCTTTCAGGAAACTTAGTAGAAACTGGGTACATTCCCATGAAAAATGTTGGTTTAAACAAGTCACCATTTTCTGGTGAAAAACAATGTTCACAGGAAAATCTAT
Source organism: Pelusios castaneus (assembly GCA_007922175.1). Taxonomy (NCBI): domain Eukaryota; kingdom Metazoa; phylum Chordata; order Testudines; family Pelomedusidae; genus Pelusios; species Pelusios castaneus. The sequence continues at coordinate 15,063,925 of ML685821.1, forward strand.
ACCAGTTCTATGTTGGAGTCTTCTAGAAGAGTCCATGACCTACAAGAGATAGAATCAAGTTTCAGCAGTTGCCCCTGCAATTTACTAACCCTCTGCTCCTTTTGGGGAATTATTGTAAGGAATCCCAATAGGGGAAATTTGTGGCGTTTCCCCGAGTACTTTTCCCCTCACATCTGTTTTTCCATAGGGGATGAGCATGTTATCCCATAGAGATGGTTATAGAAGAAATAGCTATGACTCCTCTCTGCACCTGCCATACACACAGAGCTGTTGAACAACCAAACTACATATAGTTATTTATTTTCTCCTCCCTTTTCATTTTTCTTATTCTTCTCCAATCTGACTATAGTTTTCTGCATTCAGACACAGCATTCCAGGTGGAGTTTAAGCAGATCCACACACACCGAAGGATCACTACCTTCAGTGGTCACACTTAAAACAGGGACCTTGTCCCTCTTATTTTCTGCTTCTAAAATACAATGATTTAGTCTCTTGTGGGCTGTAATATTTAGATCTAATTTAAGTTGTAGGGAGTTGGGTAGGTGAGTGGTGTTGCTGGCCTGTGAAATACAGGATCAGACTAGACAATCAGGTGAGCCCTTCTAGCCTTTAATTCTATGACTCTAACACTTCCAAATTTTTCCTATTGGGTATCTGCCTCAGGCTGAACTTTTTGAAAAATTTCAGCTGGACTGGTTCAATTATTTCCAAGAATGAGACTGACCTTTTCTTTGAGAAAATGTAGCACCCCCCATGCTTTAGAGCAGGGCCTTGAAATATGGCACAGGAGTGGCCCTTGTGTTCAACATAAGCCTGTTATCGTCCCAGTGAAAACACACCCAAACTGGAACTTTGAAAGAATGTTATTTGCACATGCCCAGTAGAGACTTGCTGGAATATAACAACTAAAGATTCCAAAGTCACTGAGCTTGCTCCCCCTCTTCACAATCCCTATGTATGAACAGACTACTTTTGCCATCCCCACAGAGTGATTGAGCATGCTCTAGCACGGGACTGCAGGGTAACGCTAGACTCTTCCTGTAATTATTGCTTCTGGCTGGAACCAGCACTGAAAGCAGAGAGCCTGCCTCTCCTGCACTCCCAGTGACATCCTCTATCTGCACTGCTGGCACCCCGGCAGCTTGAGGAGGAGGCTGCCTGACTTCAATGCAGAGGGGATACAAGCTGGACCAGGCTGAGAGAAAGAAGTAGATTGGGACAAGGTAGCTGGTGATAATGGAGTTAGGAACTGGGGGAGAAAGGGATTGGGAACTGTGGGGTGGGGAGAGACTATGGATAGACAAGGAGAGTGGGATTAGGAAACAGCAGGGGTGAGGAGAGGCAGGGATCTGTGGAGCAAAAAGATTTAGATTGGGATCTGGGGAAGACTAGAACTTAGAGCAGTGAGAGAAATGGGGTGGGACTGGGAGCCAGTCAGTGGTGGGCTGTACACTGAGGCTGAATGAGGAGCTGGAGGGAGGAGAGAATCTGTGACAGGGAACCGGGCAAGGGGATGTGAGACAGATCTGACAAGGAGCTAAGGAGAGTGATTGTCTTGCTTGACAAAGAATCTGAGACAAAGACCCAGGGAGGTGGAAATTGAAACAAAGTGTCAGAGAAGGAATAAGGCTTGGAGCTGGCAAGACAGATTGGATGAGGAGCCTGGAGAGGGAGAATGAAGATGGGAGCTGACAAGGGAAATGGAAGAAGGGGACACTGGAAGCCACTGAGGGTGTTGTGGGGAGTGGAGACACAGACCAGCTGAGGAGTTGGAAAGTGAAAACTAGGACTAGTTGCATAAGGAAGCTAGGGGTAGGAGGAGAAGCCTTGGGGTAGAGAGTTGGACTGAGCAGGTGAGGAGGAGTTAGAGGTAAGGAAAAGATGGGGCAGAAGGGATCAAGATTGAGGGAAGACAGGCAGAAGTTCTGTGACCCAAGTGTACATTTCTCTCCAGAGTCTGGAATAGAACCTAATATTCCTGAGTCCCACCATTCCTAAGATGTCAGCAAATATCTGTCAAACCCACAGGGCAATGTGTGTGTCTCATCGTTCTCCAGTACTGGTCCACATAATAAAATAATATTATTAATAGTAACTGTGTAAGCAAACAGGCCAGGCATACTTGTTGGAGAAAAGAAGACAAGACCATGCTAATTGATATTGCCATACTAGCAGACAGACACAGGGAAAAAAGAAACAAGATGGTGAGGGATAAAGAACTCTGCCACAAAGTGGAAAGAGCAGGAAAAACTAGAACAAAGATGATCACAGAGATAATTGGAGCACTTGGAGTGATCCCTGATGGAATGAATGAACAGCTCAAAAGCACGCTAAGAATGGAAGACATCACCCATTAGTAGGGTTGCCTATAGTCCCTTATTAAAATGGACATCCATTTTTTTTTAATCATCTCCATACAGCAAGATCAGGAGTTGCTGAGTGCTGGAAAAAGCAGCAAGAAATTACCCTGAGAAATGTAGGTGAGTACTGTGTATTATAACAACCACAATAATATTGAGAAGAGAGGTGGGGCAGGGGCACTAAGAAAACAGACCCTTATTTTTTAAATACAAAGTTGGTGATCCTACAATGACCATCACAAAATGGCAGTGCTCTTAGGCACTGCTAGAATTTTAAGGGAAGTCAAAGGAAAATGAATGCATATGAGCACTTAAAATGCAGGAATTCTTCAGAGGGTTTATCAGAACTCATGGCTACCAAAGTCTCCAGTCAGTTTGTGGTCGGGATTTATTGGTGACTCACGGGGATAAATTTTAAAGAGTATCTTTACCCTTTATACGGTTAAAGATATTGTATGCTGTGAAGGCTATTTGTTTACCTCTCCCCCAGGTCCCCCATGTAATACTGCAGAATGATGATAAAATAATGATACCACCTCATTGAAATATATCAGATAGGAGATCCTCATACATGTAGGATGACAATCTACTATCGCTATTACTTTGTTAGCTCAAGTAGCAGAGGTCTGTGTGGTGGATCTAAAGATTCTAACCTTGCTGAGGAACCATGGGGTGTCAATATGATGCCGCTTGATGGAATTACTGTTTTTTTTTTCCAATTTCCTTTTTAAAAATCTTAGATAATTATGCACAAAAGGCTAAGTTATAAGAACATTATTAGAGTTGCAAAGAGAAGCACCGAAAAGCCAGGGAATATCAGAATGAAGGTTGCCTCTGCACTTT